>CM034146.1:162162558-162732687 GCA_019776745.2 Taxus chinensis
GTTAGATGTGTTTTTGTGATGATATTTTTGACATTCTCCTCCCTTTCCTACTTTTCCTTTTAGGTTTAGGGTTTTTATTGTCTTCTTCATTTTTATGTTTCATTCCAATAGAATTGTTACTTAGAATTCACCCTTTGGGTGTTTTCCTATTTTTATACCTTGGAATATACCGTTTTGTTGTTCAAAGAAAAAAAAAAGAATACAAAAATCTAAACTATTGAAATGGTAGAAAGTTTGCATGTCTTGACATCTCAAAAACCCGATCCTTGTATTTCAAGTTTTGTAGGGTGTTTTACAATCTCTGATTTCCACATTATTTTAGGTTTTCCTAAGTGTTAGGCATCCAACATCTTTCAACATCTGGTTTCCAGTGTTTTAGGTTTTGCAAGGTGCTCAACACCTTCTGGTTCCCGTAGTGTTTCGGGTCTTGCCAACTGCTTGACACCTTCCGGTTCTCATAGTGTGTTGGGTCTCACCAAGTGTCCAACACCTAATATTTTCTGATACACTCAGTTGATTTTCAAGAATTTCAAAGTTTCTGACAAGGTTCAATCTCTGACACACTTTACAAGGCATCGGGTCTGTGGGGATACTCAACAAGTTTTCAATCCCGAGTGTTCAAACTAGAAGTTCTCAAGGAATTTCTCCTCCAAGACTCCTCATGTTGGATCGTGGACCATCATAGGATAAGTTAGATAAGTTAGGGAAGAGGAAGTAAAAATTCAGGAAGGTGGAGTCTCCTTCCTACTTTGATCACAATTATGACATTCGGGATACAGAACTCGGAAATATAGACATGGAATATTTTTGGAATAAAATCAATGATTCTTCCCAAACCCCCTGGATGAGATCAATAGTTGGTAGTGGCCTCCCTCTTGTAGCATGATTCCCCATGTATTCTCAGTTCCCCAAGTTCATCTTGGCATGTGCTTCAAATTATGACTCTGCTTCTCGTTTAATGATAAATCAGGCGGGAGAAGTCATAGTTAAGTTAGACGAAGGTTACTTCGATGACCTTCTCAGATTGCCTAACTTCGAGGAGTATGTGGATGTAGATCTCAAGTCAGCACAAAAATCCTAGGACAAAGATTAAGAAGAATATATTAAACATGTCAATAATAAGTTCCTGATCAAGGCCAAGCTGGCTGTCTTTAGGTTTCCAAGATTTGTTCCTAGAAGTGATTTCATTCATGAGATCAACGATATCATTACCTTGCTGAGCCAGGTTTTTGGGTTTCCTGAGTCAAATGTTTTCCAAGGATGGATGTAAAAATTCATGGTCATCATTAAGAAGAATCAATAGGGGATTGATTAGGGTAGTATTATCAGTGACGAGGTAGAATCCCAGATGAAAACAGTCTTGTCTATGGGAAAGTTTTATATGTCCTCATATGTCACTTATGCAGTAGCTGGTATGAAGAATTATCCTGGATTGGACACAAAGGGGAACAAGGAAATTGAACACATTTATCGATATTTTCCTTAGCTAACAAGGAAGGGGTCCAAGGAATAATTCAGAAGAGTAAATGATGCTTTCTTTTACGAGAACATCTGTAGGATGAACCCCAAATTGAGGAAAACAAGAGCATGGGATGAAGTTTCAAAATGGGGTTGTATATTCTTGTAATTTAAGAAGTTCACATACCTTCGAGTGGTCATGTACCTAGGTGATCCTTTTTGATTGCCCAGATACCCAGGAGACAAGCTAATCCTGATGGAGTTGGTCAGGAAATTGTTGGATTTTCACAAGTTTCAACAGAGTAAGCACAAGGCCACCGTATCCTTCCCAATTTCTATTGGAAGGTATACCTACTCAATGGTGGTAAAATCCAAGAACGTAGTGCACAAGCTTCAGGAGAAGTTAAAGAAGCACATGAAGCATAGAGATGGGTTTGGCTTTTGAGGAGTTCTTAAGTCATATGGAACCCTGTACCTAAATGTGCCTAGCATAGAAGACATCTGGGTTGATCTTCGTGATGAAGTTGTTATCCGTAGAAAGGATCATAATAGGTTAAAACTTAAAGAGATTCATACACTTGAGATCGCTGACATCCCAGAGGGTGCTGGTGACAATGAAAGTGTTCTGGATGCTTCATATGATGAACTGAATGAGGATCAATACATTTTCCCAGCTATTGATTGGTCTATCAGTGAAAAATCCTCTATTGTAGATAGATCAGATATGATTCTCACACACACTAAGGCATGGCTCACTTCTTGGGGAATGAGTTACAAATAAGAGAGTTTTTAAAATTTGGTTGCTTTGGAATCGGGGCCCTCCAGAAAGGAAGAGGACAAGAGCTCTTCTAAGAGGCCTATAAAGGTAAAAATTTTCAAGAAGGGAGGAGAACAAGAAGCCCCTTCATTTTCCACTCCAGCTAAGATGGTGAACATACCAGATTCACCAACCCCACCAAAAATAGGATAAATATCTTTGGAGGTAGAGGTGAGTCAACCTCTAATTTCACCTTTTGTTGATTTCCCAACAAAAGTAAGTTTATCTCTCACTTCTCAGGCTTTGGCTTTAGGATCTACACCTCCTCCTTTACAACCACTTCCACCTCCTCTTTCTCCATCTTCTTCATCAGCCATGGCCAGCATTTGCTCTAGTCTCTCACCTCTCTCTACTAGAACCAAAGTGACTATAGATATGCCTCCTCCTTCTGCACCTCTTTTCACTGAATCCATTAATACACTTGTGGCTGTTCCCACTCAGCCAGTGAGTCTTCCTTGACCTGAAAGTGTGACCCTAACTCCTTCAACAGTAGTAAATTCTACTAGGGCACACCTCAATGGTTTCTTGATCAGACTCCAAGGAAGAGGAAGGTGGTAGTTCCCCTACCAGCTGATTTGAAAACGTGTGTTGATTTTTTTTTTCACTTTTAAAAGTTTCCAAAGATCGTGATTTTATTAACCAATTTAAAGTATTATAAACTCCAAAAATTGATTAAATTCTGATTATTAGGCATCCATGGGGACGCAGTGCGGAAAACTTCGGTGTAGAGATAAATAATCAGAAACTGCTGAGCATTCAAATAACAAACAAAATTGATTTACGGGAAGTTCGGAAATTCCTAGTCCCCGGAAAAGTTCAAATTGAACTGATCCATTAATAATATTGAATGTGTAAGTACAGAACTCTTAAAACAACCAATAATGAATCAAAAGAAAATGAGCTACAAGATAAAGTCCCAAGAATTCTGAACAGAAGCAGTTACTGTCCCAAGAACTATCCTGGCTCCTACAGTGTTTTCACAATGCGGATCTCCCATGACTGTGTTAGAAGAAACACCTGAGAAAAGGGGAGATTTAAAGCTTGAACATTCTATGAAAGGAAAAAATATATTTGAGATCATCTGGGGAATTTTGAACAATTTTTCATGTTTACGCCAAGTCAAATTCGGACCAGAAGTGCACGAAATTCATGTTTTCCAACTAGCTGTCGTAGATCCCCTTAAAATCTGAAAATTCAAAGCTTCCAAAAATAGGATAAAACTCAAAAAAAATAGCAAATCTTACATCATTGGGTGATCAGATCTCATAATTTCACATTCATTTCATGTTTTTACTCCGAGTGCCCAATGAGAGTGCAGGGCCTTCAGGAAAAATATTTCAAATGAACTGCCTCCTCTTTTCTTTACATAGAGTCAAGAGCTCTATTTATATAGGCGATTTGCTCATTTCTATCCCATCTTAGAAGGCGGATGGTTGGTTGGTGTGAGAGTGTTTGAGCTGAGAGTTTGACACGGGTGTTCAAATCCTGTTGGTGCTATTCTTTTAACGGATTTGCATTTGTTAATCCCACATTATTCAGCTCAAAAGGAAAGCATTTACTAATGCTAAATGCATTGCGGGTCTTGGAGGAATTGGCATTTTTTGAGCCACCTTAGGCTGCGCATTAAAAAAAAGGTTTGGCTCATTGGCTCAGAAGGGGGGAACATGTTGTTTGACCGTATATTCTTTCACCAAGGATAATTTTTGAATTAAATGTGTGGCACTTATCATAAAGGTGTGCCAAATTTTGAAATGCAGGAAATGTAATATGGAAGGATTAAATGAGTGGAATATGGAAATGACTTACCATGTAAATATAATTTCGACCCATGTAATGTGGTATGGAATTGCTTCATTTCGGTCAAATATATATATATTCCAATTTTAGGTCTCCTGTGTAGGTCAATTCGATTAAATTCGACACGTCCTGGCTTTTGGACCCACCACGTTAGCGATTAATACCATAGTCTCACATGGCGGCCCTTTCCATAATAAGTAAGTTGATTTGCCTCTTGTTCTCGTGCACCATTTTTACACTCGTTGAGAGACTTTTGATAGAAAACCAACAAACAAGTCCCTTCAGTTTCCTTTTCACCATGTGTCGAAGTGCGATTGGTCAAATATTGACCAGTTGACTAGAGTTGATCTTTCTTAAGCTGTCTGAACTTATGTGAGTCGAACATATCTAGAGTTCCCGATGTCCGTTTTTCACGTTCTTATAGTTATTGGAAATATCTCGAGATAATATTTTGTGCTGACACCATTTAGGGATGTTTTGGGAACTTTGAGAAATTATCCCCTGATCACCAGCCTTTGATTTCAGTTCACTTAAGGCTTCTCTTGCTAAATCAGCCAAGAAACCTAAAACAGTTTCAAGGGTTTTAGTGGATGCTTCAGGGCACAAATTTGTAGAAATCACCACTCCTGTAGCTGACAAGACCAGAGAGGACATAATGGCCTCTGACTATAAGATAACCAGGGTTGATCTAGGGAAGGTGATGGCAGAAGGAGCACAACAAGATGCACAAGATGCTATGAATGTACTATGTCAGAAGTTAAAAGAAACAAAGGAAAGCAGGGATGAGCTTAAAGAGAAAGTGGAGTAGTTGATCAAAGTGTTATTTAATCTCTCAAAGCCTCTTGAGTCAACACCATCATCCTCTACTCCTATCGGGTTCGATTTCTCATCGGTACCCATGATTGAGAAGATTAATGAAAAGGGGAGAGCGGTCGATGAATGGACCCAAAGGCTGCTCCTGTAAGGAAAATAAGTCATCAAAGATACTGTGGAAGTCTATCATTCTTTAGAGGATATAAAGAAATATGGAGAGAAAATGGACGATGAGTTTTCCACAGAAGTTGGGAACCTAGAGTTGACTTTCGAAGCTCTCCAAACACTGAAACAGATCCCATCCTGCATCTTGGTCAAGGAGGGCATCACTCCACATGGGGATAAACATTTTCAGCTGACTAAAGCCATCAGATTTAGAATAAATATTCTCGATGAAGCTTGCAGCAAACTGAGAGAATCAAGAGATCAATTGGTCAATGGAAAGAATGACTTAGAAGAAGAGCTAGTCAAAATCTGTGCTAAGGTATTGAGTGAAGCCTCGAGTATCTTACCTCTTGATGATCTTTACAAACAGATCCAAGAATTAATTCAGCATGAACCAACTTACAGATTCGACATGGAAATCATTCACAAGTTTGTGAAAATCGAACATTTTTTGGAGACCCTAAGGAAACTCAACAAGAGATTGAAAAAGATTCCTAGTAATGCTAGTGATACTGAGGAAACATGTGAAGTTATGAGTGATCATTCCACCATGCCTAATGAGAATGAGATGCAGGGTATAATCCAAAAATTCAAAGAATTTCGGGAGAAGCAGGCTTTGTTGGAGGAAGATAAAGATGATGATACAGAATAAGCACAATGCGACATGTCATTTCACTTGAAATCAACATGTCTTTTTCATTTTTGTTTCGTCACATAGGGAGTAAATTTTGACTTGGTCTCCTGTGTGAGAGTCAAGAAAAATAGGATTGTCTTTTAAAAGACTATTTTCTAGGATTTATGGTATTTTCTCTCAATGCCTTTTATTATAAATAAGTGATGCTTATGCATTCCAAAGGGTTGAGATTTTTGGAATATTGAGAACTATTGTGAAGAAGAAAAACTTTGTGCTTTATTTTAATCACTTGATGAATAGAAATCGATGTTATTTTTGTAAACTTTGTGTTGTGAGATTCATCTCTCTTAAGATATTTTTCTTATGTTCAAGATCTTAAGCTACTCTTTGTTTAGCATTCTCAATCATTTTAATCGTTTCAAACATTACATTACATTTGTTATCTAGAACTCATATGATTATTTCGTGATCTGTGTTTTCTCGAAAGAAAATACATTCCCATCATTTCCTTTCCATTGTGTATCCTGTTTTGATCCATTCTATTTCAGAAAATAGCAATATCTTTACCTAGCATGGATATGGACTTTGGGATTCTATCTCAACCCCAATGGTTAGATTAATGTGAATATTGTACATATTATTTTTGATGTGTTTTAGATTAGTAATAAACAGGTAGCCTCACCTGTCTTTGAGGAGGGATTTAATCCCATGTACTATGGTTGAACCTCATATTTTGGCGTGACAAAATATCCAACCAACATTTTTTAGCGACTCTGCTAGGGATATACGGATTGATAAGACTGAGATTATCCTTTTGGTTTCTGGTGACTTCGTATTTTCCTTGTTTTCAAGAAGATCCATTTTCCAGTTTAATCTAGCTAGGAAGATCTTCACTCGGTTAAGCTGAGCCAAGGGTGAAACTGATCCATTCTTTGATCTGCTTCAACAACATAATTTTAGGATTTGACCCAACAATGCTGCATCTAGCCGGGAAATAAGTTCTTTGTCTATTTGAAGGAATCAGATTCCTCAAGAACAAGAAGTCTCTGCAACTTGTCATGCATTACTCTTGTCAGATATTCAAATTCTTGTTCACACTTCATTTAGAAGAATGGCAGCAAAACCTATGCCTTGGCGTGCAGCTATTGGTCCTCTTTCCCTTACTCCACCATTACATGACCTACCTCATGGATCACGGGAGAATATTCCTAAGTTCAATAGTGATGGGAAACAACATCCCAATGAACACATTGCCTCATTCTTTATTGCATGCGGTGTTCTTGGGGTTACTCACGAAGATGTCTCTGTTTGAATCTACATTGAAACATTGCATGGCGTAGCAGCATAATGGTTCTATCATCTCCCAAATGCATGCATTACCAACTGGGATACCATGAGATTTGTATTTGAAGCAAGGTTTAAACCACTTGAAGATTCTCACACCTTGTTAGCACAACTTACCCACATGAAGAAGGAGTCTTACGAACCCATGCAGGACTTCATAGCCAAATTCACCAAGCTGATTCACAAGATTTCAGATCACACTGTTTCTACTCTTGAGAATAAGAAATGTTTCTTCATCAACACTTAACCTCTAAATGTAAGCTTCTTGTAAGAAGATCTGTTATCCCCGATTTGGCCACCGCTCAAGCTATGGCCACTGAAATAGAAGACGATCTTATTTTGGCTGGAAAGATAAAAAAAGAATCATCCAAGCCTAAAAATAAGAGTTCTTCTCAAAATACTACTGATGCAATGATTCAGAAGATGGCTAATGACTTGATCACTTTGAAAAAGCAAATGTCTCAATAGGTGAGCAATGTTCCGTATCGGGATATCCCTAGATGAAATTTCAATAATACTAATGGTTTTCCCACAAGAGATAGACCACGGTTAACTGATGCTCAACCAAGGCTGGCCATCAAAGCTCCTCTTGTTAATGCAGCAGTAGAGATAATTGAAGAAGATGAAGATCCAAAAGATCAAGATTATCACAAAGCTTTTGAAGCTTCAGGATATGCTGATGAGTCTTATGAGGATTTAGCTAGCGACTCCAACATTGGGTATTTGAAATATGAGGAAGATGGATGTGAACCTAACAGTCAGTCATTTGTAGAATTCACTCGATCTTAATCTCAGAATCCCAGAAAACTGGTTGAAATATCCAAGGAGAAGAGTAAAGAATCTCCCACGGTCATAGCTAAGAGAGGCGCTCCTATCTCTACACAAACTGAAAAGGAGATAACTAAAAAAGTAACAACTTCCTCCTATTCCTTCATCTTCAAAAGGCATTTTGTCTAGTCCTACTCAGCCTTCACCTCAGAACAATACGACCTCTACTCCTTCTTCAGGGAAGATCGAACCATTTTATTTGTCCTTACTCATAAACGGATTCAAACTCAACAATTGCATCATTGACTCAGGAGCCTCCAATAACATGATGCCCACAATTGTAGCCCATGCCCTTGGACTTACTTTGAATAAATCATATGGTTAGTGTTACTCCATGGAAACCAAGAAATTTCCCTTGATTGGTCAAATCAAAGATGCACAATTTGCATTCATCGCCTTCTTGGAGAAGAGAGTAAAAATGATCATTTTGGTTACTGATATTCCAGCTACTTATGGTATTCTCTTAGGAAGAGGTTTTTGTAAAGATGTTGAAGGAGATATCAACATGGACTAGACCAAGGCTAAAATCCCAGTTAATGGATTTTCTCGCATTCTCCATCCTGAACTTCAAGTGATGTATTTGGTCACTAAATTAGACAACCCCAAGGCTCAAATTATTTTCAAAGATGCCGGTTTGGGAAATTACTTCATGACATCAGAGGTACCAGCTGTAGACATCAAAGAGGAGGATTCTAATGCTATTTGGACCCTTGAATTTGATGGGAGCTATTCAACTACCGGATCAGGAGCTAGTGTGGTTCTTATATCTCTGGATTTCAAAATCTTTCCCTCCACCTTCAAGCTGCAGTTTGACAACACTAATAATACAACATAGTATGAAGCCTTGTTATTAGGATTAGAAATGGCCAGACAAAAGGGAATTCAAAATCTCAAGGTTTAAGGAGATGCGGAGTTGATTGTTAACCAGGTGAAAGGGATCTATCAAGTGAAAAATGATCACCTAAGACATTACAGGAATAAGGTATGGGGTAACATAGAATGTTTTGATGCTTTTTCAATCAAGGCAGTTTTGAGGGATCATAATGATAAATCCGATTCTTTAGCCATGTCTGCATCTCTTCTCCTTCCTCATCCACAGTTCCAATAGGACACGTACACCATTGAAATTTTATATCATCCCAGTGTTCCGGATAACTTAGCACATTGGCAAGTATTTAATAATGATCAATATATATTGTCTTTTCTGGAGAAAGCTGATAATTTTAGTGAACTGTATTTTGAAGGTTCAGAATCCACTTTCTATGAATCTATTTCAAATTCATATAAAGAGGTTGATGGTGAGTTCATTCAGCTAAAAGCAAATAGTATTCCCAAGGGATTGGTTTCTCTAGAAGGTATTTTTGATAAACATGATCATTTTATCTAGAATAAAAGGAAAACTAAAGGCACTTCCTCATCAGAAGTAGACCAAGTTAATCTGGGCTCTCTTGATCAAATGTGGATGGTGAATATCAAGAAATGTTGTTCCCTTGAGGAGAAAGAAAAATTCACTTCACTCCTGAAGAGATACATGGATGTCTTGGCCTGGTCCTATGTAGATTTAAAATCCTTCAAGCCCAAATATGTGCAACATAGTATTCCTTTGAAGTCTGATGTAAAACCCTATAGGCAGAAACAAAGGAATTACAATAAAAAAATATCAGGGACCATTCTTGCAGAAATACAGAAGATGTTAGATGCAAGGATTATCTTTCCAATCCACCATTCTACCTGGTTTGCTAACATCATCCCTGTCAGGAAGAAGAATAGAAAAATCTAGATTTGTGTGGATTTCTGGAACCTAAATTAGTCTTCGTTAAAAGACAACTATCCCTTTCCTATCATGGATCAGGTGTTACAGACTATTATTGAATCAGAGATGCTATCCATGCTTGATAGATTTTCAGGATATAATCAAGTTGAGGTAGCTACTGAGGATCAACATAAAATGGTGTTCTCAACCCCATGGTGGACCTTTGCTTACAGGAGGATGCCTTTCAGTTTGATCAATGCCGGGGCCACATTTCAAAGAGCTATGGACTTGGCTTTTAGAGATATGATGGGAAAATTTATAGTTGTATATTTGGATGACTTGACCATTTTCTCTAAAAAGTGAAGCGATCATTATGATCATCTGGAGTAGGTACTCTTGAGGTGTAGGCGTCATGGGATTTCATTAAATCCTAAAAAATCTATGTTCAGAGTAACGGAAGGAAAATTGCTAGGTCACATCGTGACTAGAGAAGGAACCAAAATTGACCCTGAGTGGGTGAAGGCCATCCAAGGCCTTACCTTACCCACAAGCAAAAATGGAGTTCATTCCTTTTTCAGAAAGGTCAATTTCCTAAGGAGGTTCATACCTGATTTTGCTGATAAAACCAAGGATATCCTTGGGATGATGAAAGGTAAAAATTCATTCCGATGAAGTACTAAAGGGAAGCTTGCTTTCAAATAAGTCAAAAAGGAAATCACGCATGCTCCTATTCTAGTATGCCCAGACTTAAAGAAATATTTCATCATGTACATCTACGCTTCCACACATACAATATCTGCCATCTTGATGCAGGAGAATGAAGAAGGAATTGAGGCTCCCATCACTTTCATGAGTGGCCCATTAAAGGAACATGAACTGAAGATGTCACAGATTGAAAAGCATACGTATGCAGTGGTAAGAGCGGTGGAAAATTTAAGATATTATGTGCTGAGTTCTCATACTCTCGTTCTCATTCCTGACACTGTAGTTAAATCCATCTTGACTCAACAAGAGTTGGGTAGTCAATGGGGCAATTGGATAGCTAAGGTCCAAGAGTATGACTTGGACATTAGACCTACCAAGTTTGTATGAGGAAGGGGCTTGTGCCAATTGATTGTAGAAAATAATGTTGAGACAGAATATGAAAAAACTGAAGATACCTCTTCGGAATTGCCCATGGTGATTTTTGTGAGCACAACTGATGAATGGTACACAGATATTGCTTTCTTTCTAACTTACGGTGAATTCCCACCAAATTTAAGCCAAAAGGAGAAGAGGATAGTTAAGTTAATATCCACAAGATACATTCTGTGGGATAATGGAATTTATAAGAAAGGTTTTGATGGTGTATTCCTGCGCTGTGTTGATAAGTCACAACAGCTAAAGTTACTAGAGTCCTTCCATAATCTGACATGCGGAGGAAATTTCTCCTCCTCCGTGACAACTTATAAGATCCTATAGGATAGGTACTATTTGCCTACTCTTTTTTAAGACTTGGTAGAATGGGTATCCAAATGTGAAGCTTATCAACATTTTGTTGGTCACCCTAAGTTAGCAACTCTTCCCCTGAAGCCTATGGTCATTGAAGAACCTTTTCATGAGTGGGGAATTGATTTCATTGGAGTATTGAATCCTGCCTCTAGTGCCAGACATAACTACGTGCTTACTACCACAGACTATTTCACCAAGTGGGTGGAAGCTGCACCCATCAAGCAGGTAAATCTGAAGCTGTCTGTAACTTCCTTAAAGAAAATATAATTGTCAGATTTGGTGTGCCTCACAAGATTGTTGCCAACAACACCTCCAATTTTTCATCCCACAAGTTGACAGAATTTTGTTATGGATTTGGGATCACGTTGGCTCACTCATCTGATTACTACCCTAAAGGAAATGGCCAAGCTAAATCGAGCAACAAAAACTTGGTGATCGTAATTAGAAAGTTGGTTGATGATAATCAAAGGACATGGCACAAAGCATTGTATGATGCTATGTGGGATGATCAGATTACTCCTAAATGAGCTATTGGGATGTCTCCATTCCAAGTGCTATATGGGATTAATGCTGAGATGCCTATCTCTGTAGAATTACCAGCCTTACGGTTGGCCAAAGCAATTGAAGATGAAATTTTCAAAGTTCTGTTGAGAAGAGGGTTATGTACCTAGCTAGGTTGGAAGAGGAAAGAAGCAAGGTGGTTGATCACATTGCAGATCATCATAGAAAAGTAAAGAATATATTTGATAAGAAATCAAAGAAATGTGACTTTCAAATTGGAGATCTGGTGCCTCTTTGGGATAAGAGAAGGGAACAGAAAGGAATGCATGGAAAGTTTGATTATTTGTGGAAAGGACCTTTCAAGATTCATCAGTTGAATGGTGAAAATAGCTTCTATCTATCATATCTCGATGGAGAGTTTCTTCCTCTACCTTTCAGTGGTCAATATATAAAGATGTTCCATCAGTAATGCAAGATGCTCGCTTACATTGTATATATTTTGTTTTCTGTCGTGTGTTTGATTTTTCTTTCTTTCTTTCTTTATTGGTTTTTGGTTTTCTTCTTTCAGACTATGTAGCCCAATGGATAAAGCCAGAGATTCTAAGTTCTCTTCCTTTGATTTCAGAAAGGAAGTCCCCAACTAGAGCCATATGTTATTCCATTTTTATGATCCCAGCTAAAATTAAGATAACCATAGAATTTTTTTAGAAAAATCTACCGAAATGCCCTTTTGAGAAGATTTTCAGGTTTTTTGGGTTTCAACAACATGATCACATATTTTATATGTGCATCATGCAAATTGTTTCCTGAAACCCAAAACCCAATACAAGCTAGTTTGTCGGGTTTTCGGGACCTTGAAACATCAGAACATGCCTTATAAAAAGCATGCTTCATGTCACATGACTTTCAAAACCTGAAACCCGATATGTTCCTTTGTGTTAGGTTTTTGGAACCTTCAAACATCTAAACATGCCATGCTTCATGTCACATGTTTCTCGAAACCTGAAACCCGAATTGGTAGGAAATCCTTTGTGTCAAGTTTTCAGACACTCCAAGCATGATAACATGGCATTAATGTTGAGTTTTCGAGTAGTTGGCACACATGTCAAGTGAGGTGTAATAAATGCAGGGTTTTTATAAATAGTTGGATTTACATGTCATTTTTACCATTCATACTTTTTGCTGCGTGGATTTTCTCGTGCATGTTCCTTCGACCTTCAAACTCGATTTGATGTCATGCTCAATTGCATGACTCATTTTCAATTATTTTTCGACATGATAAAGGTATTTTCCTTACCCTTTGCTTGTGAGGTCTGTTAGATGTGTTTTTGTGATGATATTTTTGACATTCTCCTCCCTTTCCTCCTTTTCCTTTTAGGTTTAGGGTTTTTTATTATCTTCTTCATTTTTAGGTTTCATTCCAATAGAATTGTTGCTTAGAATTCACCCTTTGGGTGTTTTCCTATTTTTATATCTTGGAATATACCGTTTTATTGTTCAAAGCAAAAGAGAAGATTACAAAAATCCAAACTATTGAAATGGCAGAAAGTTTTCATGTTTTGACATCTCAAAAACCTGATCCCTGTATTTCAAGTTTTACAGGGTGTTTTACAATCTCTGATTTCCACAGTATTTCAGGTTGTCCTAAGTGTCAGGCATCCAACATCTTCTGACATATAATTTCAAGTGTTTCAGGTTTTGCGAGGTGCTCAACACCTTCTGGTTCTTGCAGTGTTTTGGGTCTTGCCGATTGCTTGACACCTTCCGGTTCCCGCAGTGTGTCAGGTCTCGCTGAGTGTCTAACACCTAATATTTTATGATATACTCAGCTAATTGTCAGGACTTTCAAATTTTCTAACAAGGTCTAATCTCCGACACACTTCACAGTGCATTGGCTCTATGGGGTTTCTCAACAAGTTTTCAAGCCTGAGTGTTCAAACCAGAAGTGATCAAGCGATTTCTCCTCCAAGACTCCTCATGTCAGATCCTATACCATCACAAGATAAGTCAAATAAGTCAGGGAAGATGAAGTACAAATTCAGGAAGGTGGAGTCTCCTTCCTACATTGATTTCAATTATGATATCCGGGATACAGAACTCAAAAATATAGACATGGAATATTTTTGGAATAGAATCAAGGATTCTTCCCAAAGCCCTTAGATGAGATGAATAGATGACAGTGACCTCCCTCTTGTAGCAGGATTCCCCATGTTTGCTTAGTTCCCCGAGTTTATCTTGGCATGTGCTTTGAATTATGAGCCTACTTCTCATTCAGTGAGAAATCAGGTGGGAGACGTCATAGTTAAGTTAGACGAAGGTTACTTTGATGACCTTCTCAAATTGCCTAACTTCGAGGAGTATGTGGACGTAGATCTCAAGTCAGCAAAAAAATCCTAGGACAAAGATTAAGAAGACTGTATTAAACATGTCAATAAGAAGTTCCTGATCAAGGCCAAGCTGAGTGTCTTTAGGTTTCCAAGATTTGTTCCTAGAAGTGATTTCATTCATGAGATCAATGATATCATTACCTTGCTGAGCCGGGTTTTTGGGTTTCCTAGGTCAATTTTTTTCCAAGGATGGATGTAAAAATTCATGGTCTTCATTAAGAAGAATCAACAGAGGATTGATTAGGGTAGTCTTATCAGTGAAAAGGTAGATTCGCAGATGAAAATAGTCTTGTCTACATGAAAGTTTTATATGTCCCTAGATGTCACTTATGCAGCAGCTAGTATGAGGAGTTATCCTAGATTGGACACAAAGGGGAACAAGGTAGCTAAACAAATTTATCGATATTTTCCTTAGCTAACAAGGAAGGGGTTTGAGGACCAATTTAGAAGAGTAAATGATGCTTTCTTTAATGAGAACATCTGCAGGATGAATCCCGAACTGAGGAAAAAAAGAGTCTCTGATGAGGCATGGGCTGAAGTTTCAAAATGGGGTTGCGTATTCTTGTAATTTAAGAAGTTCATGTACCTTCGAGTGGTCATGTACCTAGGTGATCCTTTTTGATTTCCCAGATACCCAGGAGACAAGCTAATCCTGATGGAGATGGTTAGGAAATTGTTGGATTTCCACAAGTTCCAACAGATTAAGCACAAGGCCACTATATCCTTCCCAATTGTTATTGGAAGGTATACCTACTCCATGGTAGTGAAATCCAAGAACATAGTGCATGAGCTTTAGGAGAAGTTAAAGAATCACATGAAGCATAGAGATGGGTTTGAATTTTGAGGAGTTCTTACGTCATATGGAACCCTTTACCTACATGTACCTAGCATAGAAGACATCTGGGTTGATCTTCGTGATGAAGTTGCTATCCGTAGAAAGGATCATAATAGGTTAACACTTAAAGATATTCATACACTTGAGATCGTTGACATCCCAGAGAGTACTGGTGATAATGAAAGTGTTCTGGATGCTTCATACGACGGACTGAATGAGGATCAATACATTTTCCTAGCTATTGATTGGTCTATCAGTGAAAAAGCCTCTATTGCAGATAGACCAGCTCTGATTATCACACACACTAAGGCATGGCTCACTTATTGGAGAATGAGTTACAAAGAAGAGAGTTTTTCAAAGTTGGTTGCTTTGGAATCGGGGCCCTCCAGAAAGGAATAGGACAAGAGCTCTTCTAAGAGGCCTATAAAGGTCAAATTTTTCAAGAAGGGAGGAGAACAAGAAGCCCCTTCATCTACCACTCCAGCTACGATGGTGACCATACTAGATTCACCAACCCCACCAGAAATAGGAGAAATATCTTTGGAGGTAGAGGTGAGTCAACCTCTAATTTCACCTTTTGCTAATTGCCCAATAGAAGTAAGTTTATCTCTCACTTCTCAGGCTTTGGCTTTAAGATCTGCACCTCCTCCTTTGCAATCAATTACACCTCCTCTTTCTCCATCTTCTTCATTAGCCATGGCCAGCATATTCTCTGGTCTCTCACCTCTCTCTGTTGGAACCAAAGTGACTATTGATATGCCTCCTCCTTTTGCACCTCTTTTCACTAAATCCATTACCACACTTGTGGCTATTCCCACTCCACTAGTGAGTCTTCCTCCACCTACAAGTGTCACCCTAACTCTTGAAATAGTAGTAAATTATTCTAGCATGCCTGAATGGTTGCTTGATAAGACTCTAAGGAAGAGGAAGGTGGTAGTTCCCCTACCAGCCTTTGATTTCAGTTCACTTAAGGCTTCTCTTGCTAAATCATCCAAGAAACCCAAAATAGTTTCAAGGGTTTTAGTGGATGCTTCGGGGAAAAAATTTACAGAGATCGCCACTCCCAAAGCTGATAAGACCAGAGAGGACATAATGGCCTTTAACTATCAGATAACCTGGGTCGATCCAGGGAAGGTGATGGCAGAAGGAGCACAACAAGATGCATGATATGTTATGAACATGCTAGGTTAGAAGTTAAAAGAAAAAAAGGAAAGCATGGATGTGCTTAAAGAGAAAGTGGAGTAGTTGATAAAAGTGTTATTCAATCTCTCAAAGCCTCTTGAGTCAATACCATCATCCTCTACTGCTATCGGGTTTGATTTCTCATCGGTACCCATGATTGAGAAGATTAATGAAAAGGGGAGAGTGGTCGATGAATGGACCCAAAGGCTGCTCCTGAAAGGAAAAGAAGTCATCAAAGATACTATGGTAGTCTATTAATCTTTAGAGGATATAAAGAAATATGGAGAGAAAATGTATGGTGAGTTTTCAGTGGAAATCAAGAACCTAGAGTTGACTTTCGAAGCTCTCCAAATGCTGAAATAGATCCCATCCTGCATCTTGGTCTAGGAGGGCATCATTCCACATGGGGATAAACATTTTCAGCTGAATAAATCCATCGGATTTAGAATAAAGATTCTTAATGAAGCTCGCAACAAATTGAGAGAATCAAGAGATCAATTGGTCGATGGAAAGAATGACTTAGAAGAAGAGCTAGTCAAAATCTATGCTAAGGTGTTGAGTGAAGGCTCAGGTATCTTACCTATTGATGATCTTTACAAATAGATCCAAGAATTAATTTATCTTGAACAAACTTATGGATTCAGCATGGAAATGATTGACATGTTTTTGAAAATCGAACATTCTTTGGAGAACCTAAGGAAACTCAACAAGATATTGAAAAAGCTTCCTGGTAATGTTAGTGATACTCAAGAATCAAAATCTTAAACTACTCTTTGTTTAGCATTCTCAATCATTTTAATCATTTCAAACATTAAATTACATTTGTTATCTAGAACTCGTATGATTATTTCGTGATCTGTTTTTTCTCAAAAGAAAATACGTTCCCGTCATTTCCTTTCCATTGTGTATTCTTTTCTGATCTATTCTATTTCAGAAAACAACAATATCTTTACCTAGCATGGATATGGACTTTGGGATTCTATCCCAACCCCAATGGTTAGATTAATGTGAATACTGTACATATTATTTTTGATGTGTTTTAGAATGAGATTTATTTTTGTGTGTCTGGTAATAAGATTTTTAAAGTGGGATTTAAGTGTCTACATTTTCCCCTGTTTGAAGTGAAGTAAGTAACTTCACTTCAAATATAGTAGACAAGAATAAACGAGTAAATTTTTGAAGAAAAAAAGTATAATGAAGGATGCCCCCTTGAGTGTCGATGGGGTGATAGAATAAGTCAATCAATGATCATAAATATGATTGAAACAAATAGAAGAGATAAAGATAGTGATAAACATGGTTGTTTATTTCCCCAGGTGATTCGGAAGAAAAATTAGTAGTGATAATGAATGATAATGGAGAATGTAGGACAAGCCTAATATTTTCATCCAACATTTCAATAAGATTTTTTTTTGTATCAGTTTGACCCTAGATCTACATCATTGGACTTTATTAAAATAACCAAAAGTGTAAGATAACATGAAAAGATAAATTACTACCATTTGTTCATTGCTAAAAATACGTAAGTCCATGCAACATACATAATACAATGCAATATGAGAAACTAAAACAATGCTTAACTCCATGCAATATATGTAATGTAATGGAATATGAGAAAGTAAACCATCTAACCTAACAGATAAATTAGTACAATCACACATACTCAAACAAAAAACATTCAAGATAGTTGCACCATTGTTTTTGTTATCAAGCTTAGGTTCCTGAATATTTGTGTTATAAAGAAAAGGGTTAAAAATGGTGCCCCAAGTAAGGATACATATGAGGGGAATAACAAAGGACATAAGTAGTCTCATGGATAACATTTCTGTGATATGCCATAGTCTATGGCAACTCATTGTTGCACATGAGTACCGACATATTAAACAAGCCAACTTTGTTAATAGAGGTTGATCACGATGGTCCAAAAGTCATTTGAGACGAGAAAAAACAAGAATCTAAGAAAGATGATTTTGTAGGAAAACTTTTGATGTGCAAGGAAAATTCATTTGATATAGGCTTCAGTTGTGTGCATGCCCTTTACCAATTTTTGAAACATTTTGAATTTTTTACATTTTTTTTGGATTTTTAACGATTTTTAATATTTTTTAATTTTTTTGGGTTTGTTTGATTTTTAAAAATTTTTTACAGAAGAAAATATTATAGAAGAAATAACTAAATTGCAAGACCTTGTTAAAAGTCACCATAAGGCAAAAATATGCCCCATGTAGTATAAAGGGTTTCCGGATAGCAAAAATATTCCCCAATGTAGCAAAAATGGGCGCAAAATAATTATTTATTTAAAATAATCATTGCGATGAGTGCTAGAAGATTTTAGAATAAAAATGATGGCTCCAAGGCACCTCAGGGGTGAGAAAAATGTTGCAGGAGGGGGAGGTTTTAGTGCATTTTTTATAGGCACGCATGGTCACACATGTGCTAGTGCATGAAGGAATGTGCTAGTGCATTTTTGAGAGGCATGCATGAGCGCGCATGTGCTAGTCCATTTTTTACAAGAACATATGGGCGCACATGTGCTAGTGAATTTTTGACAGGTACGCATGGGTGCACATGTGCTAGTGTATTTTTGATAGGCATGCATGGGTACACATGTACTAGAGCATGAAGGCATGTGCTAGTGAATTTTCGATAGGAACACATGGGGGCGTATGTGCTAGTGCATTTTTTATAGGAATGCATGGATGCGCATGTGCTAGTGCATGAATGCATGTGTTAGTGTATTTTTGACAAGCATGCGTGGGAGCACATGTTCTAGTGCATTTTTGATAGGCACGCATGGGCATGCATGTGGTAGAGCATGAAGGCATGCGCTAGTGAATTTTTGACAGGAATGTGTGGGTGCGCATGTACTAGTGCATGAAGGCATGTGCTAGTGCATTTTTGACAGGCATGCGTGGGTGTGCATGTGCTAGTGCATGAATGCATGTGCTAGAGTATTTTTGACAAGCACATGTGGGTGCACATGTGCTAGTGCATGAATGCATGTGCTGGTGTATTTTTTTGATTTTGTAATGATTTTTACCATTTTGTTTTTGGGTTTTTGATACCAAATGTTTTGGGTTTTTCATTATGTTTAATCATTTTTGTTAGTTTTTTATTATGTTTTTACAAATTTGTTTGAGTTTTTTTCGTCTAATATATTTGAATGTTTTTGTGATTTTCTAGAAGTTTTCTAAAACTATGCACATGAAAAATGAAGAAACATGGATGCCCCCAGTTATACATGGGAAGTACAGGGGTAGAATGCCACACGTATGTGTAAGAAGGTGAAGATACAAAAATTCCCCTAGCAATAGAGGGGATTATACAAAGGAAAACTCTTCATGCCAAAAATATAGGATCAGGGCCAAGATAGATAGGTTCAATCATGATGATGAATGCAAGTCAAATGAAGCGCTAGGAAGGAGCATGAAGGCCCTCTCCATAAGTTTGATAATAAGTACATGATAGAACAAAGTGGAGGATTATTTTTGTGAAGGGGAAAAAGGTGTCCATAAACATGGAAAAAAGGAAATCTTATACACATGGATGTTTTGAACGAAGCAGAATAATGTTGTGAATGTTATGAATGTATCTTAGAAGCCTCATGATGAAGAAGTGGTTAGCCAAAGGAAAAAATCATGAGATAAGATATAGACTAAAGTAAGAGTCTGAAAAAGATCCAATTAAGAAACTTTGTAACATACTGATCTTGTTTTCTCTTAAAGATCCAGTGTGTGCACATGGAAATTTACTACCTCTTGGAGGGAAGATTTAATAAAAAACAAGTGAAGACACCCTAGCCAATTTCTAGGCATGATTTATTTTTCAAAGTTGATTTTTTGTGTGTGGATAGATTGTGGAAGGAGACTCATACATTGATCTACTACCAGCCAAGAATCCATAGCCCCGATGGAGATGTATTTGATTCTAATCACAAAATTTCTCTATAGGCAGTCAAGTGTCTATAGCCCTAGTAGAGATTATTGGAAATACCCCAAGAGAGAGTTATATATCAATTTGCTTTTGATTTTAGCTTTAGATTTTTGATTTGATTGATTTTTTTTACCTTTTTGAAAACTTTTTTCAGCTCCCTTGTTTGACAAGGGGTTAAGAACCACTAATGGCTTAATGGAAGGAGGTGGAAGTGCCTATGATGATGAAATTGGCTAGTGTCAACAAATATGTTCAAAAGTTCTTTGTAACAAGTTTTTTTAGATGTTGATTGTGATAGGATCTATATGAGGTCATTCGTTCTTTAATTTACGAAGGTGATGAAAGACCAAGGTCAAACAGATACCATAGAGATAAATGCCACAAAATGCGTGTGAATTGAATAAATAAAATATCACTGAAGGGATAAAAATGGTAGGAAGACTTGCATAAGAGGAGAAAGAAAAGGAAGAAAGAACATCCATGTGTATCCAATATCTGATTGTAATGTGTGTTCATTTACCTTTGATTTTTTTGAATTTTTTTCTTATTTTTCTTATTTTTTCCTTTTTTAAAAAGTGGGACTGACAAGGTCATTCAACATGATAAGATCCAACAACAATGTTAGTGATTTCCTTGATAAGGAAGAATAGGCATGTTTTTTTTATCAAGATTTATATTATCTCTGATATCGATGATCGTGGTGAGCTCATACTCAACAAATGACTGTGATTATCTTAAAACCTATATTTCGTATGTGGGAGTTTGAGTTCCCTATCCAGAGGTTTATGCACTTTGTGCCATACTTGATGGCTGCGTCGGTGTGCATTTTTGAATCACATTTGATTATGAACTTTATGATTGTTTGAATTGTTAGGAGCTTTGGAGCTGTTGGAATTTTTGATCTTAGCTTGATAAAGAAACTATTTGGGTTTCCTGTAAGCTAATACGTGATTTTTCTGATCCTTAGAAGTGGGAGAAGAAAGTGGATGTTTAGACTTGATGTGAGAAATGATGGTGGGCTTGCCACAATCATTGATAGAAGGATAATGTGATGGAAATGAAGGGTATTATACAAGAATTGAAGAGGACGGGCTACCAGGAGGTGTCCCATAGAATGAAGATAGAGGAATACCAGGATGTGGCCCTAAGATGGAAGATGAGGGAATTCCTGGAGGTTTCCCATAGAAATAAGATGATGGGATACTAGGATGTGGCCCAAAAATAAAAGATGAGGTATTTATAGGATGTTCCTCCAGTATAGATGAAGAGGGGCTACCTGGAGCTATGCCACCTATAAAAGAAAATGGGTTACCGGTAGGCAAGTCACATAAAGGTGATGAAGGGATTCTTAGAGGCATCCCAAGGATAGAAGAAGATGGGATACTAGGAGGTGTCCCATAGAATGAAGATAAAGGACTACCTGGAGGTGTCCCATATGTAGAAGATGATGAGATACTAGGACGTGGACCAAGAATAGAAGACGATGGGCTACCAGGAGGTGAGACATATATAGATGATGTGTGGCTACTTGGAGGGGGCCCACATATAGAAGAAGATGATGGGATACCAGGTGGTGACCCAAGGTAAGATTGTGATGGAGTAATCTTGATAGAGAAAGAATGATTGGGTAAGGAGAAGATAGGAAATGGATCAATGTTATACCTAGGCATTCCATTACCTAAGGAAGAATGTGAAGATAAAAGAACAAGATGAGGATTAATTTCAATGATCCTAGAGTCTTCCTCTATTTTTTGACAAAAGGAATAAATTTATTCCTCCCCATGTGCGAGCGCATCGAATTTAAAATTGAATATTTTCTCATTATCCTCTAGAGGAGTGTCATCATGTAACCTCATGAATTCATTGATCACTTCCTTGTCCTGAAATAAATCAATTGGAATGGGTATTTGTTCTACAACCAAGGGAGGTTGACTAGAAGAAATGGGTCCAACTGGTGTGGAAGATTGAGAAGATGATGACTCAAGAGATAAAGTAGATTTGGATCTAGATGTCTCACGAGTAGAAGAAGATGTAGATTTAGAATTGATTGGTATTGGATTTACTAGACGATGGCATATTTCCAAGAAATAATGAGGATTGTGTAGAAAATCAGCATACGATTGCGACATAGGAGTCATCTAAGGTGTTTGCAATGTATGCATTGACTTAGATGATTACGACATGGGAGTCGACTTAGAAGATTGTGACATAAGTGTTGAATTTTATGATTGTGACATGAGAGTCGACTTGGAAGATTATTGTGATATGGGAATCAATTTATAAGGGTTTGGATTCACCCATATCTTCAATGGAGGAAGAGGTTGTTGAGGCAGTGAATAAGGGAGGTCCTACAAGGCAAAAATCAAGAACCAAATTAGATGTTTGATTGACAGATCTTGGAGCCACATGGATATTTAAAGGAAGGTGTTGTTTAGGCTACTGATAAGGGGAGTACTATGAAGAGAGTGAGGAATACGAATCAAGAGTTGAATCAGGTAAATATCTCTGATGAGAATATTTAGAAAATCAAGGTGAATCCTAAGAATCAGAATAACAATTTGCATTGGAATTAGAAGAATCATGGGGGAACTAAAATAATAATTTAGATTATAAATGTCTAAACCATACCATAGACTATGAGATGGATGTGGGGAACAAGGTACCCATTTGGGTTCTCTAGTGTGAAGAACCAAACAAGGCTTATCCATCATGAGAATACTTTGATGGGAATGCCTAAACTTTGATTCCCTAGTGTCGTACATATAAGGAACCTTACGATAGTTGTTCATTATTAGAATTTCTGGGATACAAATTCCTAGACCAAGATAATGTGATTGAAATCCTTCAATTGGAATGAATTCATGTGTCGATTTGGGTAGCGCAACAGAAACTAGCTAGACATTTGGCAAACATGGGCTCTAGGACAAACAAGGTGGCGTAACAACATCAAATTATTACAAAGAATACCAAACAATAAATGGTCACGAATCCAAAGGATTAATATGAACCTAAGGGCACTAAAGAATAAATAATGATCTACCCTAGCAAGGTAATATATGACACATGTTTTTCTAGGACAATACAATGACGTTTAAGACTAAAATCTATTCACAACAAAAGTTTACTCCCTATGATTTTTTGAGATAGGTTTGAAAAAAAAAGTGACAACACAATATCACCAGTTAGGTCATGTTTAAAACAAAAAAGACCCAAATACTAAGAGAGTGTTGACGTGATCCTCTAATAAGATATACTAATTTTTTTTTTAGACACTAACAAAGTCTAAGTATCGTAAAATGGAAGATAAAATTGTGAGCAGTGTAACAACGCTATTTGAACACGTTAAACAAGATTTGTGAGAAAACAAAATTTTAGTATCAAAATGGTGTTATAGTGATGTAAAAAAATTAACCTCAACACTTAAAAATATCAAGATAAGGATAAGATGTAAAAACTATGCCTATTATATCAAGGGATTATTAGGTGCACGAGCAATGTAAAAATACAATTTAGAGATTTAGGCCAAGTTTCACAATGGAAAAAAGACACAAATATCACAATTGTATGGCTATAATATGGGAAGCATAATAACTAAAAAAATTAAATGATAAGAAAACCTAACTACAATGATAGTAAGTCTCAATATGGGTTGTGAGACAAGAGGGGATATTAAAACTTGATGACGTACGATTTACACTTTCAACTCTTGTATTCTAGCATTGCAACCTAGTCATGTAAGAAGACTACAAAAGTGGTGGACATGATTATTTCTTGTAGGTATCCATATATTTTGTTTTCTTTTGTCCCAAAATGGGCAACAAGAAAAAAAAGGTGTAAAGTAAGTGGTGTTGAAAAATACTTGGTGTAACTTTGGAAAAGTTTCTTGTCTTAGGACAAGTGAAAAACTAGGTCAAAGTAACACTAAATAGATTTCATGATGAAATGTCACATGATTTTAACTTTAAGAGATTCTTTCCCTTGTTTGAAAAACAAGAGTTTGAATGCAACAAAAATTGTCACTTTGTGAGAACTCTCAAGTATAACAACTAAGACAAAATTGGCTCCAAGCGGGAAATTTTTCCTAGGGTTTCTCTCTCCATGTGTCACAAGTTTAGTTCTGCGAGCTTGGTTTTTGAAGATTTCCCAAGGAGTATCCTAGATTTACTTTACCCCCTTCTAATAAAATGAGAAACTAGTGTGTTTAGTTGTATTATCACCTGGGTCACAATGGAAATAAATTTGACTCTAATCTCACCAAGGTGTACTAATCAATTAGGTAGTTGTAGAACTTTCCTATTTCATTCAAAAGGTTCCCTCTTGTGAGAACTACTTTAGGGTTCCTAGGATCACCCCCATTTATGTAGCTTAAGGCTTATGAAAAAGGGATTATGTCCTAGTTTAAAGAAGATGATCCATAGCTCTTAACCGAAACATGCAGTATGATGTTTTGAATTTGTGTGTTGGTGTGTTTTTTATCTTTTGGATTAAGCAATTTGATTTAGATCACCATTGGCAACCTACAACACATGTGAATGTTAGAGTTTAGATTCTCCTTTATTTGACTAAGATTTGGTCCTACATAAAAATGATTAGAAGTTTAAAAATATTCACAATATCATAGAAAAAGGATTGAATGAAAAATATTTATAAATAAAATAACTACCATAAAAATTTTAAAATAAAGGTTTATTCCCAATTAATCCAAGTGATTTTTAATTAAAGATTAAAATTTATTTTGGTTCCCAAGATCACACTAGGTGCAAGGGAAGAGCATACAATTTTTTTATCCTTGATTATTTATCAAGTGAAAAATCTCTTAAACTAATAGATCATGTACATGCCAAAATGAAAGTTAATTCCCTTAAGGATAGAAATGAATGATGATTGTTCCTACTTACTCCAAATAAGAAAAAAGTGATTTAGAGGTTCTTTTTATTCTCAATATCACATACGGTGCAAGATAAGAGCATACATAACCCTATTCCAAAATCATACAAAACATGAAAAAAAATCACTCATCAAACCCTAAGTTGATTTGTTAGAAAATGTATAGTTTTCTACAAAATAAAAACCCTAAATTTATGTTACCATTGCATATTTCACTTCAATACCTTTCCAAAAAAAATGGAGTATTTTTGAGGTTGGTATTGGTGCTCGATTATAATCTTGCCCTTTTCATTTAAAAATTTCAGCCTGCTTGGTTTGATGTACTTTCCGTCTTTCTGTATGGATGCGTAAATTTTTTCCTTCACTGAGGTGTCATGCCAGTCCTTTCCTTGGGTCATGGATCACGCTGAGTCTTAGTATTATTTATAGTTTTCTATCTGTAGTGAAATTTTTTTAGTTGGGAATGTTCCATGATCGTGTCTCCTTTGTATTTCCTATCCCAACATCCACGGATACGTGTTCGTCTCTAATTGGATGCGGCGTGGTAGGTATTTTTGATAAACTTGTCCCTATTTGTTATATTTACAAAATGCCTAAATTAGTCCCAGGGCCTGATGAATTCTAATTGGATATTCACAATTATGAAGTGATGTGAGAAATTTTTTACTTTAGCTCAAGGTGATGTACACTTATTGTAAATCAAGTGGTTGTGGGAAGGCGAGCCTTTTTATGTTTTGATACATTATGGCGAAAGGCATGACAATATAAAGTAAATGCCTAAGACTTGAAAAAAGGACACGTGGCCATTTTTTATTATAAAATTAGGGAAATGGGTTGCTGGGGCATTTTGGAAATTTTAGATTTGTTTTGAAAAGGGAGTAAAGTTGTAAAAGTAAGCCACTACCCCGCTGACGCCTAGGTAAAACCAAATGTTGAGCCAACATAAAACATATATGGGTGTACTAAAAAAGTTGTAAAAGTAATATGCTACCCCGCTAATGCCTAGGTAAAGCCATGTGTTGAGCCAACATCAAAAGTGGATGGGTGGACCAAAATGTCTAAAAATACATAACCCTAGGCCCGCTTCAGTTAAAATCTGTTCCACTTGGATGGCTCAAATTTGAAGTTACAAAAAGGTAGAGTTAATGGCTATGATAAAATGCATTTAATTCTACCGCCAATAATGCTCCTACGTGAACCAAGGGCCTTAAGGAATATGACTGCATTCATCCTTTATTGTTATTTTGATGGTCTATTGTCATTTTTATCAGTGAAGTGCAATTAGAATAATTGTGGAGCTAATTTTGTGAACATGAGAAGTGCGAAAGTTGTTGTTTTGAGTCATAATTGCTTGGAAGCTTGCAAAAAATTGGTAAGAGCTTCAAAATCATGTGTATCATGTCTATTGCATTGGTAAAACAATTGAAGTAAAATTAGGGTTTTTAAAATTAAGACTATGCCATTTTCTTCTTTTGTTATGTCATGGCTCATGAGTGACCTAGATAAGGTAACAGACACAGATTTGATGAGTATCGAATTAAATGATTTTCATTAAAGATTAAATAGTTCTCATTTGAGTGAATCTTTACAGGCAATTCATGATAGCCACATCGCATCAGTAGGTGCCATCCCACCCTAAGTTCAATGCCCATAACTAGTATGGTTTTGTGCCATGAATTATGAATCTAAGAAGAGGGAAGTATTAGATGAGAGCAGGGATGCGGTGTTGACATTGACACCAGAAACCATTAGAGTATTATTGAAATTACCTGTAATTACTGAACCAATTGCTATTAGCATGAAAATATCCTTGTAGGACTATGTAATAAGGTAGAAGGATTATGCCAAAATGATAAAAACACAATGGCTCCTTATAGATAGGAAGGCATCATCTAAAATACCCAAAAGGTTGGTTAGGGAACAATTTGTAGAGGAGGTTGAGGATATCATTGTACTTTTGAGTTGAATGGCAGGTTGGAGACTACAAATGAGTATAAAGAGTGGATGTACACATTTATATGGATTATTCTTGAGAGAAAAGGAAATAGTTTTTGGGCCACCTTTATTTCAGATGTAATCAATGATAATATGATTACTCTGGCAGCAAGGATTGAGATAGGGGATACTGCAGAGTTAGAGTTCTATATGATGAAATATCTGATTTATAATGTTGTAGCACATAGATGGTTTCCAACATTGTCACCACACTCTGATTTTAAAAAGTTCCCAATGCATGAAATTTTCCCTCAATTACAGTTAACCAACTCGAGTAGAAATGTCAGATTAGTAAATGATGCTTTCTTTACACCAATTATTTTCTTGTTCAAATTAGAATGGGGACAATACAAAATGTCTAAGCATGCAAGACAAGTAATTATGGAGTATGGGTGATACTTCATTCAGTATAGGAAGTTCACTTAAATCAGGGTTAGTGGTTTTGAGGGAAAACCTTTTAAATTGCCTAGGTATGTTAATGAAAAGCTGTATTTATGTGAATTGGTAAGGAAACTGGTTCCTGTGCACAAATTAATTACTAGGAGGCACACAAAAAAATGTCAGATTCCCTATCAAAATTGGAAGGAATTCATGCCCTTCCATTATAAAATCCAGACTAATTGCAGAAGAAATGAAGAATTTGGCCATAGATACATTTGAGGCTAGAGCCAATTATGACATTAAGTGGGTACTTAACAATGTTACTAACACTTTTGAGCATAAGACTCACTTTGAGGAATACTAGATGAATTTTAGGGATGAAGAAGAAGTCTAGTTGAGGGATTTTTCAAGAATGACTTTATCACAAGTGGTAGAATTCAAAATTTTAGTCATTCCAGAGGGGGTTGTAGACAACTTACACACAGTGAGAAAATTCTACATTGATCAAAAGATAGTAAGTCAACCTATAGGTCCCCCATATTAAAATGAGGAGGAGTCTCATGATCCCTACATGAGGATAACTGATATCGTGAGGAGAATGGTAAATTGGATGGTTCATATGAATATTGACTTGTTAGTACAAAATACAAGAGTCCTAAATCATTTCAGAAATTTGGGAAACTTAAATAATGATATCCCACCTTTGAAGGAGGGTCCTGATAAAATTTACCCATTAGTAGGAAAATCCCCTCTATTACCCTCCAAAATGCCTACTGATGGGCTTATTGATGAATGGAAAGAAACTACTAGTGAGACAGGTACTTCCATGTCATCCCTCAGGTAGAAAATTAAAAAAATGCTTTTATTGTCTAGGGAAAATTCCCCTATTACTCCTGTAGTGCCACTCTGAGAAAAGGGAAAGGGTTTAGCATCACATGTGGTTATCCCAAATGTTGTCCCAAAGCCACATAATACTGAAAAGTTAATGAGTACAACCATTTCAAGTGGTCACATTCAACCCAGGCTACACAAAGATGAAAAGAGAACACCAGAATTGAAGCAGTTTGAGTGGACACACAAGAAACCCAAAATTATCCACCAACCAATCTTGGTAAGGGTAGGTACCCATACACCAAATAATTTCAAACACAAGGATGGGGTAATTGATCCCCCGGAAGTGGAAAAATTTGATAACATCCAGAAGGAACAGGATACATCATTGCCAAGTATGGGGAAATCAAGTCCCATGATCCCCCATTCATTCTTCATGGAAAATAGGTGGAATGCATTTAGATCTTAGTTCCCCAGGGGAATACTACAATTGATCTGGTGGACAGCCAATTTCTTACCCCAAGTATGAAAATTCCTGAAGTTCTACTTGTTAAAGATATCAATCCACCGCCAGTTGAAACAATGCATAAGATTGTAAATGTAAAAACTGAGGTGATTGAAATATGGAGAATCAATTTGGGTACCAACACTAATCTGGCATCATTACCGAGGAGTATTTATACAAATTCATACACATACAAACCATGGTAATGTTTCTTACATGATTTAAGTGTAAATATGTTGTTTAAACGTCACGCTTTGTTGATATTTGTAAAATTTGAGCAAGATCACGAGTTCATTATGCATTATTTACATTTTCTAGCAGTTATTGTACTAAATTTGCATCAATAGTGATAAATGTGGGTAAATGAAGGTCAGATCTGCTAAGCTTTGCAGAAATTAAGTATTGATAGACATTTGACAAACTACTTATGGTGCATTTTCACATCTAAGGTGAGAATACTTAGTGGTGAATCCGAATTGGTTTAAAATTTTGATGATTACTAGTGTGTTAACCTATGTCAAGTGAAATTTGTCCTTAATGTTTTCAAAGATGGAGGGAAGAAGGTATTTCTTCACTAGGGATCCTATTAGAAAGTTATTTCCAGAACTAGGAAAATCAAATTCAGAAGGAAAACAAGTCTAGAAAGTGGTTGGAAATCAAGAATCAAGAAAGGAGATATCAGTTCTGAAAGGTTATCAACATGTAGTTGAAGATTACCATATTTCTTCAAGTGATTCTAAACCAATTAGTCCTCGTGTAAATTTAAATTTCCAAACTGAAGAGGGGCCATCATTTGTGTCTAAAAAGTGGGCTTCTCAAAATTTCCCTATTCCTTCTAAGGTTGGTAGGGTTTTCTAAGAAACTGAGTCATTAGAGGATATTTAGTTTGAGAGTTATACTCCTGTGCTTCAAAGACCCCTCGTCCCTTATCATTTTGATTCTTCTATAAGGTCACCTCCTCAAGGAAATATGGATCATCCTCCACCTAGACCTCCTTTTGTTGTCAATACTTTTGGACCAATAAATTTCAGAGGTATGGTTGGATATCCTAATATGGTACCGCAGGATGTCATAAATAGTTTGCCAAAATTTCAAGGGAATAACACCATCACTGGTGACCAGCATTTAAGACTCTTTGTTAGTATGATGGAAGATTTTGAAATTGAGTTTGAAGACGTGTATATAAAGTTATTCATTCATACTATTGAAGAGGATGGACGTGATTGGTATAAGTATTTACCAAATAATTCAATAGACTTATGGATTGAGATGAAAAATGTCTTTGGACTGCAATATGGGGATAAGACTGATCCCAAGTTCCTTCTATCTGAGTTTGAAAATATAAAAAAGAATCCAAATGAATTTGTCTAGGATTTCAATACTAGGTTCAACAAAACCTTGAATAGGCTACCTATAATCCTAAGGCCAAGTGATAAGTCTTGTTTGATAAAATATTCTGAAGCTTTTGATAAAAAGGTTTCTTATTACTTGAGAGATAAGAACCCGGGAACATTGATGCAGGCTTTCACCATGGCCTTACAAATAGAAAATAACATCAAAGAAGTTGGGAAGCCTCCTAAGAGAGAGGGTCTCAAGTTGATAATTCTTGAGAAGCCTCTGTCAAACAAAGTTGTGGATCTGGAAGAGGTTGCGAAGACTTTGGCTAGAGCGGTTAAAGAGATATCCTACAAATTGGCCATATTATAAAAAGGGATAGGATAGAGTTCCCAGGGTCACCACAAGCCACATGGTTAGGGGAGATTTGGAAATAATCCTAGAGGTGATCACATATCAGATGACAGAGGGAAAGGGCCCATGGGATCAGGAAATAAATAGCCTTAACCCAGGGAAAATAGATTGGTTCCTGATCCTTTGACTGCTAGGATTTCTACCGTAGAAGAGGCCAACATTATTGAGTGGTGTGATAGATGTTTCTTACCACATTCCCCATGTGATGTAGATAAGGAAGTTGAATACAAAAATGATGATGCAGGATATGGTGATGTGTGTATGATGGGGTGCCCTGAGAACTCACAGCAAGGGGAAACATCAACTGGATTGATAAGTGCTAGAAATGTTGAAAATTTCTAGGATTGTGTTCACCATGTATTACCTCTCCCTCCTATTAATAATTTTGAAATTAATATGGTTCAAGAATTTGATTTTCCTAATCATGATTTTGAATAACTAAGGGCCTTGATGATTAAAAAGTATGATGGAGGAATCCCTTTCGAAGAGGACATGCAACTGTTGATGAATGCAATAGTTGCTAAGGAGAAATATATAATACTAGAAGTAAGGCTGTCCAAGGGTGAGGGCCACAAACCAAGCCAAAAATTCTAGTTCTTACCAATATCCTAAAGGAAACCCCTAAGCAAGATACATCTAGCAAAGGCCTAATTACCCCAAATAAAACTTATACCCTTGCCCATGCCTAGACTATGAATACTCCTATACTATCAGATGAAATTGTGAATCTTCCTCCTAATACTGTCCTACCCAAATATATTCCTTATGACATAGCCCAAATCTTGATTCAGATCAAGGTTACTATTCCGATTGTTGAATTAATCACGATCCTTGAGCATAGGAAAAGGGCATTTGAATACTTGGGATTTAAGGAAGAAAAGATTACCTAGGGAAAAAGTGTAAACAATGAAGAGATTCCTCATATTATTGCAGAATTAGAAATACCACAAGCATTGGAGGAACTAGGTGAATCACTTGAGGTATATTTGGGTACATCTCTAGTTTAATCTTATATTTATGTGGATCCATTTTATACCACTTTAATTATTAAGGATAGGCTAGTACATAATTGTATGTTTGATTAAGGAGCCTCATGTAATGTAATGCCTCTTGAGGTAATGAACGAGTTAAATATCAAAGTAACAATAGCTTTTGGGAAGCGTACTGCTATGGACTCAAGAGAAGTGCCAGTAATTGGATATGTCAAATGATTGTTAGTGCAACTAACAACTTATCCAGGAAAATGCTTAACCATGAATGTAGTTATTATTAACTATCCTGCTAAGTGGGGATGTTGTTGTCTAGAAAATAGGTAGCTAGTGTAGGTGGAAGCATACAAATGGACATGTCATTTGCAACCATACCAATTTAGGGAAACCTTATGAAGTTATATGGTGATAAGAAAATGTTACACCTTATTGAGGACCCTAAAAATGCTTCTTCTGAAGTATTTTACACAGATGTTGATGTTGATAACTTTGTGGGTTATGCTGATTTTAAGGAGCATAAAATTGATGAGTGAAAGTATCATGAGTAGGTTGGTTTTCTTTGGACTTTTATATTTTGTTATGCCCACTTCAAACTACCACTTGATACCAAGAAACAAACTAGGATTAACTACGAAAATTATGGAATATTTTTTTTTATTAGAGTGTTTGCAAAGAGGGTCACAAGATCACAGTTAGCACAACTAGATAAGGATTGAAAAGCAATAATGAATTGCAAAAATTACTTCAAGAAACAAATAACAACAAGGCGCAAGGTCAAAACAAGAAGTTAAATTCATCACTTAGGTTAGGAGAGTGAAATCTCACTAATCTCTGCCCAAACAGGCTTATAGGGTTTAACTTGATTTTTCACACATTTAGAGCCATAAATTTTTTTCTAAATCATGTCCATTGGATAGGAAATTCTCTCACATTTCTAACCATATAAAGAATTCTTCCTAACTCCTTATAAATCCTCAAGTTATGGCCCAACGTAGTTTTGGGGAGAAATTTTCCCTTGGAGAGTCCGCGGGGTTAGGGAGAATTTTGTTCCCTTGAGCGGGTCGGCAGAGCGGGGAGGAAAATTAGGAATTTTCCCTCCTTGAGCACAAAAGTACAATTTCCCTCCATATGACCGTTAGCCCATAAGGACACGTGTCACTTCCCGATTGGTGCGGGGAGAAGTGGACCGACAGAGCAAATTAGAATTTGGTACATTTTAGGCCGAAAGCTCAAGGGCGGAAATGGATGCGCACCTCTGCCAAGGAGAAACCCATGCCACATGTCAAGTTCCTATTGGTCGCAGAGCTTGCAGAGCAATGGGGAAAAAGGGAAAATTGATATTTTATGGGTTAAAATGTCAAAGGAGAAAAGATCTCTGTGCTTCTGCCAATGTCCAATTTGCCACGTGTCAGCATGCGATTGGACAGGGGCCGATAGGTCGTGGGGAAAAATTAGGAATTTTTCCCAAGGTCAACACTAAATTTCCCAAAGGAAAATTTTCCTTCATACCTCCGACCTCACTCAAAATGCCATGTGGCATCCCGTGATTGAACGTGGGTTGGCAGAGTGATTTAAAGTTTTATGCCAAAAGAGTTTTAAATTCAAAAGACATGCGCAGGACCGCACATCTGCTAGAACACGTGTCAACACCTTAATCACTGTTAGAGTGAATTAGAGTTCCTTAGGTCTTCTTGATTGTGAATTTAAAGTTTTATAACTTATTGTTGAGTATAAGTCTGAACTGCTCTTTTTTAATAAAACATGAATTGTCAGAATGAAGTTTTAAATCTGTGAACTATTTTCTTTAAGTTTGCATGCCAATTCATTATTTAAAAGTGTGTATAGTATCTAAATGGATTCGTATAATTACTTATCAAGTCTTTTATTCAAATCTAAATTAGATTACAGTTCAAATTTCAATTCAAATATGCATTTTACAAGGAATACAATATTGTCTATCATTTCCATGCATTCTTTCTTTTCTTTTCAACAACAATCAATTTTCAATATTAATTCAAATCAATTGTGCAATACACTTTTACAACTTTCCTTTCTTTTTGATTTCATAATATAGTTTACAAGATAAATGTAAATTATACTCATGAGCATTTTCTTTTCACACAAAGATATCATTTCAAAATAGCAACTCTAATTCAGAACAACAATACAAATTTGAGAAAGGAATTCATTTCTTTTATTGATTTCCAACAATACTTAACAAATTATTTCTTCCTTTGAATTTCAATATGTAATTTACAAACTGTATGACATTATTTTCCTAAACAGAGAATAGAACAATAAATCTTTACATTTCATAATGGATCTCAATCTTTCCTTTCCAATGCAAAGTGTCTTCTCATTACAAACAATAATACAATCATCCACTTTGAAGTGGGAAGGTTACAATAATTTTTCTCTAAGGAAGGGACTGTCAAACTATATTTTCTCCAAGCTCCAAAACAGCAGCATGCTGATTTCTTCATCTTTTCATTTGATCACAACAAGGAAAGGGAGAAAGGCAACGCTCTCCACCCAACCAAGACATCCAATGGGAAAGGCGAAGCCATCCTTCCCCATTGACCCCTGAGCCCCAACCATATTGAAATAGAGTATGAACATCAACACATGGCAACAAGGCTTCTATCACAACAAACAACATTCTTTTCACATGCATAATAAAATAAAATACACAGTCCAAACAAAGACAACAGTTCACAAGTGCAATAAGAATCATACACACAACACATGGGCTTGATCAAGCAAGCCATCAAGAGCAAGAACTATGGGGAAAATACTTATTTCTCCCTATTTGGAATTGGGCATCCACAATAATACTACCAATAAACATATTAAATCCCATAAACCTTATATCTCCCAACCCCTCCTTATGCCCCCCCAATAGTAAGAAATGCAAGCAGTTTCTTTTCCTAGGTGGATCCCAATCCAAAACTCCCTCCAAAATAGAACAAGTGCCATTTGCAATCCCTTATGCCCCCCATATGAAATCCCGATAGCCTTCTCCTACACCTTGCCCTAAGCATTCTACCCAACCAGCCAACAATACACAACACATTCACCATTTCATTCATGCAAGAAAAAGGAAAAAAAAACATTTAAAAAGGACAAGATCCTACCTCTCCATTATGGAGATTGTTTCCAAAATAGTAAGCTCCTTCAATGCTCAAAGATGCAGTCCAAAACAGCAACACCAAGCATGCAAATGAATTTCCAAATCTTTCCACAATGCAAGGCTCCAACAACAATAAAAATTCGACCCCCGAAGAAAGAGAAAAGTTTCAACAACCATAAACAAGGGAAGAATTTGAATTTTAAAAGAGAGGGATGGAGAGGATGATGTGGATTCCAAGTGGGATGCCACATCATTCTTACTCAACCATAAAATGAGAAATTTAAATTCACAATTAATCACAATAAATGGAGATGGCAATCAACTTACACTCTCAAAATTAACCCATACTTTAACAAGGACTGAATTAAAAACTTGTAAGTAAAGCGTGATAAATACTTACACAGTCATTTCAAAATACAATTAAAAAAGGCTATTTTGACTCCAAAATCATAGGTATGGTTGGTGGATGATTTTAAGAGGTGTGGGACAATTTTAACTTGTCCCACAAGCCTCAAAATGCAGCCCCCAAGGACAAATTCGAGTTCCTTTAAGGATGGAGTGTTCTACACTCCAAAATCTAACTTACACAACTTACACATCACTTACACATCTCTTACATCCTCTTACACACTCTTACAACATGCATTAATACCTATGGCTTCATTGATTACATTCTTTTGACATAATGATTTATTTATTTAACATATGGTTATATATGACATAACCCTAAATTAATTAACAACTAATGAAAGGGGTAACATATTACAAATAAATATATGCAAACATTACAAATAAAATAACCACATTAAAATAATACATGAAATCCCTTGGTCACATTTTAAAGGTGATCCCCCCCATGGGAATCTCTAACAAACACAACATACAAACAATTACAGTTGCCATGGTGACCTCGTTGAATTCATCCAGAATTCTACTATGGTTAGTCTCTAGTCCTCTGACATTGTTGTGATTTTTAACCTGCAAAATGCAAATACCTCCTTTGGCCTCATGGCCACATTAGATATCCAAAATGATATAAACAATATCTAAAGATCAAATCCAAATCACAACAACATCAAGAATTCAACATCATCATTTAAATTCAATTGTAACTATATCATCATCCAATGAATCTCTATACTAGAGCTACTCTTAATGTCAAATGTCACATGTCTAAAATCAACATCAATACTATATCCATGTCAACAATATATCATCATCTATATATATAATAATGTCTCTAATAATCATCATGCATGCTAACTAAATCAAGGTCCATAATAATTGATGATCTAACATCTACACATCATACTAAGTCAAAACATAATATTGTCCAAAATGAGATCAACAATTTCAAGATCAATATCTAAACAGTGTCAAAGGGAAGTGGGCACTACATGTTTGATGGGGCTTGTTCTAAATATGGTAATGGTGCTGGTGTTGTCCTGATATCTCCAAGCCATGAGGAGTTTAAATTTTCTTTTAAACTTAATTGTGAGTGCACAAATAACATTGCAGAGTATGAAGCACTACTTTTGGGTTTAAGGATTACTTTGAAGTATGGTGTCAGGGATATTATTATTAAAGGGGATTTAGAGTTGATAGTCAAACAAGTTAGAAATATGCATGCAACAAAAAATCAAAGAATGAAGCAATATAAGCATGCAGTTTGGGACTTAATTGAAATGTTTGATTATTTCAATATAATACACCATGATAGGAAAAACAATAATGTAGAAGACAAATTGGTAGTGTTGTGATCAAGGTTTGAGAATTGTACAGTATACCTTATTGTGAATATGATATTGAAATATTGACTAGGCCATCTGTCCCTGATAATATCAAGTATTGGAAAGTTTTTGAAGATGAGGCCCAAGTCCAAAGGTTTTTGCAAAATAAAGGAGAATTTACCAATAAAAGTATGGAATGGGAACCAAAGGTTTGTGCAGGTGAAGGAAAAGAGACCTTATTTGGTAAAGACATTACTCAATTGAAAACCAATACTATTCCTAGAGGTTTAGTTGCACTGGAATCAAATTTTGATAATGCTAACCACATTGTTAACAGACACATCTTAGCCTTGAGAGATGTTGAAGAACATAACCTAGGCAAAAGAATAAACCTCAGAAAATATGGTTAGGTAGAAAATTGGATAGAGAGGAAAATAAAACATATGTCCAGTTGTTAAGAAAGTAACAAAATTGCTTGGCATGGTCGTATTCAGAATTGAAAGCATATAGGGAAGACCTTTTTCAGCATGAGATACCCCTGGAGGCTAATGCCGAGCCGTTTAGGAAAAAGAAAAGACCAATTAATCCACTCCTTTACCTAAAAATGTAGGAAGAGTTGAAAAATTTAAGGGATGGAGGAATCATACAACCTACGAGGTACTCTTCATGGGTGGCGAACTTGGTACCTGTTCGAAAGAAGAACAGAGATATAAGATTGTGTGTCAATTTTAGAAATTTAAATAAATCATCAATTAAAGAAAACTATCCCTTGCCAAATATTGATAACATGTTGCAATTGGTTACAGGTTCAGAGTTGTTATCTACTTTGGATGGTTTTTTGGGTATAACCAAGTGGTTATGAAGCAATCAGAGAGAATCAAAACTACTTTCACTACTCCATGGGGTACCTATGTGTACGTGAGAATGCCGTTTGGCCTGATGAATGCTGGAGTCATGTTTCAAAAAGAAATGGATGTAGCATTCTCACGATATATAAATGAATTCATTGCGGTGTATCAGGATGATGTGACAATTTTTTTCAAGGAAGATAAGTGATCACATGCAACATTTAGAAAAGATGTTGCTAAGATGCAGGAAATATGGTATCTCACTGAACCCTAAAATATGTCTTTTTGGGGTTCAAAAGGCTAATTTTCTCAGACATATTGTATCAAAAGAAGGGGTCATGATTGATATTGAGAGAGTGGAAGCCATTATCAAAGTTCCTATTCCAAGAACCAAAAAGGGAATTCAATCCTTTTTTGGGCAGATAAATTTTATTAGGAGATTTATTTCCAAATTTGCTGAATTGACTATACCAATCACTAGTATGTTGAAGAAGGATTAGAATATAAAATGGGGAGAAGCAACTAGTCAAGCCTTTACTGGGATCAAGGAAGCGTTGAAAAATGCCCATGTTTTAGTAGCTCTTGATTATAAAAAGACCTTCCAAATGTTTTCCTTTGCTTCTAAGAATACCATTGCATCTGTGCTATTACAAAAGGATGATGAAGGAGCTGAAAGGCCAATTGATTTCTTTAGTAAAGCATTACAAGGGGCAGATTTGAAGTATAGTATCATGGAGGAATAGGCCTTTGCTTTGGTCAGAGCCACAAAAATTTTAAGGCCATATATTTTAAGTTCTAAAGTCGTAGCTTATGTCTCTAATACTATGGTCAAGGATATCCTGTCATGAATGGAAATTTCTATTAAGAGATGTCGACGGGAAAATAATTTGCAGGAATATGACATGGACATCCAAACTACAAAATTAGTTAGAGGTTTGGGCTTGGAAAAGATAATTACAAAAATAAATCTACAGACATTTGAGATAAATGAGGTTGATGAAGAAAGGCTGAATATTCTTGAGAAATTAATAAATTCTGACTGGTACAAGGATATTATTTTTTATCTCAGACATCTGTAATGCCTTGAGTATTTAAGAAAAAATCAAAAGAGAGCACTTAGATTGGATTCCCAAAAATATATCATCACTGATTATGGGTTGTCTTGGAAAAACCTTGAGGGAGTTCTCTTAAGGTGTATCATTGAGGATGAAGCCCCGAAATTAATTGTTAACTTCCATGGAGGAGTTTGTGGGGGGCATTTCACTGGAAGAGTAACAACCCGTAAGATCTTAAGGGTTGGTTACTGGTGGCCAACACTTTTTAAGGATACAACTTTATTGGTAATAAAATGCAAGAGCTTTCAACGTTGTTTAGGAATATTGAAAGCTTTAGGATCCCTCCCATTGCAGTCTGTATCAATTGAAGCCCCTTTTAAGTAGTGGGGGATGGACTTTGTTAGGGATATTTCAGATTGTTCAAGTGCTGGTCATAAAATGGATATTGGTAGTCACTGACTACTTCAACAAATGGGTAGAGGTAATCCCCACTAAGAAATCAACCCACCAAATCGTCATGGAATTCATTTTAAATCATATAATTTGTAGGTTTGGAGTGCCTTCTAAAATATTTACTGACAATGCTATGATTTTTCGAGCTAAACCTTTGGTAGCCATGTGTCAGGAGTATGGGATAAATTTAGCATATGCTTCCAACTACAATCCCCAAGGTAATGGACAGTTAGAATCAAGTAACAAAAATCTATTAAAGATAATCAAGAGGACCTTGGAATTAAATAAACGAAAGTGGGGTGTGTAAGTAAAGTTTCTTGTTTGGGCTGACATAATTACTATTAAAAGAGATACTGGAAAGAGCCCATTTGAATTGGTATATGGAATTCAGGCTCTCCTCCCCCTACATATGCAATTATCTTCTTATCAATTTATTAAACAATTGGAGGATCAAGAGATTAGTCCCTATGATTCTCGTATAAATAAAATTGTTGAATTAGATGAAGAGAGAAGTGAATCTCATCAAAGACATGTGAAGTTGAAAAAACTATTTGATAAAAAAGTAACCCCAAGATTTTTTCAGTGTGGGAGATCTTGTGCTACTGTGGGATAGAAGACATGAGGATAAGGGAAAACATGGCAAGTTCGACGCATTATGGATGGGACCTTATTCTATTGACATAAGAATTGATGAGCATACCTTTTTCCTAAAATATTTAGATGGATAAATGCTTGAGTTTCATGTTAATGGTAGGCACTTGAAACATTTCCTTGATTGATTTCTTGGAACTAAGGTACACATCATTGTACAATGTACAATTTTTGGTTTTGTTCTATTTTTTGAATTTTTCTGTTTCGGTTTATCCCGGTCCTTGGTGACCGGTTTTTGTTGGTTTCTCGATTTATTATTAGGGAGTTAGCTATTATTACTTTGCTTTGAAGGTAGGTTCTTGAATATGTGGACCAATGGATCTTTAGCACATGGTTTGTTGTTTGTTGCATTATGTTTTGTTCTTGTGGCACTCGCAAGGAGTACCCATCCCTGAGTCAAAGCCGATGTTGGTGCTCGATTATAATCTCACCTTTTTCATTTGAAATTTTCAGCCCACCTAGTTTGATGTTATTTTTTTCTTCCTGTATGGATGAGTAATTTTTTTCCTTCACTAAGGTGTCATTGTTAGTCCTTTCCTTGGGTCTGTGGATCATGCTGAGTCTGTGTATTATTTACATTTTTCTATCAGTGGTGAAACTTTTGTAGTTGGGAGTGTTCCATGATTTTGTCTCCTTTATATTTCCTATCCCAACATCCACTGCGGATATGTGTTCATCTCTAATTGGATGCGGCATGGCAGGTCTTTTTGATAAACTTTTCCCTTTTTGTTATATTTGTAAAATTCCTAAATTAGTCCTCGGGGCCTGATGAATTCTAATTGGATATTTGCAACTATGAAGCAACATGAGAAAATTTTTACTTTAGCCTCAGGAGGTGTACACTTGTCATAAATCAAGTGGTTCCATAGAAGGTGGGACTTTTTATGTTTTGATACATTATGGTGAAATGTGTGAAAGTATAAATTAAATGCCTAAGATCCGTAAAAGGACATGTGGCCATTGTTTATTATAAAAGTGGGGAAGCGGGTCACTGGGGAATTTTGGAAATTTTTGATTTTTTTTGAAAAGGGAATAAATTTGTAAAAGTAAGCCGTTACCCCCGCCAATGCCCAGGTAAAGCCAGGTGTTGATACAACATCAAAAGCGGATGGGCGGACCAAAATGTCTAAACAAAACCCCCAGGCCCACTTGTAAAAGTAAGCCGCAAAAAATACCCTACTGACACCCAGGTTAAGCCACGTGCTGAGACAACATCAAAAGTAGATGGGTGGACCAAATGTCTAAAAGTACATACCCCTAGGCCTACTTTAGTTAAAATTTGTTCCATGTGGATGAATAAAATTTGAAGTTGCAAAAAGGTAGAGTTAACGGCTGTGATATAATGGATTTAATTCTACCTTCTATTAATGCTCCTACGTGAACCAAGGACCTTAAGGGATACGACTAAATCCATCCTTTATTGTTATTTTGATGGTATCTTGTCATTTTTATCAATGAACTACAATTGGAATTATTGTGGAGCTAATTTTGCAAACATGAGAAGGATGAAAGTTGTTGTTTTGAGTCAGAATTGCTCAGGTGCTTACAGAAAATTGGAAAGAGCTTCAAACTCCTATGTATCAAGTCTATTTCATTGGTAAATAAATTGAAGTAAAATTAGGGATTTTTGAAATGAAAACTATGCCATTCTCTTCTTCTGTTACGTTGGGGGTCATGAGTGACCTAGACAAGGTAACAAATATAGATTTGATGAGTGTTGATTTAAATTATTTTCATCAAAGATTAAATGGTTCTCATATGAGTGAATATTTAAAGGTAATTTTTGATATCTGCATCGCCTCAGCAGGTGCCATCCCACCCTAAGTTCAATTCCCAAAACATGTATGGTTTTGTGCCATTAATTATGACTTTGAGAAGAGGGAAGTACTAGATGGGAGAGGGGATGTGGTGCTGACATTGACACTAGAAGCCATTATAGTATTATTTAAATTACCTATAATTATTGAACTAATTACTATTGGCATCAAACTAGCCTTGTAGGACTATGAAACAAAGAAGAAGGATTATGTCAACATGATAAACACACAATGGCTCCTTACAGAGAGGAAGGGATCGGCTAAAATACCCAAAAGGTTGGTTATGGCACAATTCATTGAGGAGGTTGATGATATCATTTTGATTTTGAGTTGAATGGCAGGTTTAGAAACTAAAAATGAATTTAAAGAGTGGATGTCCACATTTATATGGATTATTCTTGAGAGAAAAGGAAATATTTTTTGGGCCACCTTTATTTCAGATACAATCCATAATCATATGATTACTCTGGCAGCAAGGATTGAGATAGGGGAGACTACAGAGTTAGAGTTCTATATGATGACATATATGATTTATAATGTTGCAGTGCACAGACGTTTGCCAACATTTTCACCACACGCTGATTTTAAAAGGTTCCCAATGCATGAAATTTTCCCTCAATTATAGTTAACCAACTGAAATGAAAATGTTAGATTGGTAAATGATGTTTTCTTTGCATCGATTATTTGCTTGTTCAAACCAGAATGGGGACAGTACAAAATGTACTGAACATGCAAGGAAAGTAATTATGGAGTATGGCTACTACTTTATTTAGTATATAAAGTTCACTTATATCAGGGTTAGTGGTTTTGAGGGAAAACCTTTTAAATTGCCTAGGTATGTTAATGAAAAGCTTGTTTTTATGTGAATTAGCAAGGAAACTGGTGCTTGTGCACAAGTTATTTACTAGGAGACCAAAAATAAATGTCAAATTCCCTATCAGAATTGAAAGGTATTCAGGCCATTTCATTATAAAGGCCAAACTAATTAGAGAAGAAATGAAGAATTTGGCCATGGAGACATTTGAGGCTAGAGCCAATTATGACATTCGATGGATATTAAACAATGTTGCTAACACTTTTGAGCATGAGCCTCACTTTGAGGACTACTGGATGAATTGTAGGAATGAAGAAGAAGTCCGGTTGAGGGATTTTTCAAGAATGACTTTTTCACAAGTGGTGGAATTCAAATTTACAGTCATTCCAAGAGGGGGTTGTAGATGACTTACACAGAGTGAGTGAATTTTACATTGATCAAAAGATAGAAAGCCAACCTATAGCTCCCCTAGATTGGAATGAAGAGGAGTTTGATGATCCCTACATGAGGATAACTGATATCATGAGGAGAACAGTAAATTGGCCAGTTCAAATGAATCTTGACTTATCACTACAAAATAAAAGAGTCCTAAATCATTTAATAAATCTGGGAAACTTAAATGATGATATCCCACCTCTGATGGAGGGTGCTAACAAAATTGATCCATTAGGAGGAAAATCCCTTCTATTACCCTCCAAAATGCCTACTGTTGGGCTTAGTTTATGAATGGACAATAGCTACTAGCGAGACAAGTACTTTCGTGTCATCCCTCAAGTAGAAAACTAAAAAAATGCTTTTAAAGTCCATGGAAAATGCCCCTATTACTCCTGCAGTGCGACTCTAGGAAAAAGGAAAGGGTCTAGCATTATATGTGGTTAGTCAAAATGTTTGTCCCTAAGCCACATAATAATGAAAATTTAATGGGTGAAGCCATTTCAAGTGGTCACATTCAACCCAGGACTACACAAAGATGAAAAAGAGAGCACCGCCAGAATTGAAGCAGTTTGAGTCGAACACACAAGAAACACAAAATTGTCCACCAACCAATCCTGGTAAGGTTAGGTTCCCATACACCAAATAATTTCAAACAAAAGGATGGGGTAATTGAAGTAGTTTGAGTGGACATAGAAGAAAACCAAAATCATCTGCAAGTAGTAATAGGTTCCCATACCAAATAATTTCAAACACAAGGATGGGTTAATTGATCCCCCCAAAGTGGAGAGAACTGGTAACATCCAAAAGTAGCAGGATACATCATTGCCAAGTATGGGGCAATCAAGTCCCATGATCCCTCACTCATTCTTTGTAAAAATAGAGGTGTAAGGCATTCAGAGCTCAGTTCCCTAGGGGAGTACCACATTTGATCTAGTAGACAGTCAGTTTCTTACCATAGGTATGAAAATTCCTAAAGCTCTACTTATTAAAGATATCAATCCACCACCAACTAAAACAATGCATAAGGTTGTAAATGTACAAACTGAGGTGATTTATACAGATGTTAATTAGGGATTATCCATGCTAGAAGAACTCAATTTTATCATATTAATGAACCCTTATTAACACCAGTGGTTAATATTGAAGAAAGCAAGGAATCAGAAAGAGGTCCTCATGTACAAAAAACTGAATTAAGAGATCGAGAAGTGAATTTGTCTTCCCCAAAATGAATGGATTTTGGAAATGGATGAACCATAGCTATTGGTAGAAAACGGTGTTAATACTAAGTTGGTGGTAGAAAGTGTTGTGCCCATTCCTGTGGAGGTTACTAAGAGTGATGACCTTCTTCAAAAATAAAAACTATATTTTGAAGAAAAACTAAAAATGACACAAGATATAATTACTGATGAGGAAATTTTTATTGGTGGAGAATCATAGATTTCAATGGGAAATGTGGGTTGAATTCCAATAAAAAAACTTGTCATAACATTGCCTGGGGTATCATTAGGGTATGAAAGTAGCAAGTTTGGAAACTCAAATAGTTTTGGGAGTAGAGGAATCCATTTCCCAAACTTTGATACAAAATGGTGAAGGGGAAGAAACTCATGCTACCATGTTTTCAACTGGAGAAATAGTAAAGGATATCCCTTTGATTTTTGATGTAGATATTTAAGGATGACCAACCTGAAGTGCCAGATCAGGAAAGGAAGCATCCAGAGGAATTAATGGTACAAGTGAAATTGACTTGGGGAAAATTGGGATAAGTGGTCGATAAAAAATAGAATTATTGATACAACAGGAACTAGAGATGTCCAAGAAAATAGTATTTGTTCCTAAAAACTCCAGCAAGGATCATAGGAAACAAAGGTTGAAATAGGTTTGAAGAAGGGATGGATTAGCGAATTAATTTCAAATGAAGAAGTGGCCCTTCCTATACAAGAAGTTGAACTTACTACTTTATCCTTTCTAAAAATAGTGAGAGCTCCAAAAAGGGCTAGAACCATTACAAGGACTCTTACTGATTCATCAAGGGAAAAAACCCTAGAGATAGCAACCCCTCTTGAGTGAAAGACAAGAAAAGACATAACCAATGATGATTACAACATTCAAATTATTCCCTTGGGAAAAACTTCAAGTCAACAACTAAAGCAGGAAGTATCTGAAGCATTGAATGGTCTTTCACAAAAGGTGGATGAAGATGGGATGAAAAAGAAGAAACATAAAGAATAAATTAAGGCCTTAAGTTCATGTTTACAACAACTGACAAGAAAAACTAGTCATGAACAAGCAGGTACTATGTGAATACCCCTGAAAGAATGGATAAAGTAAATATTGTTCCATAAGAAGGTCCAAGTGGTGGATGCTTGGGTTAAAAAACTAACTGAGAAGGGAAAGAAAGTTATCACAAAATCAAGGAAAAAATATGAGGACCTCAGAGGTTGATTAAATGAAATTTATGGAGTAAATAAAGAATGTGACAACAATATTTTCCACTTGGAGGGAACTCTCCCTCAAGCTTGACCGCATAACCCGGCTTAGTGAGGAGCTGGTTGAGTAAGAAGGCATCATGGAAATAAGATTCAAAGGGAGTCAATATGCCATTGAAAAATTGACAAAAATCAGGTTAGATACCTTAAATGGAATCAAGAAGAAGCTTGAAGTCAGAAGGAACTGGGTTTATGATCTACTTGATGCCATTGATAGAAGATTAGAGGACATGGTAACAGATAAGTCCAAAAAAAGCTATGGGGATTTAAGAATTGATTTCTTACTCAATTACTTTGAAATTAATTTCCAGAAAGATGAATTCTCCCATGAAAATATTAAAATTATGATGAAAATTGAGAATAGGATTGAGGAATTGAAAGCAAGGCCACTAGAATATAAGTAGAAAATGGCTCAATGTATGGACTTAATATCAAGACAAACATTGATTTTCAGCATCACCTTGGACCTGACAAGGATGAAGTAAATGAATTATTCCAGAGGTATGATGCTTATGTGGCTAGATTACCAGAAGAGAAAGATGCAGAGGAAAAGGGTGAAGAGGTGGAGGATACTGGCACAAAATATGATGAACATGTTTAAGGACTTTCTTACTCTTTTTGTATTTTATTTTCATACTCCATTGAACTGATATTTTGAAATTGATATCTCTGAAAAATTAATTGTAATTATCTCTCTAAAATTTTATTGTTTCTTTGTTTCAATTGACAAGTTTAAAATATGTAGTAGTTCATAGAGGATTACATTAAAATTTCATATATATTTGAAATAGATATGTGAACTATTGACATCCTTGTATTACTTGAAATGTTGAACAAATAAAAAAAGATAGGGTTCTATTGGGGCCCTTACCCATGAAAAAAAGAGATGTACATACATAAAAAATCGAAACAACGAAAGGAGAATAACACATAAACATCCTTTACTCCTACTTCATAATTTACCCTCAATAGGGGAAGTTTATTAAAAAGTTTTTTCTTCCTCAATACAAACTCATCTGAGCCCTGTGCTATTTGTATGAAGACAATTGACCCTGCAAGGTCCCTGAACATCACCATGTCTGTCAAATTTTCCAACTTCATCCTAGGGAGGCCCATAATATCCTCAAGCTCAATTCTCTTTTGGTTGGATGATACCCAATCCAAGAGGTCCAGACCACCTGAAAAGAACGTTGTTTTCCCCTTCCCCTTGTGAAGGTTCGAATTTCTAGGAATACTTTGAGGATGGATGTTTGGAGTGACAAGGGGGTTATTTGGAATGACAGGAGGGGAAGATACTACATGTTGGTGATTGGATGAAATGTGAGGCTTAGAACTAGTTCCTACTTCCCATTTCCTTGAAAAAAGTGGGTTTTTTCTAGGAGAAGGAATTGGCTCAAGTCCTTGAAATTCCTGATCAGATCAAGGGACACAATGCATCAAACATGTGCAGATAGCCTGAGTTGAAAACCTTCCTCTATTATCCCAAGCTGAAGAAAGTGCTTCCCTTGAGTGGAAAGTAGAAATAGATTGGTCTTCTTCTCCATTCGAGATGATGACCGAAGATCGAGTTTGTGTTTCTCCTTTCCTCTTACCCAAAGGTAGTGTTGTTATTGGATCTGGTGGTAGAGGAACATATTTTTCCTGTTTCTTTTCCAGGGAATTAATCCTCTTCTCCAACTCATTCACTTTGTGGGAAATGGCAGGCACTGTATCAATGGAGGTTTTGACTTACAATATGTATGATTCCTTTGGAATTTCTCTTGACACAAATTCCTCATTGCATAAGAAGGGGCATTGAAAGAACTAGTTTTCCCAGAGACATGAGGCCTCCTCTCAACCAAGTATATTTTTAAATCCTCAGGTGTTTTTTATGTGCTCCCATCTAAAAATATGGAAATACATGACTTGAAAAGATGTAAATATAGGATTGATTCTGATCAGCTTGGTATAAAGTGCTAAGCAAAATCACTGATATGTCAGAGGTCCTCCTGTGTCTCTTACACATTTTACTTCAAACAAGGCCCTAAAAATGTCCTCATCTGGCCCACTCAGATCAAATATCTAATTCATATATTCCAAAGTGATTTCTTTCAAGATATGTGCCACAAGTGTCTTTGTAATTTTTCTAGTAAATATTCTGCTATACCCAAAATTAGGAAAGAGATACATAATTGTAAGAGGGTAGGATTGAGCTTTGTAACCTGAAGGTGACACATATATCTGGTCTACAAAAATCTTTCCCCAGAGATGAGAAGGATATTTCTCAGTTTGCACAAGGGAAAATTAAAAACTAAAGGAAAGTATAGATGAGCATAACTGGTAAATTATGATGATTTGAAAAACATCACGTATGGTGTTTAAACTAGTAAGGTATGAAGTGAAGTGCGCTAAGCCAAAGAAATATTTCAAGAAATGAGCGTAGGTGTGCATCATGTCAAAAATCCTATGGAGACACGCTCGGTGATCAATCTGAAATGATTTTTAATCAAAATTAGAAAGAAACATTTTTTATAACCTACCAAAAGTGAAGACCAGATGTCCCAGTCAGACACAGGTGGAATACATCAAAATGACTCATGTTTCGTACACCTAGCAGTACAGGATGAAGTTTACAAATATAATTTTCTAGAAAAAATTTGTAACAAACAAAGTATCCCTTGGAATATTATTGTTTTTTGGGGGAAAATATTTGAAGTAAACTGAATGATATAAAATTATGAAAAGGCCATGCCAAATGTAGGGGTTAATTTTTCTAAAATTTAGTCAAAGAGAAATAAGGAGAGAAGAGCCAAGAGAAGCCATTTTTCTGGGAAATTTTTTGAGAAACTAGTTATTTCTTATGTGGCTTTAAAAATTGATCATGTCAAGATGGTTTACAGATGTATAGCCATTGACAAAACTTTGAGATTGTAAAAAAAAATTCCCTTGTTGATAAAATTTGTGAAACCTTGAGTAATTCATGTAGATCAATGAACTATGTTACGTCCATTTTCATCTTGAGATATTTTCAAATAGTTTTCTATGTTCCTGTTGTAGTCTTACATTAGGAATCCTTTTGAAATCACACAAAATCACATCCTCATGAAAATTATTTTGGCATTTTCAATTACATTATGAAGAGAGCTTTCATTTCATAATGTAATAAGCGATTTAAATTCACTTTACTGTTATTTTCAGTGATACAAATTATTTTTCAATTTATGATTGTATCATGAGCATGATATAGCAAGGGTTTTCTAAAGCTTAATTGAGTCTTTAACATGAGTTATTGTGTTAAAACCTTGAAGAATGTGTGAAGATGTGTGTCTTTGAGCCTTCATATATGCACAATTTTCTAGTTGATGGTTCGTCTTGACTATTTGAAGTTATTCATCTTCTTGCCTTGTGGATCTATTAACATTTGTTTAAATTTCTCAGATATTTGGTATAATCAAATTTATCCTGCTTAACTTCCCAACCATAAAATACATATCCAAAGATGAACCATACATGAACTACCCTTGATTGTATTGTCTGTTCATAAATGCTGAGGGAATTCATCGATCTACCCATCCCTTACCTCAATATGTAGGAGCAATCAATTTTTACCACCACCTTTAGTAATCTGGATCTTATTTAGAAGGTTTATGCATCCTCTAAAGTGAAAAATCATGAGAGTTAGACTACGTTGTATTGACCATACCTTTTGAATATCTCCTATCAATTTTGTGAAGGGAAAGAAAAATACTATAAATCTGTAGACATTATCCACCAATATGGGTTACAAAATGGGTCCTCTCACCCTTGTTGAAGGAAAAACCTAAAGTAGTTAGGGTAGGTCAAACCCTGTACACTATGTTATCCATTTCTTCCATGCATAAGTGAATGAAGAGTCAAATAAATCCTTCCCCCACTACAAAACAACTCACACTCTGCTTTATCTGTCTCTAAGCATCTTGTTCAAACTATGGTGTTACTCAGTCACAAAGGGAGAATCTTAGTGTAGCACAAGCACACCCTTTGATGCACATGCACAATACTCAATCCACATGCACACACTTTAAGGCACACGCACACCTTAGTCACATTTACATACTCTAGTTTGCATAGGAGTGGCTAGAGATTTGTGGGTGCACACTTTGAAGCACAAGAACAAGATACACTTGGAGACCAAAATCTAGTGATGCACAAGTGAAAATTTTGATGCACATGTGCACACTTTGATCCACAGGTACACACAATAGAGTACAAGTGAACACAATAGTGCAAAGGCACACACAATAGTGCACATGCGTACACAGTAGAACACATGCACAAGCCAGATTTAGAGACCAAAAATATAGAAATACACAAGCATACACAGTAGAGCACGGGTGCACATAGTAGTACATAGGAACACATAGTAGTGCACAGGCGCACACAATGAAGCATAGGCACACAAAGTAGTGAAAAATCACACACCTTCCTATAGGTTTTCAAAACATGAGTTTTGACAAGGAAATTTTCAAAAAGATCAAATATTTGGCCTTTTGAGGGAATTTTGACAACACTTTGCCTCCTTGAATCCTGTAAGGAACATGAAAACAAAGCAACTACGAATAATCTAATTGAAACAACTATATAGATTAAAAATTGAGCTACAAAACTTTGAAAATTACTCTAAAAAATTGAAATTAATCTAAAAATCTTGAGAAACTAATCTAAAAATCTTGAAAGTATTCTAGAAAGCTTGAAATTTAAACTAGAAAACTTGAAAGTAATCTAGAAAGCTTGAAATGAAACTAGAAAACTTGAAATTAAATTTTTTAAAACTAAGTTAAAAACTATACAAATTAATGCAAGGGGTTTGAGCTCCACCAGGGGTGCTAAATGATGACACCCTAAAATTTATAGAGAAAATAGTATGACTAAGTAGGGAAGGGTAGAACCATTGCCACCTATAGTCAAGCTCTAAGGATTGGACTGATTCATTAATGATTAAAGATTAAAATCATGCTAAGAATGTAAATGAAATGGAATTAAACACTAATCTACAAATCATCCTTACTATGTATTGAATTGCTAAACTAAAAAAGACCTGAATAGATCTAAGAGGGAAATCAAATTGGTATTGTTGCTACTTTAAAAAAGGTGAAATGGTCTCTCCAAATGACTATAAGATCATATTGGATACCTATCTACTAACCCCATTGAATACTTTAGGTAAGGATTGAGCTTGGCTATAAATAATCTTTCTTATATGAGATGCAAATCAAAGGATGGTGTAAAGTTGGAAGGTAATACTTAGTCTTATTTATAGTTTTCCATTTGGGGAAAAATTACATCTTGGTGCATGTGGGCCTAAAATTACAAAGAATATTAAGAATTTCTAATAATGATTAATATTTGTTAATCACAATTAGTGAGTTAACAAGTGATTAGGATGTGATGAGCCCTAATCAACCACTTAAGTTCAATTAGAAGGCTAGCATAAAATTTATAGGTTGCTGAGATGTTTTGGAGGAAAGTGGGGTGATTTTGAGTGGTTGGAAGAGTTGTTTGAGCCGATAATAGGGTATATTGACCAAAATAAGGGTAAAATAGGCTTAATTAGCTAATAATTGCTAATTTTCTATTAGGAAGAGGATTTTGAATTACGTTTCATCATACAATGACATCCTAGATGTGAAAGAGGTTAGGCAATCAACAATGTGTTGTTAATTGGCCAAAATGGTGAGAAACAATAGTTAATTAGTGGAAATCACTAATTATAACAAAATTGGTAAGAATGAGAGTGATTTATGTGCATTTGGCAGTAAGATTACAAAAGTAGGATTTAGGTGTCTATAACACCTTTCCATCACAGTTAAGATTTGGTAAGTCAATCTTCTTATCCCAACTTCCAAGGACTCTTGATGACATCACAAATGGTTTTGACCTTTCGATACTTAACAAACTTCCTTGACTCTCTGTTTCAACATTAATGCATTGGATCCTCTGTTCTCTGTTATCATCTACCTCTACAAATTTTGGTTTAAAAAATTTCAAACATCGCTGAAACCCTGAAGGAGGTTATATAACCTTCTATGAGTGCATAATACATTGAAGATACTGAAACCATATTCATTATATGATAATACATCTAAATATTGATTCCTTATGGTGAATGCATAGTTCATAATGCTTTATAAATCCATTAAGGTCCTTTTCATAGTAAATGAAAACCATACTGTCCATAGAATACCTCAAAGATATCAGACTCTAATTCAACATGGAAAAACATAACTCAGATCACATAAAAATAACGATAACTAGATCATACCAAGCTAAAAACATAGATGCTAATAAAACACCACGATCAATAAAATGAAATTAATTCACCAAAATATCTTTACATAAACCTTTGCAAACAAATGTGTAGCAATATCAAATATTATTATGGAACTCAATGAAATACAATGAGAATGGGCCTTGCTTATATAGGCAAGGAGTAACAATCTAAGAAACAATCAAGGTTGTAGATCAAGCCATAAATCAAGGAAAGAAGTAGTCAAGACCATAGATTTAGGAGTGACCTAGACATCAAGGATCTAGTATACACCATAGATCAAGGAAATAACTATACCTAACAACTAGATAATATCCCCCTAATATATAAATAAATATAAAGAAATATCCACACACATAAGTGGGTGAGGATAAATACAATAAAGGTAAATAAAGTATCTAGGTGAACATGAGCTAAGGTAAATACCTACTCTAACACCCCCCTCAAGTGAAGCTAGGGGCTAAAATAGAAGTGACATGTCCATAATATGAGTCCCGACAACTAGGCTTGATGAGGTAGTCATGTACAATATATCCATGAAGAAATGTCGAACCAAAAGAAGGAAAGAATCTTGCTAGAAGGGAAGAGAAAGAATAAGAAGAAGAAATATGTTCTCATGAACACCCTCCAAGAAAAAATTACGAAATCCCAAGCATTCCACACAACTCAAGGTAGCAAGGTGATGCAAAAGGCTTCATAAAGATGTCCACAACCTGTTACTGAGTTGGAATGTACTCCAAGAAAAGATCTCCATCTTGAATGTGTTGATAAATGAAGTGGATGTGTATCTCAATATTATTAGTCTACTAGTGCTCAACTGGGTTACACGAAATGTAAATTACACTTTGGTTATCACACCAAACTATAGTTGGTTAATCCTGTGGGAATCCAAACTCTATGAATAATTGTCAAAGCTAAAGAATATGTTAACTTGTTGTAACTGCTGCCCTGTACTATGCCTTTGAAGATGAAAGTGCAATAGCTTGTTCCTTTTTGCATGCCCAAACAATTAGAGAAGAACCAAGAAAAAAATTATAGCCAAAAGTGGAACTCCTTCCATCAATAGAATCTTCAAAATCTATATACCCAACTACTTGAGTATAACCCCTAGTATAGTGTAGGCCAAAGTGGGAAGTGTCATGCAAATAGCACAAAATTCTTATAGTAGCCTGCTAGTGACTACTATGAGGAGAATATGAAAACCAAGATATAATATCTACTGCAAATGAAATATCAGGGTGAGTATGGCTCAAGTACATGATATTCCCAACCAACTACCTATATAATGTAGGATCACAAAGTGGTGTCGTACATGTGGAAGTAAGAGTAACTCCAAAATGAAAAATAGATGGACTTGGCTTTCAATCAGTAATATCAAAGCACCGAAGAAGATCATGGGTGTACTTTTTCTGACTCAAATGAATCCCTAAATCTGTCTAAGAGATATGCAAACCAAGGAAATAATGCAATAGCCCAAGATCTGTCATGTCAAATTGTGTAGAAAGAGCCCTCTAAATACTCTGAATGTGGGAATAAGATCTATCACTAAGTAACATATCATCAACATACAAGACAAGTATCACAATATCCTCACCAACATGCTGGAGATACACTATATGATTGGAGTGGAAATGAACAAAACCAATAGATAGAATAAAAGAATCTATATTCTCATACCAAGTCTGAGGGGATTGTTTGAGACCGTAGAGAAACCTTCAAAGCCTACAAACAATAGAAGAATCCTGAACAAATCTAGAAAGTTACTCCATGTATATTTCCTCTTGTAAATCTCCATGTAAGAAGGAAATCTTCACGTCCATCTGGTATACGGGCCACCCATGTGATGTAGAAATAACAAGTGAAAGGTGTACAAAATCCATCTTGGAAATGGGTGAAAATTTATCAGAGTAATCAATACCTTCAACTTGTGAAAAACCCTTTGCAACAAGATGATCCTTATACTTGTCAATGGACCCATCAACTACGTATTTGGTTTGGTAAACCAAATTACACCTAACCATATTTCTTCCTTTAGGAAGAGATACCAAATCCCAAGTTAGCTACCATCGCATCATCCCACTCTTGTATCCCATGAGCCTGGGTGAAGGGGGTATTGGGGGGGTGGATCCTCATGAAGCCTTCCTGACACTGATGGGGGTTCCAGGGTGAAGCCTATGAAGAAAATTTTCATGTGTGTGATGATCAACCTAGTGGGTGGAATGTGTATCCGTATATGAAAGGTTGTTTTTGGGCCTATGAAACTTTATTACAATGCCCACTTAGGCATAGATGACCAACGGTTCATTGGGAATAGGATCATCAATGTTACATTCTGGTATACCTCCTCATGTAACCTCCTCACAATAAAGGTATCCTCAAGATGAGTCTAAATCACCGAAGAACGGAAGTCATGGAAGAAGAAGAAAAATCATAAGGAGTGAAAAGCTCATCAAACTAAATTTTCATGACTGGTTCAAAAATGAACGTCATGAATAATGGGTAATCGTTATGGGAAGTCAATAAGCTCTCATGGTCCTCACAATACCCATTACAAAGATACCAAGGGTTTACTCTTCCCATGGTATCTAAATATTTCACTTTTATTCTTTGGCATAAACACCCAATGGTTTGGCTACCCAAAGTTTTCAAAAAATGCTTAGAGCATTTGGCTTAGTGTTGGACCATGGTTTCCTGCATATGATAGATCAAATGCTCAAGTGCATTGTATGATGTGCTGTGCAATTCAGAATGTGAGTTATGTATAATTAATTGCTTGAGCATAGCTCCAAATAGATCTGGGCATTGTAAATCTTTAGAGAGTGCATGGCATACAGTTATCCATTTCTTAGCTATAGTGATTCTTTCTATAGACGTAGCCTAAAACATGGGTTTACCCACGTTAAATCATTGTCTCTCTGTGTTGCAACCAATTTATTCTGACACTTTTGTTAGAGATCCCTATAATCTTTGCTCCATATCTCAGATGCCCATTCTACTGACTATGATTTCAGTGAGGGATTATTCCTCCTATTTAATCAGCTTATTTGGATAACAGGTATACTCTCTTATTATCTAACAACATTTCTTCCTTTCAGGACCAGATACCAAAGCCTCCCAAGTATGATTCTTCATCAAATAAGAATACTCATTGGCTTTGTAGGCCATCGCATCATCCCACTCCTGGTTATCCCATGAGCCTATGAAAAAGACTCACGGATCCTAGAAACTTCCTAACACAAAATTCCAAAACCTAGTATAATGTGCATAATAATGCTTAGTGGGTGGAATATCTTGTATAAAATGTGTTTAATCCTTAGAAATTGTAGTATGAGTCCCACATTAGGCATAGTACCAATCATCAATGGGAATAAGATAACTCGACAACGGAATCTATAACCTCCTCATTCAAAAATCTCCTTAGAGAAAGGATCCCCAAGATGAGATTAAGAAAGTAGAAGAGCTCATTTGGAATAAGATGAAGAATCATGAGGTGGTGAATTTCTCGATCAACTCCATAAAATGTGTTTGAAAAATAACCCATGTGTATAGGATCTAAAATTCGATAAGATCTCATGTCCTCACAATACCCTATAAATATAAAGGGTTTCACTCTTCTTATCCAAAATCTTTACTTTTCTTCTATTAGGCACAAAGGCCTAAGCATGGCTCCCAAAGACTAAAAAAATGAGACATTTGGCTTAGTGTTGGACCAAGCTTCCTCTGAATTCAAATGCTCAAGTAGGTCTCTGTGTGGTGTGTGATTCTGAATCTAGTTAGGACAATTAACTTCTTTTACCCAAATCAGATAGGAGGTAAATCTTTAGAATGCATCATGACATTGAGCCATTTACTTCAAAGTTCATATTATTCCATTCTTCTAAGTCATTATATTGTGGAGTATGAGGAATAAAATGTTGGTGAATAATGCCTTGAGTTGCCAAATAATCAAAAAAAACTCATTGCTGAAGTACTCCCTCCCATTATCAGTGTGAAGGTTCTTTATATAACTAGAAGATTTTGTTTCTCGACCAAATCCTTGAAGACTTTGAAGTGTGAAAAAACATCACTTTTGTACTTGAGAAAATAAACCCAAGTATGCCTCGAGAAATTATCAATAAAGGTAAGTGCATACTTAGCTCCATTGAAAGAGGGGGTAGGAAAAACCATCAAGTCACTATGCACAAGCTCAAATGGTGAAGAAGAATCTCTTGGATAGAATTCTTAGGAAATGGATCTTGGTGTTGTTTCCCTAATGCACAGCTAGAGAAAACTCCCTCAAGACAAGAAAATCTAGGAAGACCATATATCATACCATGAGTGTTCAACTCCTTCAAATATCTTGTAATTGAGATGTCCAAATCTTTCATGCCAAAGCTTACTCTCTGAATCTGTACATGAGAAACCAATCTTGTCCCTATAGAGGAAGTGTCATCAAAACCCTCAAAGTGATATAGTATAGAACTATGATCAACAATACCTTGAGCAACAAGTGAATGAGGCTCCAAAAAAGTTCGTACTTTTGCCCCATGTGGTGTAAAAGTCATTGTTTTTCCTTGACCAGAATGAAAATTTTGATATACAGAAAGAAAATTTGTGGTGATGTTAGGAACATATAGTGCATCTTAGATACTACCACCATCAAGGTGTATATCACCTTTTCCCTCAAAAGAAAGAAAGGAAGAATCTCCAACCTCAATTTTGGAAGTAGAACTCAAACCTAGAGAAACAAAAGACTCCTTAGAAGAATTCATGTGATGAGAAGCACCAAAATCTATAACCCAACTATCTGCAAGTGGTGACTGAGATCTCCCAACAACATTAAGTACTTTTCCATGTCAATTAGAAGGAGGTGGAGTGGAGATGGAAATTTTTTGTTTCTTGAATTCATCCTCTAAGGCTTTCATTCACTTATAACACCTATGTTCTTCATGACCAATACCCCCACAAAAAGAGCATGAAAGGATAGACTTATTATTGGATTTAGAAGACTCCTTGGGTTTAGAGTTGTTTTCTTTGGGTTTAGGAGCACTTTGAGATGGAGAAGGGGTGGATTTGGTTTTACTTTTTGGTTTTCCCTTGCCCTTAGGATTAGATGAAACTAATGCCTTTTGAGAGGTGGAAGACTCAAGGTGAGACAATTTAGATTCTTCCCTAGTAAGTCTTTCACAAAATGTTTCTAAGGTAGGCATTTTGAATGTGTCACCTAAGACATCCATGCTAGAGAAAAAGGTAGAAGAAAATATTTGAAATGGTCCTCTCAACTTGGATAGAATCAATTAAACACACTCTTCATCTTTCTTATCTCTTCCACTCCCCTTCAACTGTGTCAACAAATTCTTGAACTTGGTAAGATAGTCTATAATTCGTTGGAAAATATTCAGGATTAAGAGATAGGTGATCTCAATTTCAAGTTGCATGGCTCTCATATGATCCACCTTACCAAATAAATCCTCTAATTTCTCCCATATTTTGAAAGGAGAGTCACATTTTTCCAAATGAAACAAAAGACTGTCACTTACATAAGTTCCTATAAAACCCATACACTCATCAAATTTGCACTGGTACTAAAATTTCTCATATTCTCTAGTGAACACTAGTTGTTCTAAAGAAGTTAAAGTCCATAATCCTTTCCACTTAATTATTGTTTCCATTCTTGGTTTCCATGTGTGGTAATTATGTGTTTTTAATGGATCAACATGATCTAATGCCAGAAGTAGATAAAGACGCCATCCTAAAAAAATCACCAAAATAAATGTAAGAACCAAGCAAGAACCCCAAAGCAATGCAACAAGAGCCCCCCCCCCATATTTTTGCACTTTATAATGAGTGTGTGTTACAATATGGAACTTTATAATTATAGTGTGATTCTCAAAATAAATATTTCCAATGGAAAGAGCACAAAAAAACAAACACTTTTGCAAAAAATGGCACTCAAAACCAAGTTACCAATCAAAAGATACAAGATTTTCAATATTATGCTCTACTATTTATTTTAGTTGCCACTAAAATAAAATAAAATGCTCTTTCCTTCACCACACAAATAAAATGAAAGGGGGCTGGAGTTAAGCACCTACTAGTAGGAATCACAATCTTTAAGCCCTCATATGACCATACCATATGACCAGGGGATAAGGATTTATGGGTGTTGCTCCACGCCAATAGGAATGTTACAACACAGAAGTCAAAATACTAATTTGTGGATCTCAAAAAACCCACAGAAATTGATTTCTTGAGATTTCATGTAGCACAGATGCTGAGGCAAACTAGTGTATTTATTTGCAAAAACATGGAAAAACAACTACCTCTTAGAAATGGTCAAGTTTACAATAATTCTTAGGATTTCCACCTTTGGAAAGACTCTATTTTTCATAAAAAACACACGTAGAAACAAATACTGACCAAATATATGAATATATAAATAACGCTTGTGAAAAAAAACTTACAGATGGATGTTAACAATTATCTCCTACTCTGATACTATAAAAGGAACGATAACTAGATCGTACCAATCAAAGAACACAGATGCTAATCAAACACCATTTATCAATAAGATGAAAGTAATTCACAGAATAACTTTACATAAACCTTTGTAAACAAATGAGCAACAATATCATATATTATTATGGAACTCAATGAAATACAATGAGAATGGGCCTTGCTTATATAGGCAAGGAATAACAATCTAAGAACCAGTCAAGGTCGTAGATCAAACCATAAATCAAGGAAAGAACTAGTCATCAAAGAACTAGTCAAGACCATAGATTTAGGAGTGCACTATACATCAAAGATCTAGTCAATACCATATATCAAGGAATGAAATAGCCAATACCGTAGATCAAGGAAAGAACTATACCTAATAACTAGATAATATCCCCCTAATATCTATATAAATAAAAATAGATATACACACACATAAATGGGTTAGGATAAATACAATAAAGGTAAATAAATTACGCAAGTGAACATGAGCTAAGGTAAATACCTACTCTAACACTACCAAACACTTTCCCTTCCCCTTGCAAGGAATAGTTTCATAGTACATACGGTTGGTCCTCTATTAGGGTCACATTCTCCTATCAGCAATGTCATATGTGACCCCAAAGAGAAGGGGCATAATTTGAGATTTTATATACTTTAAAATAACACATTTACACTGGTTCAGTTCAGTGCACTTGACCTCAACTCAGCATATTTGGTTACATACAATGAGCTAGTTCTAAACCAGTGTATAAAGCCCATACACATTGAATTTTACAGGAAAGGTGTCCTTCATGCATTCTGAGATAATAGTCCCATATGTACGGAGGTTACAGTGGGTGTGCCTCTGATACACATACTTCACATGAGTGGTGCTCAGATTACCCAAAGAAACTATGAGATGTATATGAAATCTCTCCACAGCACATTCATAGGATACCAATTAAAGGTTGGATACCCCCTAACACAAATTTCTCCCTATACTTCTTCAGTATTACTGTGTTAGATACACTCAAATTATGACTTCTCCTGCCAATATAGGATATCCTTTAAGACACAATACATCTTATCTTTCACACATGAATCAGATTAACAGCATGATTCCATTTACGTTTTTTATTTACGTATTTTACGTTATAAACACAATTTTACATCCATCTTTTACACTCATAAGTATTTCATACACATCACATCTACAATATGTGGTCCAACTACTTGATTATAAATCTCCTTATAGGTATGTCTGGATGAGAAACAAACACTCAACTTGATGGGAAACAACAACATACAACATCAACAAGAACACTTTGAATAAGGATCACACACCATACCTTAATCATGCAGTTACATTGCACTACATTGACAGCAGCTACACACACATTTCTTACCATAGGTTTAATCTCATGACATTTTTTTGTGATTTTTCAAACCCTTTAGTTTCGATGCTCTATCATGTTTTTGTCATTCTATGCACTTGTAACTATTCCATCGACTGCATATTCAGTACTACAATAATCATGGACAAGTTCAAGTATGCATCTCTAGACTACTTTATGTTATTGTTATTTCCACTCACCAAAATACAAGTGGAGTAAAAATGTACTTCACATAAATTATACACTTCTAGAGGTATCTTATAGACATAATCTTGGTCTCATACTACTATCTTGCACTGAAGGTTGATTGAGATGATAGGCATATATGATCTACTTCAATTAAGTGCAAAACATGCTTTTTTGGCCATCTTGATTTAGGATTGTTGATTTTTTCATTCCTGACCTCTGATATCACCCACATAATCCCAATCAGATTTCATCACTTTCTATTATTTTAGCCTCGACTATGGTATGCCTCGGCTAGTATTAGGGAACCAATGGGTGACCTCCTAGTCCCACTAGGGGCACCCTAATCCTTTTTGAAGTCATAGGAGACCACCTTTTGATGAACCTCTTCTAGCTATTGGAAGATTCTTAGGTTGTTTGACCTGGTTAGCCATCTCAGGATTAATTATGAAATTATATTAAGAGAACCCTATAAATATCTTGGCTCATGATGCACTTATAATCCAGGGACCAATCACTTAGTCACTATTCCTATCACTCACACCTATGAGGTAACATTCACCATTGAAGAAGATCATTTACATTCCTATTAGACTTCATCAAAATGAAAATCTTTAGTTCATCTATGATCAACATCATGACAATCAAAGGGAGGGATATATATTCTATGAATCACACACACATTATATTATCATGTTGTATACATGGGTTAGTTATCTTCTCAAATCTAGCCTTCAAAAAGTGCAACTTCAGCATCAGATTTAGCACCTAGGGTTACACACATCACACATGACTCTTCACATGTTAGGTCCTTCAAACCCTAGTACAATGCTCAATTATTCACTAGCTCACTATTATAGCCTTCTAGGGAACTCCTACCCAGAGCATTTATATTCTTCTTTTTTAGGGTCTTTCATACATCTTCAACCTACTATATGACAGGTCATTCTCATAAATCTTGAATTCTAGGGCTTTAAATATTTCAATCATATGTGACAACAAGTATATTCTTTCTCCTTTCTGGATTTAGATAAAATTTCCACCTGACATTTCAAACCCTTGATGGCTTGATCATGCTCTAGATCCATATAATTTATCTAAACTTGTAAGAAATCAATCACTAATTTTTCTACTTCATTTCTCTTTCTTAATGTTGCTTCAACATCTGAAGACTTACCCATTGTTTGTGCTTAAAAGATCACCTTCAAGTTACTAAACTTGCTTCGCAAGGACCTATTCTGATACTAATTATTTGAAGAACAATGGATTTTCATTAATATAGTTTTTTGGGTGAATCAGTCCTACAAACATATTTATTTCATTTAGTTAACTGTACACATTACATCATCATTCTAGATTACCATCCATAACTCATACATGCACATTAGGTGCTTATTAAATCATGCACAACAATAAAAAAATGCTTCAAAAACAAGCAAACAACACAGAAGAATACCACATCTAAGTGGGAAAAGGAACCATCATGGGGAAGAAAAAATATCAAAATGTTATTCATATTACACACGAAAAAGAAATTTAGTGAAACACAAACTTCACAAGGAGCACCAACACCTAGTTTAGTAGAGTACCAACCATACAAGGAGCACCAACCCCTAATTTAGTGAAGAATCTTTACTCCACAAAGGATGATATAGCCCACTAGGATGAATAATACTTCAACTCATCCCTTTGATTATGATGATATCTTGATTTTTTCCATTTGTTACCAAAACTGATGGAGATCTTCCTAATTTAGCTTACACACATCTTCTTCAAAACCCTCATTTAACCTCTAGCTTCTCTACTTTCTTCTTATTTAACCTTGGTCTTGAAGAATCTATATCCTTTGCACACATGCCCATAATGAGAATATCCAATGTTTAATCACACAATACTCTTAGCTTTGAAATCATGCAATCTATACCTAAATCTCCTTCACATTCTTAGGAAGGTCACACTTTTCCCTCTCAAAGCACTAGTTAAAATTTGAACTCAAACACTTGTATTTATATGGATTTCATCTCAATTAAGCATACTGATGTTGGTCTCTAATACCTTTATTATGACCAATTAAAACATAATTAAATCGCATGACGTGGTAAATTCATTCAACAATGTCAGACATATGACCCATATAGGTTAGCAATGTCCCAAAACCACCACTCTTGCACCAAAAATGCTTCAAAACCCTTTTTCACTAGGATGAGTAAAATATCCACTCACACAACAAAAACCATGATTCATTTAATCTAGAAAAATCACTAACAATTTTGTCATATAACATTTAAATATCATCCATAGTCACACATTTACTTGGAACAAGCAACTATTTCATAACACAAGCCAAAAGGCTCATTTCCTTCATAAAACAATTGTTTCCAACACCATGTCTTCACCTTTAAGGACTAGTGGAAGAATACCCAATGAAAAGATCTAAACTATGGCATTTGATCAATATATGGAAACATCAAGGGATATGTAGATCAAAATATATAAAGATTCCTAAACCCTTTTAAACATCAATATGATCAAACCACATCAAATTTACTCTTCACCAAATCATGCTTCCCAGAAACCTGTTTTACAAACTCAACTAGTTTGCACCCTTTTTTACCAATTCCAAGACCTCCAAATGAATTCAATAAGAAAAAAATTCATCGATCTTTACTCTCTAGGTCATAACAAGACATCAACTTAATTCATTTCATGACCTTAACCAACTCAATCTTTCAGCTTGAGAAAACTGGTGTCCTCAAACTCCAATTTCATACCTTCTTCTCATAAATTGACCCTGAAAGATCCATAAAATAAATTCACCAAGACAAAAATATATACCTATACCAATGGATCATATATCTATAATCATATTTCCATAAAATATTATAACTCCTTCCAAATCCAAGTGGAAGGCTTTCAACCAAGCTCATCTTTGCAAACTACTTTTTATGCCTTCTTGGACTCAAGAACTGACCATAAGCCCAACATGCTCTATCACATCAAAATCACTTACAAGATAAAAAGAATCATGGAACAAACTTATAAAATATTCCTAAGCACTAAAAAACCTTCACAAATCAAGAACAACTCAGAATAACACTTTACCTCTTGAAGCCACTTAACACCCTACTAGAACAAACATCCTTCAAAATTGACCCTCAAATAGCAGATCATATATATTTTAATACCTTATCAAATAATAAATTTTGATATAGAATTTGAAATCTATCTAAACCAAGATCACAACACAACTTGAATCATCTCCTAACTCCAATCCATCTGTAGCTCCTGTAATTCTAACTTTTACCACAAGATGTGTCCAATACTACCCCAAAAACTAGTCCCTTCATAAATAGGGTACACTTTTCACATTTTCAGTTCAACCATGAACTAAAAATATTATTGACATCTAGAAAAAATTTGGGTCTAAAAACAACATAAATTTAATGTGTAACTTCTTTGGAGAATCTTTCCTTAAACTGAACATCTTCAGAAATAAGCCATTTCAGGTGTGGCCCACATATGGTCACATGACTCTAATCTTAACTTTATCCAAATATGTTGATAGATTCCCCCTTATGACATCCAATTATCCCAATTTTTCATTTTAAAAAATCAAAACTTGGATGGTATACTGTAATATTCTCCAAGTCACTAGCTAGGGTTTAGCTAGGGTTTCAAACCTATTTACCTTCTTAATGATCATTCATAAAAACGTGACGATAAGAACCACCTCATTATTTTTGTGAAAAATTCATAGCCGACCTAAGAATATTATGCAAAAGATATCAGGTCCCCATGCAAATCATACAATTCACAATGAGCGTCAAAATGTCCACATTTGCTTTAAAAACACGCTGTAACTTACCTCGTTTTACCAAAACTTGCATATCTTTCAATTCCCGTGTGTAGAATGCCCTGAAACTTTTCATGAAGCATGATGAAAAAATACTATAACTATCCATACTCACCATCTGATCTAAAATATCTCCTAAAACTCTCCAACCATTAAGACTTACCTATGCTAAACTAGTTGTTCTCACATGCTTTCTTCCTAAAGACCCCAAATATGCATCACACCTCTGAGTTATGACCTAAAAATAACCATACACCTCAAGTACACTATCAAAAAATGTTCCTATGTCATTGTCCAACAAGAATAATTAGATCTAAAAAATCCCATACATCCTTTCCATTCTGCATGCTCCAGGGCTAGGAATAGGCCTCGAATGTCCTGACTCAACACTCAACATTGAAAACTCATGAAATGACCATTTCTGACCTCATGCAGACCCATATAAATCTATAACACACCTCTATGACCATGTGTGACCTCATGAAAAAATCCAACCAACTCAAGAGAGCTCATACCATGACTCTACCTAGCAAACCAAGCTCTAGGATCTCTTAGAACTCGCCAAACATGGAAACTACCAATCAAACTTCATGTTTGACACTGAATGACACCTCATGGAGACACATACAACACCATGAAACCATTTTCCATAAATGAAAACAAAATAAAACAATGAACAACACTAGGAATTAGGATTGTAATGTGTAAGGTTATGTCTTGATTTGACGATGTAATATGACCATTATGTGTACAAATAGATAGTATATGTAAGAAGAATGAATGGAATATAACTAAGGATAACATAGTCAGCAAAATTGAGCAAGTATGTAATAGTATAATATTTTTTTATAATTTTTGTTGTTGTAAGACATGAATTACCAAAATGAGTGTATATATTATCCCCACTTAAAGTATGAACTTGAAAATTACATACTTAAAGGTAAAATTTATCGAAGTGTGTAGCCATAAGTTTTCTTCGCTCAGAGTTCCCTTTGCTTGTGCTAGGAATTTTTCTTTTTCTTTTTTATTATGTTTGTTTTTCTAGAATGAGTACCTATAGATAAAATTGTAGTTAATTTCCGTAGTATAGGAAATCAAAATTTAACTTAAAAATATTGAAACCAATGTGAAAATAGAAATGTGTAAGTGGAAAATTAAAACCAATGAAAGAGTGCATCTAATTATTTTGTGAGAGATGGGGAGAGAATAATCCCTCTACCATTTGAACTTTATAGGTTTTGGTTGAAATTACTTGGGGGCGATTAAGCCCCAAGTGGAATGTGCCAAGGAGAATAAAAAGTAGTGTAAATGAACCCACATGGTGAAGATAACTATATGGGGAGTGTTCTAGTTTCTCTACATACCTTCAATAAAATATGAGAAATGGGAAGTCAAGTCTATGAGGATAAAAATCACCTCGATGCTTCCCAAGACCCACAAATAAGTACTAGTACAGATGGACATAAACCTAAATGATTTTAAAACGATGAAACAATATACCAAGACAATATTAGCTTACAAGTACCCTTGGTGCACCATATTTTGAACTGTAGCATGCATTATGTGACTAAAATGGGTAAAATTCCTATAAATGTCATTGAGAAATTGTACCAACTAAGAAATCTACTGAATATACCCCCAAGATAGAAGTGTATGATATGGGCCATAGTGTATGAATGTTATGGTCATGTGTGTACATTTTAATCCCTATTTATTTTCTGACCCAAGTCTATTTCTGAGCCATTTTATGTACCTCTGTACTGTTTGATTCTATATTGTGTAACTTTTTTCTTATTTTGTATTATTATAAAGGTGAAATATCACTCAATGGTTTCCCCCTAATTTGGGGTTCGTCAGAGAAGAAATGTGATCACAAATAAAATGAGAGGATTTATAGATGATGTGCACATGTTTTGTAATATTCCTACAAGGGAAACATGGAGTGTACATGGTGTATACCATAATGTATTCATAATAACATAGGGTTAGTAAAAAACAATAGAGAAAGAATGGAGTAAATGTAAGAAAAGCATGTCAGGGCACACAAATAGAACAACATAACAAACAAGAGAAGGCATTATGCCACATACATGGGACACCACTTAGGATGTCAAAAGATAATTAAGGAACTCAAGTTTAAGAAACAAGAAATGGGGAAAAAAATAGGGCATAGCCTATAAATAAGTGAAAGAAAAATGCAAGAATGTAATATAAGAAATAAGCAATACTATGAACACAATATTGGTTTAGAAGTAACCTACAACATAGATACTAAACATGAAGCATACATAAACATATTAGAGTAATAAATAGTATGACACAAGTTTTGTATGGAGTGAATGAAGTGGGAGAAAGTAAAGTAGTAAATATTGAAATAATAACATCTGTATGTGAGAAAATGTAAATTGGATTCCCCCAGTAGCTGTGAAAGAACTAGTAAAGAGTAGTGTCAAGAATCCTGCATTGTGTAACAATCTATGTGTAGCCTACATCCAACTCATCGTACCACGTGAACACATGTGTATAGAAAAACTATATAGCATACTATGTATCAAGCCAACATGATAAGTAAAGTACAACATAACTAGAATAAGTGTGCAATATAAACAACCAAGTAAGAGAAATGCTAATATTTTGGGATGTTTATAGATATTTGAATGTTTTTTGGATTTTAAGGCCACTTTACGGAATATATTAAAACATATTCTCAAGAGAGAATGAAGGGTGATCCAAGAATTCCCCCACGGGGTAATATTTAGATTTTTAGGTATTTTTTATGAATGCAGATGAGGTAACAAGATATATGAAGTAATGTTTTCCCCCAGTGTGTACGTGCAAAGTGAGGTTCAAGTATGTATTTTATCCTTCAATAGTGAATTTAAACCTATAAAAAAATGTGTGTCATTAGGAAATGAGGGGGAAATGGATGCCCCCCTAGAGTGAGTGTAGTGTCGAGGTTAGTCAATAATTTCATTTGAATCTAGGTCATAGCCTTCAAGGCCCAAATCAATGACATAATATAAATAAGGTTTTTTGGGTCCATAAAAGAATCCTTTCATACATAAGTGATACTTGGAATTGATATATTATTTGACAGTGTAAGGTGGTTCATGTTTTTTCTAAGTCTAATGTGTCATTTTAGGCATGCAATTGGGGAATCAATCATTAAGAATTGTGCACACACTTGTGTGCAGAGGGAAGGTGATAGTAGTATTATACTTGTCAATACAACCTACAATATGTATTTGTAGTATTTTAATTAACCAATGCTCAGTTGGGTGCACTAAAAATTCATCCATAAAAAGTTTGAACGCTCACCCAAAGTGCGCACAGCCACTAGGTGCCTCATTTATATGTTTATCAAGATGTGGGGTTAGAAAAAACATCATTATCATAAATAATACAAAATGAATGAATATATGACATGATAGATTGGAAACACATATAATAAGGAAATAATTCAACATATATATCATCGAGGAAGATCTGTACGAGGATAAAGAAAATAAGAAAATAGATCTACCAATGTGGGAACTTTTTTCTGATGAGAATCCTCTTGTAAGTAGCAAAACAAAAATTACATAGCCTCCTAAGGTTCAAGATCATGGATAAAAAGAGGAGGAATAAGTTACACCACTCAGGATAAACACACTCTTGGATGGAGATTCTAAGAACAATGGATTTATTGAGGTTATCTCTAAGAAGAAGAAAAGAAGGAAGGGATTTGAGAAGATCCCAGATACACTTTATAATGATAGGAAAAAAAAATTGATAATTGGGGAGCATCAACATCCAGAACAACTAGATCATCTACTAGAAGGCTAGTGGATTTTGTAAGTAGTTCTAAAAGAGGAAGACCTTCAAAGAAGGAGCTTAGAACAAAGAGAATAGAGGAAGATATTGCAGATGGAACTCAAAGCTAATTGATCCATCAGGACAATGCATCCCCCATATCATTTAGATGAAGATCATCTCCTAGAATATAAGAGGACTGAATGGGAACTCTAAACAAAGAATACTCAAAGAGTTAAGAGACTCAAGTAGACTTAGTATTTTGATCTTATAGGAAACCAAAATGAACTCTAAGTTTCTTGAAAATTGTAAAAAGAATTTCAGGGATAACTTGGAAACTACAACTGTTGATTCTCAGGGAGCTTCAAGAGGCCTTGCCACCTTTTAGGATAATATGATTTTTATTGGTATGATTCTCTTTGACACCAATAACCATCTTACTATTAAATTCCATGCCATTGATAACAATTTTACTTGGATCCTTTCAAACATCTATGCTCCTAACATGGTAAATGGTAGAAGAAAACTTTGGAATAATATTAAGGTCTTTAGAAGTCAACATAAAAATGACAACTGGATTATTATGGGTGATTTTAACTCTCTGTTAAATCCTAGGGAAAAGTAAGGGGGTATTTCTAGTTTCTTCATCGGCATGGATGAATTTGCTGATTTAAATCTCATGGATGTGGATCTTCATGTTAATCAGTTTACTTGGTCTAATAGAAGGCTGGGCAGTGACATGATTCAGGTCAAACTAGATAGATCTCTTATCTCTGCCAATTGGATTTTACACCAATAATTTCACCTAACCTCTCTTCCTAGAATTAGATTTGAACATAATCCGATTGTTTTAAATCCTTTCAACTGGGCCAAACCCACTAGGAGCTATTTCAAATTCGAGAAGATGTGGATGGAGCATGATGACATATTTGATAAGATTAAATACTAGTGGAAATGGGGTGGAGGAGGAACTGATCAATATAAACTCCTTCAGAAATTAAAAAATGTCAAGAAACAGGTGAGAATTTGGAATAAAGAAGTTTTTGGTAATATCTTTTTGAAAAAAAGGAGGTAAATAAAAAACTCAAGGATCTGGAAAATAAAATTAAAGCTAAGGGCAAGAACTTGGAGGATCAATCAACTAAGAAAAATATTCTTTTAGAGTTACATATGGTTTGTAGCAGAGACTAATCCTTATGGAGACTCAAATCTAGAGCGATTTGGCTGAAAGAGGGAGATAGAAACACAAAATTCTTTCATATGACCACTTTGAAACATAGAGACTGTAATAGGATTTTGGAATTTTCAAAAGGCAATGGTACTATCATCAAAGATTCTAACGTCATAAAGGAGGAAGCTCTCAGATTTTATGAAAACTTGTTTAAAGAGAAGAGTGTTATAAATGATGAGGCCGCTTCTTTTTTGCTAGAGACTATCCTGAATGACATAATTGATGAGAAAAGATTTAAAAACCTTTCCAAAATTGTAACTATTGAGGAGTCGCACAAAGCTCTAGGGCCTAATGGATTCTCTGCTAATTTCTTTCAGAAATATTGGGAAATATGTTTTGACTATCTGATTAGGGTAGTGAATGAGTTCTACAGAACTGGGTTTTTATTGAAGAGATGAATAACACCCACATTGTGATTGCTCCAAAGAAAATGGGTGCTAAATACTTTAAGGACTTCCTTCCCATTAGTCTGGTTAATGTTATTTATAGAATCTTTACTAAGATTATTTCTACCAGACTCCACACTATTCTCAATGATTTAATTTCAAAACAATAGAGTGGGTTCATAAAAGGAAGGTTAATCCAAGATGGGGTGATCATGGTGCATGAGGTCATTCACTCTATGGATAATAATAAAAAATCAAGCATGGTCATGAAACTGGATATGAATAAAGATTTTGATAAAGTCTCTTGGTATTTTCTTAACAATGTTCTAGCTAAATTTGGCTTCCATAATAAATTTAGAAGAATTATTAAGGCCTGTATCTCTACCGCTAGATTTTCTATGGTGGTGAATGGTGAACCTGTGGGTTTCTTTGCTAGCAATAGTGGTTTAATACAGGAGGACCCTATATCCCCCCCACTTTTCATTCTGATGGTGGATAGTCTCAGCAAACCCATTGCCAAAGTAGTTAAAGAATTAATTCTTAAAGGAATTAAGCCTACTTCTGCACACCACACAGCTTCACACCAGCAATTTGCAAATGACACAATTCTTCTGTTGATGGCCTCTATCCTTGAAGCTAAGGCTATTAAGTCTGTTCTAAAACTTTATGAGCCTGCTTCTGGGCAAGAGATAAACTTTGATAAGAGTTCCATGTTCTTCATCAACACTCCTATGGACAGACAAAAAAGAATTACTAAAATCATGGGATGTAAAATCAACTCCTTACCCACTACTTACATGGGTCTCCCTCTTGGTACTAAAAAAGTTTCTATCAAAGTTTGGAATGATCTACTGGAAATATTTCAAAATAAAATGACGGGATGGAAAGGGGCCATTATTTCTAGTGCTGGAAAATGTTTTCTTATTAAAAGCACTCTTCAAAATATTTCTATATATATTATGTCTCTTTATAATATTCCCTCTGTCTTTAGGGACAAAATTGAAAGGATCTAGAAGCACTTCTTATGGCATGGAATGGAGGAAAAATTTAAATACCATTTGGTGGCTTGGGATCAAATATGCACTTTGTCACTATTCCTACTAAGGACTTGGTCTTTCTGAACCATTTTAGGAGACAATTTGTAGTTTATTCCCTACATTACCTCTTAACTTCACTTGAACCCTCCATTCTCGATTTCCAGAAGCACACCAGGGCCATCCCCCTCCACCAGGGGCTCATCTTCCTCCTGCATAAACTTTGCCTCTCCAAATTCATTGCCATTCCTATCTCCCCTAGTGACCCACCTTTTCCCATTCTAACTTCTCTTTCGAAGAACCTGACCACCTCTTCTAAGGCTAGAGCTATCAAGAACCCCAAACTCAGTAACGTGGCATCTCCTCCCTTTGATCATGTTCTCAGGAGCAATAAAGAAATGGAAGTTGTTAAAAATATCTTACACATTAGAAATGATGGTTAGGATCATGCCTCACAGGATGAGAGGGATAATACTCTTCTTAGACTAGATTTATTAGAGAAGGAGGTTGTGAATATTAAGGAGCTGCAACAATTAACCAAGAAGAAGGGGAAGAGAAAATTGAATGATGATGCGGATATGAAAATTGATCAAAATGAGGATATTTATAGAAATTTAAACTCATTGGACAATATATTGGGGAGGGACAAAGACATACATAGTCACAATATGGCCATTTTCAATGCCATTAGTGAGTTCCTGGAGCAATAGGCTAGAAGCATTTCAATGTTGAGCAAGATTCCTGAAACCATTTGGGGGACTGAAAGGAAAGAAATCAGGTTATTTCAAAGTTGAATGTGAATGATCTAACACACACTACCACTCTGGTCCTTTTCACTTCTTTTCACACTATCAAATCTAGGATTGATAGGGCCTCCAAGAAATAACTCCCCTTGGTCTGGTTGGTTTCGTTTTTGTTGTTGCTCTATTTCAGACAAAATGCTGTTTTTTGGCTGCTTAATTGCACTTTTATCCTTGTTTTGCTTTTTCCTAGTAGCAATTGTTTGGGTTACTGTTGGAATTTATATATTATCTGGACTCTGGTCTTCTTTTGATTTTTTTCTCATGTTTGATCTAGCTGTTGAGCCTTTCTTGTAACTGGGTGTAGTCCCTCGAAAACTATTTTCCATCAATAAAAAAACAATCCCATGATACTATACTCAGATATTATAATCTTTTTAATCCACACACAATTATATATTATAAACACTTTGCATTACATACCAAATATGTTTATTACATCCATGCACTGATCTATGCAAAATCATGACAGACTCAAGTACACACACACAAAAGGTTTACATCCAAAGGTCCATATAAAAGCTTATTGCTTATAAGATAACTACACATATTTATACATGGTGGGGATTTCACCTTCACCATTTTCATAAATATAGGTGTGCTAAACATACATTACATAATTTTTTTAAACTATTGATCGAGTTATAAATAACTTGGCTTTACCCAAGATTTATTCACATAAATAGGTTTCCTTCATGTTCCTTCATTACCTCTCCTTGCATGTAATTTTATATTTCTAGAAGTATCTTACATGTCACATCATCTCACTTTATTTCCTATTTTTAGCCTTTCTCTGAAAACAACTAAGCGTTGGAAACCTTATGTATATGGAGAAGCCTATACACGCTGACCCTCTCCACATGTTAACCTAAAATCTTACACATATGACTTCATGCATAATTATGTTCCTTAAATATTTCTTATAGTTCCTTGTGCACACTCCTGCATGTAGTCTCCAACTTTTATGCATGGCTAATAATTAGCCAATTTTACACTCCAACATTACCCCACACTAGGAGTATTATCCATCCTCAGAAATATGAATCAAATAATGAATTTAAAGAATGATGAGAATAATGCAAAGAATAATGAATAAGGTTATTCCCCATGAGTAAATGAATATGCACAATATCAAACTTAGTCCTTCGAGGGTAAGAGAAGCTCTAGAAACTCCTTGTTTGATACATTTTCTAACTCATTCCACCCATTAAGCTCTTTGGCATCCTTATATGGCATTGATCTAACAATACTTGACACTTGCTCAAGGGCCAAATTGTTAGCTATCTCCTTCAATTACTTCACCACCACATCTAGGTCCACAATCACACCATCTAAATAGTCCATTTTTGCATGACCATGGGGTGGATTTCCTCGAGCATTTATGAAAGTGTGTGCTTCGAGCCTTTTATCAGCTCTCTCTTCTCCATGACATATGCCATCACCTTTTTTTGCTTGGCCTTGTTATTATTATTTATAAAAATATTGGTAGTTGTCAAATTCCTATTCTTTCTTCTTTGTGGTTTCCTTGATCTCTGCGGTCAATGCCTCGTATCCTGATATCCTTTTCTCTACGTCATATTTAATATTTTTATTTTCTTAGGATAATTCTTCCACCATCGGCCCTAGTCCATTCTTCCTTTATATTAGCATCATCAACACCAAGTGCTCCAGATAGTCCAATTTTGTGGGATAATAATCTTGGGATTTTTAGACTAGATCCGAATATATGCTTGTAATACTTTTCACTATATTAGCTTCTTTGTTATAAGCATCCAATGTCTGCTTCTTCTCATACCTTAAATCCTCCATGAGCTTCTGAATCTATTTATATTTGTGCTCCTTATCTCGATACAACACTCTAATTATATCCCATTTATTTAGATTTATCCTTGTAACCTTGACAACCATTTTGTTGAGCACATTGTAGGCTTGCTCATTAGAAATCTCTGTAGGTTCAATTACAAGGAATTTCTTTCCCAAATCCTTTTTCAACTTAATATCAGAGTATGAGTCCTTACTCACCTTGAATTCTATTTGTTCCATATGCGTTTGCATAAAGAAAACATCTTCTACATGCGCATCAGTTCGACATACTGATTGAGCATCTCCTAACCAAAAAAATCCTCCTTCAACACCAAGCTTTAGAGCTTGGATCTTAATACCTTCATTTGATCACCAATATAAGACATTATAGGGCGTTATAGAGGTTCTCATATTTTCCTTCCTTTGGTGAACTTCCCCTTTGGTTTTTCCTATGTAATGTTGAAATGTGCACTGATTGTTTCACCTCCTACATGCCTAAGCCTTCCCTAGGTTTGTTTTCTCCATCGCCTTCTACTTCCTCACCATCCCCCTTTGGCTCCTCTTCTCACTTATCGCATGTCTCTTCTTCACGATCTCTTTAGGTATCTCTTTATCATCAACTCCCTTATCCTATTATTTATCCTCTTCTTCATGTACCTACAACTCCTCCTCTATCAGTTGTTCCTCCTGAAATTTCACTTTCTCCCATTCTGTCTCCACACGATGCTCCTCATAATGCACCAAAACATCTTCCTACAACTATTATTCCTCTTCGTCATGCACCATATCCTCAATAAATTTCTCCTATAAGTCCCCTTCTCATCTTCCTCTTCATAGATCACCTTTGGTATTTTAGTTGGAGGTCTCTACTTATTCTTCAATGTACTTGGTTTCTCTTTCACTGGACTCTACTTTGGTTTTGGTGCTTCACACAAGAGATCCTTCTTAGTTTTTGATGTACTTGCCTTTCTACACTCCATCCTTAGCTTCTTCCTTTTGTTGTTATCTAGCTGACTTACAGCTAGATATTATTCTTCATCTTCATCTACTTCAGGATTCTTCTCATATTGGTGATTGGGAATATTCAATCCCTTCTTCCTTGGAAGATCCAACATCGACATATCACACACTTCTATAATATTTCCATTCTTCATATTTACACATAGGTATATATACCTGGTAGGCCTCCATTCCAACTGACATGGTCACAATGAGGTTGAGGTCCATGTTATTTGATTCCATTATCTCTAGGCATGATGCCTTGGACACATAACCACACTTCTTCCTTAAGATATGGTAATCTGAATCCACCTTATCTATGTTGAACCTCAATGGCTGTGTATATTTACTCTATTCAATACACTCTAAAAATACTTTTCCATGAATGTGAATGGAATCTTGCACCATGCGCTCAGTTCTCCATTATTTAGTAAAAAAATCCCTAAGTATAAGTGCTACATCATTGTAAATTCTGCTTATTTCTCCAAAAGTAAGGGGATTTCCCTTAGGACATGCCATTCATTTTAGAATGTCTCGTGCATTATCTTGTACCATATATCCAATCACTTCCTTTAGGGGTTTGTGATTGTTCTATCACAAGTGTACTTAGAAAACATGTTAGATGACTTCTTCACTACAAAGTGCTCCCACATATTATCTTCAGGGTCATCTAGAACCCCTATCTCCTAGAATATAATTAATAATAGAATGGATCCCTAAGTTATCTTGTCTCCCTTATCTAATTTTTATTTTTCTTTCTTAATTATACCTTTGGCGATGTACAAGGCTATGTTTTATTGGGTATTTTCACCATCTTGTGTGTGAGGTATAGGAACTTTTTATTTATCTTCGTTGACCTTTTAGACATTGTAAGTTTACAGATGACTAGGCGTGCAACCGCTCTATTCCCTGGATCCATTTTTCTTGATATGGAAAATGCATGATTCCACCTTTGATAATTGAACTTGATCGCAGTTACTTCTATCGACTTCACATCACATAAGTCCAAATATATCTCCTCACCTATGTCCCATAACCTAGTTACCCTATGAATAATTTTTGAAGTCAGTCACATCGTTATTTTAGTGAAATAGAAATATTATTCATGTACCCTGGACATCAGCCACTGGTTTATATGTGTGGGCTTCCCAAAATAGAGTAATTTAAATAAATTCATTACTCTTAACGTATCCAATGCTTTGCGCATGAAATCATCCAAAATCATCTTTCTGCAGTCCTTTGGCTTAACTCTTTTACTACATCCTTCCAAATGTTTATTTCATGCCCCTACATTTGGTGATTATATACACTTCTCTTGCACTTAGAGAGCTTTGATTCCTGTGAATACTCTACAATTATCTCATGAGGGTATTGCATCTCTAAAAACTATTCTTTAGGTGACTCTACGCTTGGTTTCTTATTCTTGTTCTTGGGATACCTCTCTGGTGCCATTATTTAGCTTCTCAACTTCACAAAATCTGAAATAGGTGCCCTATGTGCTGAAAATCACTTGTTTGTTTTATACGCCTGTGAATTCAATCTCTTTGCTTGCACCCTTGCTCTTATCTTATCCACTTTGTGCCCTAGCTCTTACAATTTACAACTCTAAAAAATCAAACTCTTCAAACCCTATCTCTTCGTCCTTGCTCACAAACCCTAGCTTGTTACACCTTTTCTCTTAACTTCCACTTCCAATGAAGGAGATCCTAGATTCAAGGTCTTTATACTCACGTATCTTTAGGTTGATTTGAGTATATGGTTATTTCTTCACACTTGATCACAATTTAAATCACACAAACGCACATGTTATAAAAAACAAGGTAATAATGACCTCACCTATGCACTATTTATAATTTCCCCAGATTTATCCACATTAATTACTCCTCACCTACCACCAATTTTTAATTTTAATGCACTTTTTACTTTCTCTTACACTCTCTTTTACGTGTAATAATCTAACCTTCTAGCGCACTACTAATTCCTAAGATGTAGACCCTCTTGTGCACATTATCTTATGCCACACACATTCCTCTATTTCACTTTCCATGTAGTCTATCTCATCGATTCCTCCATCATGTTACATTACGTGGATCTTCTCTTCTTGTGGTTTCCAATCTGAGAAATTTTATCAAATTTAAACGCCAACATCCTTAAGCACTCGTGATACTTCCCTTTGTGTGCACATGTACCTATTTCCATTGAACACCTTACTCTCTTTCTCCCATGCACCAATATATTTTCCAGTGCACATCATCCCTTTGCACCGTTGTACACACATTTATCATATTCTCAATAATTTCTAGTGTTGCATTTATTTTCTCTCGCACACACTTACATCTGCTTGATCTACAAAAAAGTTATGTGCAGTCCTTTATACATCAGTCTATCATAAAGTAATCACCCTCTGCGTTCGATCACACTTATTACAACAAAATAAGAAAATAAACATAAAGGGAGATATAGTTTAACAGGTAATATTGCCTTATTACAAACAAAAAATAAGCTTATTTATAATAGGGATTTAGCCTACTCCCATTGAAGTAACTAGGAAACATGGTATCATCCAATGCTTGTAATTGACATGTACATGTTTCCAGTATCTTAGTTACTACAAATGGTCCCACCCATTGCACTCTAAGTTTTCCAGGATGACATGTAAACATTGAATCATATAGAATCACCATCCAACCTAATGCAAAATACTTTTTCCTAATATGTTTTTCATGTCAAGCCTTCTATCATGCTTTCTCCATATTCTTTCTCCATTGAGTAGTAGTGCACCTCTCATCCAACTACATGAGTTTATCAATGTGCTCTTCTACATATTTCTCATGTTCCAATATTCCTGTGCACACAATACATAGTGAGGGTAACATAAATTCCACAAGTAAGACTTCCTCTATGCCAAACACCGACTGAAAGGGTGTGGCCTTATTCAAACTTTTTAAATTTGTTATATACACCCATAATATAGCAAATACCTTATAATCCTAGTCTTTCCATCCAACATCACAAATATTTGTCAATGTATGTCCCAAAATCTTGTTAAATTCCTTAGTAGTTCTTATAGACACCAATTTTTGGTATCATTCCTCCACGTTTTCTCTCCTTCATAAGGATTACTCATTCAAATCCCATTTCCCACCAAAACTACATATTTAATAAATCTTAATTTATTAATCCATATTATGTGCTAATAATATCCAAATATTCCAATTAAGTCACATAACCCCACTTAATCAAATCAAATCCAATTAATTGCATAATTCCACCTACTCCCTCAAATCATGAACCCTACTCAATCAAATCAAATCCATATCACATCCATAATTCCACCTACTCCCTCAAATCATGCCCCCGCCACTCACTTGACCAAGGTTACTTCATAAAACCCTAGCTATCTAATAACCCCATATACAGGTTATAAATATAGGCCTTCCCACATCTTTCAAATAGGTTGGAAATTTTTAAAATCAGAAATTTTTGAGTCTTTTGAACAAGTGGGAAGTATTTAAGTTTTATACAAGCAAGTTGGAAGTAAGTTTTGAATTTATGGCAAACCTCTGACATTGTAGCTGAGGATATTATCAATATCTACCACATGTTGTACTTCTCTACTTATTTTACTTGTTGTATTGCATTTCTCTACCTCTACATGCTATCTATTGTTCATATTTTATTTCCATATTTCTAGACACATGGGTTGACATCTTCCAAGGAAGTTGACAACTTCTTGGAACTGGCTTTATCTAGGAAAACCCCACATATTGTTATGTAATCATATTTGTTTTAGTTTTGAAGACGTTATCACATCTATCTTCTTAGTGCTTGTATATCTACATGCACATCCGAGGCTCCTTAAGCCATCCATATTTTGAGGTTGTTGGTGGATTTCAGTATCGGTGCACTCACTTGCACGAGAATGAGGTTTCCTGTCTAACATTTCTAGCATGTCTGGTGGGACAGATCCCAGATCTATTCATTTTTTTTATTTTACTCGTCTTGTCTAGGTGTCATATGTATAACGGCTATCCTTATTCATAATTATCGTCAACTTACATATCTTATGAATATTAAGTTTTTAGGCCTACTTTTTTGTAGCGTATAGTGTTGTCTCTATCAATTCGATATGTTACTTTTGGTACTTTGTATCCACCTTGAGGTACAAGGATTTTCCTTTTGTTGATTTTATTTCTTTTTTTCTAGTTCCATATTACTACATTTCTTCGTTTTGTAAGTAGATATTATATAAACATGTAAAAAAATAAAAAAAAATCATTGTTATTAAATATAAATAAAACAAAATAATAATAATTTGAACTCCACTAGCATGGGAAAAAAAATGGAAAAAAAATCTTATTGTTTAGCTTCTGTTCTCCATCTTAGCTTTACAATCAATATATATTTTTCTTGTCAATAAACTATGATTTTTGACCTTTATTTAAACTAAACAATATATATATATATATATATATATATATATATATCTTTATTTAGAGCTTAATTTATAGTGTATATCAATCTTAATTTTAAAAATATATGAATCTATATTTATTTATTTAAATCAATAACAAAAAATTCACTCCCATCCTCATCTCTCCTCAGCACAGATCTATTTCCTCAACCCCACACCCAACCGAGATACCCCCTCTCCACAAGCATCCACCTTACCTCTCCATGTGAGCTCCCTATAACTCTATCTCTATCTTTGATCCTCCTATCCACCAAACTCACCCAGACCCAACATCCCATCTCCCACGCCCACACTGAGCTATCCCACTCATCCCATCTAACCAACCTTTACCAGACACTCCAGCTCGCTCCACAAAACCTTCTCTAACTTGCCATGTACAACACCCACACCTTCCATGTGTACACCAGTACCACTACCCCAAGCTCTCACTACCCTTTCCACCTCACTTTATCTCTTACCTGAGCTCTCCCATCCAAACAGATCCTAATCGATTACATCAAACACTTGGCCAACTAAGCTCCTTTCTACCTGACTCGACCACATGTCATCTCCTTCCATTCCCTCAACTTGCTACTCTCTCTACCACACATTCCATTCCACTCATCTTCCCTTCCCACCATATTCCCAACACCGAATGAACTTTCCCCTCGGCCAAGCCACAATCTTTCACCGAGATGCTTCTCCAGTGCCTCAACATGTAGCTTCATTCCAACTCATTTTTTAATCCAACTCTCAACCCGCTCCCAAACACATAGCTCAAATCATGATCTCCACCACCACTTTCCATGTGGAAAAAGTAAATATTCATGTAGACTCACAAGATTTTGACGCTTGATGCATCCAAATGTTTCCAGCGTAGTTTCAAATTCATGCAAAGCTTTTTGGGTAGTTAAAGTATCTTTATAGAAATTGGCTTACAATTATTTACAACAAATTTACAATGCAATGCTCATAACAACATAGCCAACTATATATTTTCTCATTTATATTTTTTGTGATTTTCATTATATCATTGTACATGTGAAGAGCCACGTCCATGTGTAGTATGACCAACCGTGAGCCATGGCCATGTGTAGTAGGAATTGTTGTCCTCTCAATTTTCCCCCACCCTTTTGAATTTAATTTTGTGAAAATGGGAGCCCTACCATAGAAGAAATTCATGTTTAAAACTCCTCTGATGCTTGTTTTCATTTCCCAGAGCATTTTAAATTGAAATTTCCTTAGTATGCTACTGTTAAAACATTCTACCTATTTTCAATTGATGGGAAATAATTTTAGTTCTCCTTTTATGCATTTGGAATGTGTGGGACCTTGTATCTTTTGTTTTTAACTTTTTGTAGAGAAAGAAATTCTTCAGTGAGAGAAAAAGTGGTGTTTTCCTGTTTCTTGCAACTCCCTACGTTCTTTTCCCCGTCAAATTCTAGCTTAAAAGGTGAAGCTACACGTTTATTTCCTATTGGATGCGGCTGGACATGTTTCTTTTTGAACTTATCACTTTTTGGAAATGTTGGAACAAATTTCAGATTTTCCCTGCATCCCCACCGGTCCCTGATTGGCTAGAGTAGTTTTGGCGGAGGTTCGGGTTGGTGGATCCATTCTATTCTCTAAGGCATTATGGCAAAAGGGTGAAAAGTTCTAAAATGACCCGCAGCCCCACCCAAGTGAAAGGATAAATTCTGAGTTGAGGCCCATGGAGAATCAAAGAGGGACACTGTACGTATCCAAAATTGTAGGGTACTCCACCACCAGAAAGATGTTACACATACCCCAATGATGATATAGGTCTCCTCGCAGGGTGTTCGGGATCCAGAAAAGCTCACCTAGTATACATTTGTATCCCGTATGCCTCATCCGGCCTCCGCGTGCTTTGTTCTGCCCTCTGCCCCCCTTTTTTCTTACATTTTGGTCTTAAGTGATGAGACCACCACCCAACTAGGATGGCAGTCCCATAACCGCTGCCCTGTGTAGGGCAGCGGTCCTATGCGGATTTTCTAGAAAGTTCTGATGATCACGTCAAACGTAAAATTCAAATTTCTATCCACTTTTTTTAGCTACTTTGCTTTGCATTTATGTTTTGGCCACCCTATAAATAATGTTTTCACTTTTTTTAATCGTAAGAGAGTTCCATTCCAAGTTACCCTCTAGTGAATGCATTTGCTATAAATAGCCAGCTTGTTTTCAAACAAATGGCCCCTCTCCTTCTTTGTTTAATCATTCAATATTTTGAGTTTCTTGCTTAGAATTCCAATAATTTCATGTTTTACATCCATTTTTAGTCTTCCTTTGTTGTTTAGAGGTCATTTGATCTTCTTGTTTCAATCTTGCTTCATTGTTGTTCCATGCAAACTAGTTTAGAGTAAGGTAGTATCATTTTTAGATTGGGATCCATTTAGAGTTACAGGTTTTGTCTGGTCACAAAAGATATTTTCTAGAACTCTTGGCGTATTTGTGTTGTATTCCCACAATAAATCATGCTAGGAATTACATAGTCAAGCTCTGTTCACTTGCATTATCCCTCTCTTACTCGCATTTTATTCGGTCTATATCTAAAGCTACCATTGTTCCAGTACCTTCTTCTGCTAAAACTATCATGTACACGCTTTTCTGGATTCAAGAGAACATGAAGGAATCAGGAGATCACTCTGAGGGGATGAATTCATACACAACTAGATTTACCATTTTTCTGTAAACTCCAGGTTTTAGCTATCAAATGTCTACTTACAATGTATCAAATAGAGTGGTAAATAATTTTATTTCAGTCAAAGATCACTCTCGATATCGCTAGGGAAGCTGTGGGGATTGATAGTTTCTGAGAAACTATGATTCATTCCTCACTTCTGAGGTAGGATCGAGAGTCTTTCAATTTAAATCAATTAGTTGCTTAGATATTTAGGATAAATTCACAATTACACAGGCAAATACCTACATCGGGCTACTTTGTTTATATTAATTTTGTTACTAGATCAGTTTTCCATTTTCTAAATATATTAGAATAGATGAAAATTTAAATTCCTTCAAAATAATTCATCGAAAATACAAAAATAAAAGAATACATGCATAGTGTAGATACATCTTTCATAATTAGTTTATTAGTTTAAGTTAAAATTTAAATCATTTTGCATGACAATCACAGGACCTAGAGAGCCCAAAGAATACATATTTGAACCGATAGTGCCTCAACCAAATCTCCCCACAACACTAGCTGATATAGATCAAGACCTTAGGATCCAGGTCTTTCGAGCAACAGTAAACCTACGAGAAATTAGTGAACAATTGAGAGAGTTAAATATTGAAGACGACAAGGCACACACATTTTGGTCAAATCATCCTAACTATAAACTGCCTTAATAGGATATCCGTATGACTGTACAAGGACTCAAAAGAGAAAAAATATTTGGTTGCGATCCTCTAGTTCCACAACCCAACGCAGGGGACCTCCTCATCAACATAGACACTAGCTTACGCATTCAATTTTCCAAAACACCTGTAAGGTATTCTAAGAAAATTACACAACTCCTAGTTCTAAACATAGAGGCTGAAAAGGTGTATGATTATTGGATAGTCGGAAGGAGAGATTAACTCTTCATATGACCATAGGAGGTTCGCCACAACCACAAACTTACGGTTGTGATCCATAGGTCCCACAAACCAATGGGCATACTAATCAATCAGACATTTATGATGGTTTTCAAACACTAGTATTTAGGTCCTCACCACTTCCACTAGACATTATTACACAATTCTCCTTATTAAACATAGCAGCCAATCAAGCTAAAGATTTATGGAATAGACCAGAGAATCGTCCATAAAACCCCGGAGCATCCACTACACCTTCCATCACCATTTTCATGACCTTGTCTGGAAATATACATGAAGCTCCCACATGTCACTTCCCATGTATTCAATAGCCAATAAACAGGGTCTCAGCAGAGCTCGACATTGATTGAAGCCTCCAAATAGCTATTATATCTGAATGATCCATTACACCAATTCAGGTTGGGAGGGCCTTCTTCACCTTAGATTCGTAGATTCCATTATTGCGTATTGAGGATATAAGATTTCCCAACTAGTTTGTCTGTATCCATATATATTCCACATTCATCGGCCATCTCGGCATGACCTCGGGAGGTCAGGTATGAGGAAGAGTTACTTGTAGATTCTTATGCTCACATGTTACTTTTCCATCATACAAAATTAGTGAACCCGACATAAAACAAACAACTATTTCATCTTATCTACCTCATTAGGCTTCACATCATCTTCACTACAAAATTGGTGAACCCGACGTGAACCAAAAAATTATTCCTCTTTTATTTTCATTTCTTTCATCCACCTTTGCTCTTTCCCATTATTTTATGGGTATTCATATACCCCCTGAATATGTCAGGATACGATGCATACGACAAACCTCTCTTAGGTCTCAAACAAAATTATAGTAAAAAAAAATAGACAACCGTCACCCTCACTTTCTACATGGGCTAATAACTATTCAAGTAATTACTTGTCATCTCAAACTCCCCCTTAAAGAACTAGTTCTAGTTCTTCATTCCAAATTGAGGAGTTGGATCAGCTTGCACAAACACAACAACTAGAGCCCTCAAGTTATAATAATATGATGTTTACTGGAGAATCCACTTCATCTCCTCAGGTCTTGTTTAGACCATAGATCAGTAGACAGTCAGATCCACTCCCATTTTTAAATGAGTACTTATCATGCTATGCTAGAAGCTAACAATGCCTCTAAAACATGTATCCACCTATAGGGAGTCTGCAAATACAATCTGATACCCTACTCCAAGAAAACACCCCCATTCCTCCACCTATGGGAAATGCCCTCTGTGAAGCTTGATAGGGTAATGATCAATTCATAGCAAGGCATCATACCCCTTTACAACCTCAAGGTGTACAACAAATTCCATTAAGGGAAAACATTGTGTCTTCACCAATAGAGGTCATTTCAGCTTTAGTTGAGAAGGTTAGAGGACTGTAACTTGCTCAAGAAAACCAAAATTCATATTTTGGGCAAGCAGGAATCTCTAACCCTCCACATCACCCAAGTTAGGTTGACCTCCTTATAGGAACAGGCACGTTAGGCATGCCTCCTCAACATCCATATAATTACCCATAGTAAACATCAACTAGGACCGCGTTTTCAAACACCGCTCTAGTTGAAAATATGATACCTCTCGGCTTGGCACCAAACAACCCATACCAAAACAATGCTCCTCCCTACTTAAAAATTTATTCAAAATCACCACAAGGAGACATGTTCTATTCTCTTGGGATGTTTGTTCAACCACAAGGATTCCCTTATGTCCCTATAAATGCATACGCTATGCCATATCAACAAACCATGCCACCCCCACCCCCTCAGCAAGCACCATCAATGGTCGAGGCCTATGCGGTAGGGAATTATTCAGAATATTTAAAAGAGCCCCTAGACTTCACCATACGAAGTGTTATGCTCCCAATATCTCTTCTTGATTTACCCAAATACAAAGGGGAAGGAGATCTGAACGCACACATTAAGGCCCATGCCACAGCCATATTAGAATTACTCCCTTGGGATGGGGTTATTGCTAAGATATTCCCTAAAACCTTAGAGGGTATTTCCCTTGATTGGTATTACAGAATACCTGAAGCCTCGATACATTGATTTAAACAACTCGTGTCAGAGTTCATCAAATATTTTGATATGAACAAATTATTAAGAACATGAATGGGGAAGTAGTTAACATAGTCCCCTTCGCTTTTCTTCAAAATTTAGGATATGGAGAGACAAAATATTCCACAACATGAAATACGCTAAGAGGTTATGATAGCCTTAAGGCCACCTCAATTGTAACCATAGTTTTACTAGTCACTTTAGGACCCAAGACGGTCCTCACCTAATTTTATATTATATATTGGGAAACCAGCTATAATATGATCCTTGGTCAGCCATGGATACACCACATGAAGGCAATCCCTTCCACGTTATTCCAAGAAATAAGATTTCTACACTTAGGGAAATTATTTGTGGCACAAGGTGACCCAAAACCCTTCGATATACACCTAGCTGATTTGAAGAAAATACCAGGTGTTCATTTTGAGTTTGAAATCCCAAAAAATAAGCTTAGCAAATTGATTAATTCAAAACCAAAAGAAAATTTGATACCCACCACAGAATTGGAAATTACAAATCTGGTCGATGGCACCCCAACACTCAAAAATGAGGCCAACATCATAGAAATAGTGTCATTAGGGACTACCATAAAAATTGTCAAGTTGCTAGAAAAAGATTTATCTATCTCCTACCATTTGATTCTATGGGTATGGGATACATCCTAGGAATTTCTTCTCTCCCATCAGATGAAGTTTTTATGGTAGAAGTAACCAAGGTAGAAGAAATAGTTATAACAAATATCCCAACATCCATTTTTCCAAGCAAATACTGGACTCTCCACTTCGATGGAGCTAGATGTTTCTTTGGAGCTGGGGCAAGAGTGATCTTTACTTCACCTGAGGGAAAGATTCTACCTTTCACCTTTAAATTAAAATTTGAGTGTAAAAAAAATAGAGTTGAGTACAAAGCTCTCCTCCTTGGCCTCATCCTATCCAAAATAATATGTGTCGATAACATCAGAGTGCTAAGAGACTCGCAACTAGTTGCAAACCAAGTCTTTGAGGTATATGAAACTAGGACTGAACATTTACAACTCTAAAAATAGCGGTATTAGATCTAAGAAAGGGATTTAACTTCATATCAATTGAAGTAATCCCAAAAGAGTAGAACCTTCTCGTTGATTCAATAGTAACCTCATCTTCTTGTCTAACTCCAAACAATGAGTTGGAAGATACAAGTTTCACGGTATCACTTCGTACTAAACTGTTAATACGTAAAATACCAGAAAACCCACTCCTCACTCATGGAGAGGCTGAGAATGATTTTCCTATCCTGGATCAATTTGATGGTGATAGAGTCACTCTCGAATATATAAATGCCTATGCAGAGCTACAATTTACTCACTGCATAGTGGATCTTTCCCTAATACCACATTCCTCTTCTTATTTTGGAAATCCCATGGTAGAATCTCCTCCACAAAAGGATCATAAAAATATCTATGAGCTGAAAGACAAAGAAAGCTTGGAACTACCTCCTGCCACACCTAAATTTTAAGAGGGTAATAATTATTTAATAGAAGAAACCATTGATATAAACATCAGAACAGAGGAAGAACCAAAAATTTTGAAGTTGGGATCCTCATTAACTCTGGAGGAGATAGAAATACACACCCAAATCCTCAAAAACCATCAAAAGGATTTCGTATTTAACTATAAATAAATGACGGGCATTACACCACACATCACGGTATATAATCTTGTCACTAAACCAGATGCAAAACCAATTAATCAAAAGTCAAGACCAATGAAGCCAAAAGTGGCTCTCATGGTAAAAGAGGAAGTAATAAAAATTCTCCAAGTGGGATTCATCAAACCCATTGACTATTCACAATGGGTATCTAATATCATCCCTGTTCTAAAAAAGAATGGGAAGATACACATTTGCATAAACTTTCAGGATATTAACAAAGCTTGTCCCAGAGATGACTTCCTGTTACCATCCATTGACGTTATTGTTGATGTAACAACTAGATTTGAACTATTGTCCCTCATGGATGGGTTCTCAGGGTATAATCAAATTAAAATATTTGAATAGGATCAAGCCAAAACTATGTTTATAACTCCCTGGGGAACTTATTGTTACACTGTCATGCCTTTCATCCTTAAGAACACCGACGCTACATATCAGTGGGCAATGAAATACATATTCCATGATCTTATCCATAAAATTGTGGAATCCTATGTGGATGACTTATTGGCCAAGGCCAAAAAATGTTGTGATCATCTAGAATTTCTTTGTATCATCCTCTCACGATTGATTGAATATGGCGTCACTTTAAACCCAAGAAATGCGTGTTTGGTGTGACAGGAGGTAAACTTCTGGGCTACATTATATCTTCATGAGAGATTGATGTCGATCCAGCCAAAATCTGGGCTATTCCCAAAATGATTCCACCATCAGATGAGTTTGGAATCAGGTCATTTCTTGGGAAACTCGGTGCAATATGAAGGTTCATCCTAGATTTAAGTTTTACCATTCATCCAATCAACAATCTATTAAAGAAATATTATAGCATTCATTGGACTAAAAAATGCAACGAGGCCTTTGAAGCAATTAAATTCTTCTTGTTGTCTCCACCCATGCTAATGCCTCCTGTTATCTCTGTTTTGAGTTTACGACAAAACAATTAGATAACCCATACAAAATTTTTGAAGTTGATTTTGCATTATGGCCACTTTTAGCGAATTTCAGGTTTTCAGGTTTTACCAACAGTTCGACATGAGTTTTGACATGCTTTATGTCTTGTGTCTTGCGAAACCCGAAACCCGCTTCCTATTGTGAAAATCAGGTTTTCGGATCTCTGGTGCATCGGAACATGCCTTACCTAAAACATGTTTTGCACCTCATGCTTTCCGATACCCAAAGTCCGCTTAGTCCTTTGTATTGGGTTTTCGGAGCTATACAACATCTAAACACCTCATGTTTTATGCCTCATGCTTTCCGATACCCGAAACCCGAATTGCACTAAGTCCCCTCGTGTCGGGTTTTCAGACCTCTCAAACATGTTGACATGGCATTCATGCCGAGTTGTCGGTGAATTGGCACGTGCCGAGCCCAAGTGTATTAATTTCCAATTTTCTTATAAATACGTGGATTTTTGCGTCATTTTTACCAGACTTATTTTTAATTCGTGGATTTTTCGTGCATGCTCTTCTGATTTCGAAACCTGAAAGCTCACCTTGCCCGATTGAATCGCCTGTTTTTGATTTTCCATTTCTCTGATTGAAGGTATTTCTGTCTCCCTTCTTTGTTCTTGGTTTTTACGGATCGATTGCACGCGGTTTCTTCTCAATTTCTCGCCGGGTTTTGAGGGTTTTCCTTCCTTCTTCTTTCTGGAGTTATTTTGAAAAGGGTTTTAGGTTCTAGGGTTTATCTCTTTTGAGACAAAAAAGGAGATTGCATGTTTTGGAATTCAACGAAAAACCTTGTTTTTCTTCTCGGGTTTTGAAGATTGTTTTGCAGAGTCGAAGACCTGAAGTGTATCGAAAGTTTGAGGCGTCGAGGTTTCTCAAAGTTCCGATCTCCACAGTGAGTGTCGGGTTTCCCAGAGTTCCCGTCATCAACGCAAGCATTGGGTTTTCCCTGAGTTCCGATTACCAAGTGTGTCGGGTTTTTCAGAAGTTCCGACATTTTCAACACATCGGAATTTCAGGATATTCCGACATCCTCCTCAGCGTGTCGGACTCTTTTGTTCTTCCGGCATATTCAGCAGATCGGGATTTTCAGTGTGGCCAACATCTCCTGAGCTTCGAACCTTTCTTCGTTCAACATCCTTCATGTCGGACCCTGGTCCATCTTAGGAAAAGGCTGAGAAGTCTGGCAGAATGAAATACAAGTTCAAGAAGCTAGAATCTCCATCATACATTGATTGCAACTATGACATCAGAGACAGTGAACTCGGAAATATAGACATGGAAGATTTTTGGAGTAGGGTGAGGAGTTCCTCCCAAACTCCATGGATGAAAGCTATAGATGACAGTGGCTTGCCTCTCGTAGCGGGATTTCCCATGTCCGCCCAATGTCCAGAATTCATTTTAGCTTGTGCATCCAGTTATGACTCAGCTTCTCGTTCTGTGAGGAGTCAAGCTGGTGCGGTAGTAATCAGACTGGATGGAGTTTACTTTGATGATCTCCTAAAATTGCCTAATTTTGAAGAATATGGGGAGTTGAACATCAAGTCAGCTCAGAAGGCCTGGGACAGCAATCAGGAAGACTGCATCAAGGATGTAAACAAAAAGTTCCTGATCAAGGCCAAACTAGCGGTCTCTAGATTTCCAAGGACTATCCCCAGGAGTGATTTCATCCAAGAAATCAATGATATTATCACCCTGCTGAGTCGGGTTTTTGGCTTGCCCGAATCGAATGTATTTCATGGATGGATGTATCAATTTATGGTCACCATCAAGCAAGTTTGTCGGGAGCCCATTCACCCTTCTGTCCCCCTTCATTCATATCCTCCTCAATGGGAGTTGCCAAAGTTTACTCGTTTTAACAGTAAAGAGGATCCTCAACAACACTTGCGATCATTTAGACATGCTTGTTATTTGATTGCCCATGATGATGCCTTGTTACTCCCGCACCTTTCCCATGTCCTTATCAGGACCTGCCTTGGAGTGGTACAGTGCTTTAACCCAGCACTCAATCTTCTCTTTTACCAACTAGCCCAATCTTTCTTGGATCATTTCTCCATTAACATTGCCAAGAAAGTATCTATCACTGACCTCTATGCCATCCGACAATTTGAAGACGAATCTATCGCAGATTTCGTTGGACGATGGCGGGGCCTTATCAACCAACTTACGTATGCCTTGCCTCAAAACGAACTCATCGAACTATTTACGCGGGCCTGCGCTAAGCACATCTCCCCTACCCTCCAAATTCAAACTTTCCGCACATTCGACGAGGCCTTTACCATGGCTCGGAAACTAGAAATTCGAGCCTTAGAAGAAGAGAAATTGCGGTTGCGTAACAAAAACCCCAATTTCCGAACTCCTGATTCTACCAACAAGCCAAACACCACCACTCCTCACGCGTCCACTTCTTCTAAATCAAAAGGAGCTGTCCACGGTAATGGTCAAATCTCAAACACCGTCCAATACTCCGCCGAAAAAACCACTTATAAGTACAAAGCCGAGCCCACCAATTACACTCCCTTGGGAGAAACTTATGGCGTCATCCTGGAGAAATTTGCTCAAAGCTGGGGCTATCACCTTGCCCCCTGTTAAACCTCACTCTGGGTTTGACTCCACCCGCGCAATACCTTCCTGGTACAAAGAAAATGACTTTTGTAACTTTCACCGCGTAAAAGGACATAGTCATGAAAACTGCAAGATGTTGAAAAAAACATAGTGCAGGAAATGGTTGACGCAGGGGATATAACCCTCGATAATCCTAACGCCCCTGCTAACCGAAATCTGAAAATTTTCAACAAGCCATTCCCGAATCACTCGTCCAACAGTAACGTGAACCAAGATATCTTAGCCGAGGAGAGTGTTCATGAGATCCATGCAGTCTTCGATTCTCAGCCAAAAGCCTCTATTGAAATTTTTTTAAATCAAGCCTCTCCACCAACACAGGAGTTTGAACCTCCTTCACCACCATCAAGCCAAAGTGAAATCATTCCTTTACCCATAGAAGAGTTAACTGCCCGGACTTCTCTTCTCATCAACGAGTCTTCTTACACCACATCCCTACAAGACTGTGAGCGGATGCTATCTAATTTATCTATTTCCCAAACGTCCCCTTCTACCACTCTTGCTACACAAGAGGAAGGCTCACCACTCCTTTTGACATCCTTAGACGAGAAATCTCTTACACTAACATCACCACATTCTTTAAACGTGACAGATCCCCTCGAACACGCCCTCCTACCTATTAGTCCCTCATCGCCTAAATCTTTTCAACGACCGGTTGACCTCTTAACATCTATTGATACAGTGCCTCATCTACCTCCTGTGTCACACCCGCAATGGACTGGAATTACAACCCACCTTTCTTCCGTACCAAAATTACAAATCACACCTGGAGACTGTCATTCCACAGAAGATAGACAGGCCCTATGGGAACGTTTGAGTACCCCTTTTTCTACTCAAATGCAAATGACTGATCCTGATGTCTCCACCATATACCCGAAGTGCTTACAGAAGCTTAAAATGCCCCTGTTCTCGCCTTCACCCCCCTCACCTCTACCAAATGCCCCGTCCACTTCTATCAACTTAACCAGATCTTCCCCTACGCTTGGGACCTCACCAATGCCCAGTCTAACACACACCCGCCTAAGCGACTCGATCTATCCAAAAATAAATCCGTTCCGCCACCTAGGAGACAAACTCAATCCGTGCCCCTATCACAATCAAAACCATCATCGTCATACCTACCTTCCATATTGGGACCCCATCCCTCTACCTTACATCCAATATATCATACCTCCTGCGTTTTTCTTTAGAACAACCTACGCCTTCCGCACCTATACAGAAATTCCAGGGTATAGCAACACCGTCACTCTGCGCGTATCTTGTCCACCTATCAACCCTAAACAAATTCCATCATCAAAAGATTTGTTTTCAGTTACTCCTATTTCCCCGTGGTTGTTTTCTGATACCACGTCATCTGCGGCCTCATCATCCAACATAGCTTCTGCGCCAAAGAAATCACGTTTAGTAAAAACCATGTATCAACACCCCTCGGCTAAACCACCACCCATACGAACCAACCATGCCCAAACATTACCAAAACCCACACAATCAATACCCTCATCCTCTTCCGATTTTGACCCACTCAAAGGATCTTACGCCAAAATCCTTGCTATGTTGGTGGAGAATGCGACCATTTCCCTACCTCCACTTAGACCTTATGACCCGTCTAAGCCCCGACCTATGGATTACGATGAGTCTAAAATCTGCGCTTATCACCGCACACCAGGACATGATGTGGAGGGATGCAAAGCTCTAAAAAAACATCCTTCGCCAGTCACCTCTCCCGGATAGAAAGATTAAGAAAGACAACTTACGAAGGGAGAGACCTTTAGTTTCCATTCCCTCTCCTATACCATCTGTCCCCGCCTCACCAAGATCTATCATTATTACAACCCCACCTCTTGAAGACCATGAGTTATCCCCACCATCTTCCTCATCTCAGGTCTACGAGATTAATATGATTAGTGTCGCTACTCGAGGGCAGAAAAACAATGGGAAAGCAAAAGAAAACACACCTGCGGCATCTCTTTCTCCGTCAAACATCCCGATTGCACCACCACCTAAAGTGGTCATTCGCGGACCCGCCTATCCCATCTCTAATGGCATTTCCACCGAAATATGATTAAACAGCTTCACCAATCGCCCGTAAAAATGACATTGTATGACCTCATTCAGACTTCTGAATCTCATCGACAAGCTCTCGTTGAGATCCTTCAAGGGATAGAGGTTTTACCTAATGAAACCCTGCCTGTCGCCTCCATTCTAACACCCAATCATGTTGCTTCTCTCACCAAACAACCCACTGCCCCAACCACTTTGTCTCTGTACAACAAGCTGCTGCAGTCAGTTTCTCTCTGAAGATGAAATTGTCGACTTTGGTACAGAAGACCCTGACCCTGCTCTTTTCATCTCCGCTTACGTCTGGGACATTCGAGTACGTCGGGTTATGATTGACGGGGGCGCTAGCCTAAACATCATCTCTTCAAAAGCCTTCCAACAGATGAATATCCCTTCTAGTTGCATGTGTGCCAACCCCATCATGTTGCGGTCATTCAATGACGCTATTACTTCTACCTTAGGCACCGTGATCCTCAACATTCGGGTAGGACCACGTACTTTACCCGAACTCTTCTATGTCTTGGAGGGAGAGTTCCAATATAATATATTGCTGGGTCGTCCTTGGATCCGAGCCATGGGATGCGTTCCCTCAACATTACATAGATGCATAAAATTTGAGTACGAGGGGAAGTCTTACACCGTAAAAGCTGACCCTCCCCCCTTTAAAACCCTGCAATATGTTATACCGCCCTAACGATGTGCTTATACCAATCAAGACACCCATACATTCAACCCAACCATCCTCTTCAAATGTACCTCAACCATCCACCTCAACCGCGCCTACGCCTTTAATTGATGAAACCACCATCGCAAAAAAACCACTTCCCTTCCCGCAGCTAACATTCCAACCTCCGACCCCTTAGTAGATGTTTTTCAGCGCCTTACGCTGGGGGAGTACCGCCTATATAACGTTAGTTCTTTCCCTACCCCGCAGGAGTATGGACAATTACATGCACATCCCACCTACGACCGTCGCGTGGGGGAGATAATCTCTTACGGACCACCCCATTGCCGCACTAACCTAACGTATGGGGGTGTTGACGCATCCTCCATTACCCCTGAACCTCCTCTTGGTGTGGTTCCTTTCCAATCCGATTTTCAATACTTGACAAATCGTCGTTTCGCCCTCACCTTCTTGACTCGCTGTGCGTGGAAAGGCTTTGGTTTTGGCCTTTACGAACAAGGCCGACATACACTCATTCCCGTGACTACCCGTAAACACAATGATCGCAGTGGTCTCGGTTTTCCCGAAACACCTACACAGGAGACACCTCCTGTCAGCTGTATCCTGGAAGAAGAAGACGTCGCCCCTACCAAACCATCATCACCCACTTGCCATCATCACCCACAGAATCTATAGACCCTGAATCCATCCCCCTAACTTTTTTTTTTCATAAATGCTATCTTCATAGGTCCTCTCACTTATCAACGCGATAATGAGGACCCATCTTCTCTTCCCCTTCTTGTATCCAGACATGATCGAAGAGGATTCACCTTTGATTAATGTTGTTGAATGCCAGGATGACGACTCCATCCTCACTTACCTTGGCGCGGATGATTCTTATATTCAACGAGCCTTACCATCTGAAACCCAAACTATGCTGAACGAATCTACCATAGAAATCAATATCCACATGGAGGAGGATCCTCACATTGTGAAGATTGGACAATCCCTTAACACATCAGAACAAGCCACCTTTACTACCTTTCTCCGTGCTCGTAACCAAGCTTTCGCATGGTCTTACGCTGACATGCCAGGAATTGATCCTACTATCGCCATCCATAACATCACCCTAAACCCCGTTTCCAAACCAGTCAAACAGAAATTGAGAAAAATGCATCCACGCATTGCTCTCTTGGTCAAAGAGGAGCTCCAACGACTCCTTTCTGTTTCCTTCATCTTGCCTATTGACTATCCTCAATGGATTTCTAACATCGTACCTGTCACTAAAGCGACAGGGGGACTTTGGATATGCACAGATTTCCGGGATCTTAACCTCGCTTGCCCCAAGGATGACTTCCCTCTCCCAAGTATTGATCAACTTGTTGATCTCACTGCGGGCCATGAAATGCTTTCTGTCATGGATGGTTTTTCAGGATACAACCAAATTTTGGTTGCCCTTGCCGATCAACATAAAACTGCCTTCATAACTCCTTGGGGAACCTTCTGTTATCGTGTCATGCCATTTGGCCTTAAGAATGCTGGTGCTACCTATCAGCGGGCTATGACCTACATTTTTCATGACATTATGCACACTATCCTTGAAGACTATGTCGACGATCTTCTCGGCAAGTCTAAACATCGTAGTGAACATCTCGATGTTTTAACCATTATTTTTGATCGCCTGTTACAATATTCTGTCCGCCTTCAACCAAAGAAATGTGTCTTTGGTGTTCTTTCGGGAAAACTTCTTGGCTTTATCGTCTCTTTGCGTGGCATTGAGGTCGATCCATCTAAAGTCAAAGCTATCCTAGAAAAATGCCCCCCCACCAAAAATCTCAAACAATTGCGTAGTTTACAAGGTAAGCTCCAATCTATCCGACGTTTCATCTCCCAACTCTCGGATCGGTGTCAACCTTTCCATCACCTCCTTAAAAAGGATATTGCATTCCAATGGAGCGAAGAATGTCACCAAGCCTTCGAAGCTCTCAAATCTTATCTCTTACAACCACCCGTGCTTATCCCACCCCAAGACAACCGCCCTTTCTACCTTTACCTTTCCGCCACCGACCACGTTGTAGGAGCCATGCTTGCACATCGTGACTCTGAGAATCACGAACAAGCCGTTTATTATATAAGTCGTACTTTGGTGGACTATGAGACTAGGTACACACATGTAGAAAAATTGTGCCTTGCCCTATCATTCGTGGCCACCAAACTCCGACACTACCTTCTAAATCACAAGACTTTCATCATCACCAATACAGACCCCATCCATTACATGTACGCCAAACCTCATCTGAACCAACGCATTGCTAGATGGCTCATGCTTCTTGCCGACCTCGACCTTGAGTTTATCCACCAGAAATCAATCAAAGGACAAACCATCGCAGACCAACTTGCGGACGCTCCGTTACCGGGGGAACAATTTACCAATTTCACATTTCCCGACGAACTCATCGCTACTCTTACATTTTCTTAAATATCAGTTATTTTAATACAAATACACCACAAAACCATCAACTACGGATATCAAGAACTATCAAATCTATACATCATTTGGATCCAACTCATCAGTTACATATATCACAATGTCACAAAACCACCAATTCATCGCATAAACCTGACATTCATATATACGTACAAACAAACAAAAACATCAGCATCATCCATCTATCAACATGTCAATTAAACTCATCACACATTCTATCTATTACCAGCCATTAACCCACATATTTCAACACATTTTTGAACACTGCATGTGGATCAAAACATCGTCTCTATATATATACAAATTTTCAAAAATATAATGTGCCCTACATCGAGGCCTCTGTGATCTCATACAATACCAAAGTCGGCACGCAGGCCGCAATACCTACAAAAAATCTCGACTCGGCTCGCAGGCCGGTCTCTCATATCAAAAATATACTCGGCTCGCAGGCCGGTATCAAATATACAACCCGTACTCGGCTCGCAGGCCGGTATATAATAAATAAATGAATCAAACAACTGAATAAGTGTAGGCACGCAGGCCTCTATCATACAACCGGTTCGCAGACCGGTGCCCATGTCCCTATACAAAACCATGTCAGGGATCTATCAGCTCTCCCCACCGCCCTCGGCACCTCTCCCTGCTGGTCCCTGTGGTGCCTCTCGCCTCCTGCCTGTCACAAACACGCTAGCTGTGGCTGCTCCTCCCTGAGATCTCTGGCTGTACGAGGTCTCTACTCTATGAGCTGCATATGCCTGATACTCGACTCCGGTACTATCAAGAATATCTTGATAATATCGGGCCTCTGCTCTCACCTCCTATAGCGATCTCGCGCCACTGAAGGAACTGGGGCTGGTCCCCTGGCACCTAACACCAATAACCCCCTGAGCCTGTACCTGCACCTGTGGCTTGTGGTGCTGGGTGGTGGTGCTGCCTATGCCTGTACCTGCACCTGTGGCCGTGGTGGTATCTGGGCTGTGGCTGTGCTACTACTGCACGGCTGCCTGTACCTGTACCTGCAACCTGTGGGCTGTGCTGCTGATGGTAGGTGCCTGCCTGTGCCTGTACCTGAGCCTGGGCTAGCTGCCCCTATAAGATCCCTATCTGTGCCTGTGCAGTAGTCAACTGTCCCTGTAATAGCTGCACCTACCCCCGGAGCTGATCTCTCTCTACCGTAACTGTAGCCAAGTCTAGTTACGCAGGCGGTACTATCCTCGCTGCTCTCTGCCTAGCCCACCATACCTTGTATGCTCCCGTGCACCCGGCATCATCCACACCCTCACATGTTGGTCTCTCCGCTACCCAGTCTGGATCCCAAGGCTGCGGCGCTAGCAGTGGGGCCTCTACATCATCCCTCCTATACTGAGGGAAGGGAGGTGGCTCGTCCTGTCGCAGCCCCATCTGCCTGCGTACCCTCTCTAGGGGTATCCACTCGTACTCTCCCGGCCTCCGTCCTGCTATCCAGAATGTATACTGGATCAGGCGCAGCTGTACGCGGGCTCCTCTGCCAGGCTGGTGACCTCTGTAGGGTCTCCATACAATGTCTACTGCTGTAAGGCCCTCTAGCAAGTGTCTATAATAGACTACATCCCGACCTGTAACAACTACTCTTGGCTGGCCCACGACCCCCAACCACCTCTGAAAGCCATATCGGTATACGACCTGTGGCCCTGGCTGCTGGGGTAGCCCTACTGGCCTGATGCATATGATGTGCTCGTATGCCCAACAGTGCAACAAAAATGTAGAACAAATACCAAATCGCCTCCTCCGGCGATAGCCCCATAACTCCCTGTATAATTGCACCAGATACACTGGTGCCCATGCAAAATAGGTGTGCTCCTCCACCATCTCCAGCAGCACCCCCATCAATGCCCGTGGGAAGCGGCCTCCCTCTGAATCCCGGGAGGGCGAAGCAGGTGATCCCTATCATCATCAACACGGCAAGCCGTGTCTCATGTCTGTGTGCGCGGTACATATCACCATATCTAATGCTCGCGCTATGATACGTAAGAAGCGCGGCTGCATCCCCAAAAACCTGCAGTATGCTATCCATGGCAGTCTCTGAATCTACCTGGAAAATGGCCTCTTCCTCGATCGGTAGCCGCAGGATGCGATACACATCCTCTAATGTGATGGTTATCTCCCCGGTCGGTAGATGGAACACATTGGCCGCCGGATCCCATCTCTCGATGAGGGCGACCATCAGACTGTTATCTCTCTCTATCGCTCTATACCTCTGGACCCCGCCGAGTCCCACCTCGTGCATGATGGCCCAATGCGCCGCAGATATGTGTGGCCTCATCCGACTCAATAGTGGAGGCATCCTATCACGCATCGTCAACTGCTGACGTGCCTGCAAAACCAACCCACATTCTTAGACCCACTCTTTATTATAACATCTACTTTACCATCTAAACCCCCTTTTGTAACACCCAAAATCTAACCCCACACCTCACCCTTCTCCACCCCAACCAACTCAACCCAACCCACCCACTCAACCACCCAACCCACCAAAACCTAGACCCTAAACCCTAAACCCCACCCCAACCAACTCAACCCAACCCACAAAAACCTAGCCCCTAAACCCCCAACTCACCCAACCCAACCCACACACTAAACCAACCCAACCCAACCCTACACAACCCACTCAACCACCCAACCCACAAAAACCTAGACCCTAAACCCTAAACCCTACACAACCAACTCAACCCACCCCAACCAACTCAACCCAACCCACCCACTCAACCACCCAACCCACAAAAACCAAGACCCTACACCCTAAACCCTACACAACCAACTCAACCCAACCCACCCAACTCAACCCAACCCACCCACTCAACCACCCAACCCACAAAAACCTAGCCCCTAAACCCCCAACCCACACCCTAAACCAACCCAACCCAACCCACCCACTCAACCACCCAACCCACAATAATCCCCCACCCATCCCAACCCCACCGATACCGGCCGATGCGCAACCGACACTTGTTTCCCCCAAACACACCCTTACCATCTTTTTTCGACCGATGTCGGTTGCCTAGTGACCGACATCGGTCACTGTCTCCTGCCCGAGCCGAACCCCCGCGCGGCCCCCAAAAACCATTTTTCACCTATTTTTACCCATCTACCCACCCAAACACCCCCAAATTTTACACACCTAGCCGCCTTACCCTATCTTACCTATCTACCCTCTCTCTTTTTCAAATTACATCTATTTTACTCCTCATTTCCTAAAACAACTAAATTCCTACCCAAACCCCCCAATCTCACTTAATACAACCAAATGCATAAAATAAAGAGTTTAGAACCTACCGGTATGACGACACGTCGTCGTGGTGGGATGGGTGGTGGCGGTCCAGCTGGTCCAGCCCCTCCAGCTCCTCCTGCCTATGCCATGGCTCCAATCCTGATCTGCTGGGTCCCCGGCCAATCACCTGCTGCCTCCTCAACTATTCGGGCCCACTATCAACTCTCTCCGCCAATCAAATAGCTCCACCTCACTCAATACCCCTCCAAATCAACTCTCCACGTCAGACAAGTCAATTTGGATTGCAAATAACAAAAGTGACAATGACAGGCCGTATTTTTCTTTTTATAGGTTTTTCGACCTTAACCGATGTCGGTTTCTTTTTTGCCCTAAGAAATCGGTATCGGTCCCTTAACCGATATCGGTCATGCGGAACCGACATCGGTTTGATACCCAACTTTCACCCCATTCTTTGCCCTTCTTTACTCCTTGCCTCTTTTTCACCAAAATCGCCTCTGTCCACCTTTGCTGCACAACATTTGTTCACTTGACCAGCCTGACCTACGGCCTCAACCTACCATTCGGCCCGACCCAAGGCCTCAACCTACCAATTGGCCCGACCCAAGGCCTCGCCCTACCTATTTGGCCCGACCCAAGGCCTCAACCTACCTATTTGGCCTGACCCAAGGCCTCAACCTACCAATTGGCCCGACCCAAGGCCTCACCTACCTATTTGGCCCGACCCAAGGCCTCAACCTACCAATTGGCCCGACCCAAGGCCTCAACCTACCAATTGGCCCGACCCAAGGCCTCAACCTACCAATTGGCCCGACCCAAGGCCTCAACCTACCAATTGGCCCGACCCAAGGCCTCAACCTACCTATTTGGCCCGACCCAAGGCCTCAACCTACCTATTTGGCCCAACCCAAGGCCTCAACCTACCTATTTGGCCCGACCCAAGGCCTCAACCTAACTATTTGGCCCGACCCAAGGCCTCGCTCTACCTATTTGGCCCGACCCAAGGCCTCAACCTACCAATTGGCCCGACCCAAGGCCTCAACCTACCAATTTGGCCCGACCCAAGGCCTCAACCTACCTATTTGGCCCGACCCAAGGCCTCAACCTACCAATTGGCCCGACCCAAGGCCTCAACCTACCAATTGGCCCGACCCAAGGCCTCAACCTACCAATTGGCCCGACCCAAGGCCAATGGCCGACCAAGGCCTACCTATTTGGCCCGACCCAAGGCCTCAACCTACCTATTTGGCCCGACCCAAGGCCTCAACCTACCAATTGGCCCGACCCAAGGCCTCAACCTACCTATTTGGCCTGACCCAAGGCCTCACTCTACCTATTTGGCCCGACCCAAGGCCTCAACCTACCAATTGGCCCAACCCAAGGCCTCGCCCTACCTATTCGGCCCGACCCAAGGCCTCACCCTAACCATTTGGCCCGACCCAAGGCCTCAACCCACTTATTTGGCCCAACCCAAGGCGTCGCCCTACCAATTTGGCTCGACCCAAGGCCGCACTCTACCGTTATGGTCTGACCCAAGGCCACAACCCAACAACTTGGCCCGACCCAAGGCCGTATCACTTCCATACCATACCCACAATCAACGTTTTATTTTATCCATCCATCATGTACCTTGTGTTCAATCGAGCTCACCTGTTCGTGTTTTAGCACGATTAGGGTCCTTGACTTGATCTGTCGACCAACTTTGCCTAGACCTAGACCGTGACATTTATCTCAACCAAACCAACCATTTGGTACTGCCGAACATGCCTAAATGTTCCTGTACCTTACCTGTTATATACCCTGGAGCTACTTCCTATGCCTTGGATACCAGGATTATATCACCCTTGTTTGGATAAACTATCAACCTTTGCCTATACATCGCTGGTTTGCTCATCAAATCATATACCCTAGTCGTACTGTTGCATTTCAACATGCGTCTGCTTCCTTGGACCTTCCCTACCACCTTACCATCCTCTCTACAACATGTACCCTTTATCAACCCTATCCCTGATTTCCCGTTCACTCCATCGGTGATAGATTTGAGGGGGATTACCTATATCCTTAACATGAGAAACCACTTCATATTATTGTTCGCGCAGCTTTAACAAAACAAGCTACACAACAATAAGGGGCTAATGTAGACACCAAATTCGTGTCTTATGACCCCTTGTGACCCGCATCCCATTTCACAACCTAACATCATTACCTAAACCTTACAAAATTATTTATTAATTACCTCATAATTGATAAATCCCACATCGCCTTACCTACCACCTCACTTGGCCACCTCACCATGACCTAGCCCTAACCCTAAACTAACCTAATTAGGACCCATGACTTGGTCTAGACTCACATCCATAACTAATGCCTCCTTACTCGCACCCAAAGCCGACCTTCTAGCCACTTGACCAAGCCCGCAACTGATCTCTCGGGAGAAAAGCAGGGAAGGTGGGCTATTTTACTAAAAATAGCCTACTTTTTCCTAACCGATGCCGGTTCCTACTCGACCGCCGTCGGTTACGCAAACCGCCATCGGTTCCCTGTAAATGGGCTTCCCAAACCAAAACAACGGATCGGAATTTCATTTTGGAGATCAGTCGAAGGATTTTTGAATCAAAGGAGAGTCCAAAGCGATTAGCAGAGTCCAGAACTTCACTTGACCAAGCAGAGACGAGTGAAGAAACCAGAAGAGTTGGCAGCCAAGGAGATCAACTGGCATCTTCGTCAAAAACCAGTAAGTTACATCTTGCATGTCCTCCATTATAACATTTCTTATGCTTTCGGAATTGCAATCTTCCCAAATCCGTTCCTGAACCCATTATCTAACGTGCCATTGCCTCTGACTATCATTCCTTAGCTTCTAACCATCCCATTTCTCAATACTATCCAAAAACCAGCCATTACAAACACCACAACCAGCCCAGAAGATCCTAGAAACCAACCGGTATCGGTTATCAGTGACCGCCATCGGTTATAGGTAACCGGCATCGGTTCCTTTGATCAAAACCAGGAAAAACAGCCTTTCCCCTACCCAGTTCAACGAAGTGATTTAATTGATACTTTACCAGTATTTTGTGTTAATTCATATTAGCAGGGAAACTGACCACCTTCGAAAGGAAGTTTTACATTTCCTGGGCCCAAGGCAGTTTCCTCATTTATTGTTTGATCAAAATCTTGTGGTCTTGTGTTCTTATTTGCAGGTAGGTATTCCTCCTAACCCTAACATCATCAAGACCTTAAAATAAAGGTCTTTCGAGCAACAACAAACTTACAAGTAATTAGTGAACAACTAAGAGGATTAAACATTGAAGACGACAAAGCTTACACATTTTGGTCAAATCATCCTAACTATAGACTTCCTTGAAAAAATATCTAAATGACTGTACAAGGATTCGAAAGAGAGCAAGCATTTGGTTGTGATCCTTTAGTTCCACAACCTGGTGCAGGAGACCTCCTCATTGACATAGATAATAGCTTACGCATTCAAGTTGCCAAAACACCTATAAGGTATTCCGAGAAAATCATACAACTTCTACTTCTCAACATAAAGGCTAAAAAGGCATACAATTACTAGATAGTTGGAAGAAGGGATTGATTCTTCACATGACCATAACAGGTCTATAACAACCACGAACTCATGGTTGTGATCCCCAAGTCCCACAACCCAATGGGTCTGTAAATAAATTTAAGCATTGAGACCAGTTTATGAACACTGGTATTTAGATCCTCACCACTCCCGCCTGATATCATCACACAGTTCTCCGTATTAAATATAGAAGCCAATAAATCTAATATTTTTCTGGGCTAGACCAGAAAATCACCCATAGTTCACTACAAATCCACTACAGCCTCCTATCACCATTTATCATGACCTTTTCTAGAGATATATATGAATCTCCCACAGGTCACTTCCCATGCATCCAACAACCAATAAACAAGGATCTCGACAGAGATCGACATTGATTGGAACCTCCAAATAACTATTATATCCGAAGTGATCCATTACACCAATTCAGGTTAGGAGGGCCTTCTTTGCCTTAGATTCACAGATTCCATTATTTCGTATTGAGGATATAAGATTACCTGATTATCTTGTCTATATCCATTCATATTCAAAATTCATTGGCTATCTCAACACGACCTTGGGAGGCCAGGTACGAGGAAGAGGTACTTGTATATTCCCACGCTCGCATGTCACTTTTCCATCGTATAAAATTGGTGAACCCGACGTGAAACAAACAACTATTTCATCTCTTCTAACTCATTAGCCTTCACATCAGCTTCACCAACAAAATTGGTGAACCCAACATGAAAAAAACAACTATTTCATCTCCTCTAACTCATTAGCCTTCACATAAGCTTCACCAACACAATTGGTGAACTCGACGTGAACAAACAATTCTTCCTCTTTTATTTTTCATTTCTTTCATCCGCCTTCGCTCTTTCCCATTATTCTTCCAGTATTCATATACCCCCCGAATATGTCAGGATACGATGCATATGGCAGACCTCTCTCAGGCCTCGAAACAAACTATAGTCAAACAAATAGCCAACCATCACCCTCAATTTCTGCATGGGCTGATAACTATTCAAATAATTACTTGTCATCTCAAAATCCCCCTCAAAGAACTAGCTCAAGTTCTTCGTTCCGAATCATTGAGGAGTTAGATCAACTCGCACAAATACAACAACAACCAGAGCCCTCAGGCTCAAATAAAATGGACGTTTACTGGAGAATCCATTTTCATCTCCTCGGGTCTTGTTCAAACCACAAGATTAGTAGACAGTAAAATCCACTCCCCTTTTTGGATGAGGAGTACTTAGCATGCTCTGCTAAAAGTGAACAACGTTTCCAAAACATGTATCCACCTACAAGGAGTTTACAAATTCAATCTGATACCCTATTCTAGGAAAACACCCCCATTCCTCCACCTATGGGAAATACCCTTGGTGAAGCCTAGCAGGGTAATGATCAATTCCTAGCAGGGTATCATACCCCTTTGCAACCTCAAGGTATACAACAAACTCCCCTTAAGGCAAAGCACTGTGTCTTCACCAATAGAGGTCATTTCAGCCATAGCTAAAAAGGCTAGAGAGATAGAACTTGCGCAAGCAAACCAAAATTCATATTTTGGGAAAGTAAGGAATCCCCAACCCTCCACATTATCCTAGTCAAGTTGACTTGCTTATAGGAACAAGCACACTAGGCATGCCTCCCCTACATCCGTATAATTATCCACAACAAACACTAACTAGGACAACGTTTTCAAACGCTGCTCCAGTCGAAAACATGACACCTCCCGATTTGGCACCAAACATCCCGTACCAGAACAATGCTTCTCCTTACTTAAACATTTATTCAAAATCACCACAAGGAGACATGTTCTCTTCTCCCGTGATGTTATTTTAACCACAGGGATTCCCTTTTATGTCCCTACAAACGCATATGCTATGTGCCATATCAACAACCCTTGCCACCTCAACCCCCTCAGCAAGCACCATCGATGGTCAAGGCCTATGTGGTAGGGACTTATTCAGAATATTTAAAAGAGCCCCTAGAATTCACCATACAAAGTGTTATGCTTCCAAGACCTCTCCCGGATTTACCCAAATACAAAGGGGAAGGGGACCCAAATTCACACATTAAGGCCTACACCACAACCATACGAGAATTACTCCCTTGGGATGGGGTTATTGCTAAAATATTCCCTAAAACCTTAGAAGGTATTGCCCTTGATTGGTATTATAGAAGTACTTAAAGCCTCGATACACTCATTTAAACAACTCGTGTCTGAGTTCATCAAAGCTTTTGATATGAACAAGTTGCTACGAACAGGGAATCAGGGAGTTCTTGCATATTAAACAAGAACATAATGAATCCGCTACTCATTTTATCCAAAGATGGTGTACAGTTCTCTACTCATCGGCGAGTGCTCCAAACATGGATTGAATGGAACTATACAATTTATTCCTTAATTCTTTCAATAGAGAGATAAAGGAAGAAGTCTAGAAGTTCCCACTAAGAACTTACGATGAAGTACTCGAGAGTGCTCTCTGAATCGACCAAGCAGCGATAGATAGTGGTCGGAAGACATATGGAAAAAATGGGAAATTAATCACTCCCAATCAAAACACCGCAGCCTATGCTAATACTAGGGAACGCTAATCAAGGAACTAAGATCCTTAACAAGAACCACTGAATTACAACAGATGGAGTAATTGACCAAGTTAAAAGGGCAAACATTGTAAACATTTCGCCACCTGTTAATAATCAGTGAAATAAAAATTTTACTCCAAAAATCAACGCAGTGGATTTTAATCATCCACCATAGCAACAAAAATGACAACAACGACGACAAAAACAAATCCAAACACAAGGTCCAAATCAAAACCTAGTTGGATATTAGGGTCAAAACCAAAGGCAACATCCTCGAAATTTTAACTCTAACAACCAGCAACCTTATCAAAATTTTTCGGGCCACAACAAGTTTATAAATCAATGGCCTCTAAATTATAATCCCAATTTGTATTGTGGCTTCCACAAGATTCAAGGCCATGATACTAGGACTTGTCATGATTACAATAAATTCATGCAGCGTTTGCTAGAAGATCAAGAACAACTCTTTATAGATATGTTTTTAGCAAATTCTGTAGTGCCCACACCAAACACTTATTCAAGGGAAGTTTCCCCTCAAAATACACCCCTCAAGATCTTTAATGATCCACTCCCAAACCATTCTAACAATAACAGGCCAGATCCTAGCAAAACAAACAAGTGTGTTATAACAGGAAACAATGATCATGAAGCGTCAACTTCATTAAATCCACCAATTACACCCCCAACTAAGAACTCGACCCCAAACTAAGATAGTTGGTTTGGTAGAGTTAGACACCCATGCTACCCATAGAAACCATAGCAAGAACACGAGATTATTCTTCTCAACCTACTCCAACTTACCCATTGCAACCAGACAACAGTCAACAAACATTGGTAAAACCCATAGGCGTCTATGATTTAATTAATGACTTAACTAAAACCTTCTCGCACATCTCCTTTTTGGATTTGTTAAAGAACTCTCCTGTCCACAGGGCTGCTCTCTTAGAATCATTAGGCCTTGGTCATTTAATCAACATAACTCCTCCTCCGGAAGCACAAGTAAACCATGTAGACTTTTACGTTTACCCTTTGGGTTAGCCAGATAAGGACACTGAATTTATATTTGATATAAGCAAAATGCCAATAGACGCTGAGATTGCACGAAGAGATGACCCAACTTTACATTTGCAAGTATGGATTTACAATAATCATGTTAAACGTGCAATGGTGGATGATGGGGCAACAGTTAACATAGTCCCCTTTGCTTTTCTTCAAAAGTTATGATATGGAGAGACAAACTGTTCCACAACATGAAATACGCTAAGAGGTTATGATAGTCTCAAAGCTACTTCAATTGGAACCATAGTTTTACCAGTCACTGTAGGACCCAAGATGGTCCTCACCAATTTTTATATTATATATCGGGAAACCAAATATAATATGATCCTTGGTCGGCCATGGATACACCGCATGAAGTTGCAATCCCTTCCATGTTATTCCAAGAAATAAGATTTCTACACTTAGGGGAAATATTCATGGCACAAGGTGACCCAAAACCCTTTGATATACACCTAGTTGATTTGAAGAAAATACTAGGTGTTCACTCCAAGTTTGAACTCCCAACAAATCAGCTTCTCAAACCAACTAATTCAAAACCAAAAGAAGAGTTGATACCCACCACGGAATTAGAAATTACAAATCCAACCGAGGACATTCTAGCACTCAAAAATGAGACCAATGTTATAAAAACAGTGTCACTAGGGACTACTACAAAATCTTTTGAGTTACTGGAGAAAGACTTACCTATTCTCCTACCATTTGATTCTATGGGTATAGGACACACCCTGGGAATTGCTTCTCTTCCATCAGACAATTTTTTTTATGGTAGAAGTAACCGAAAAAAAAAGAAATAGATATATGAGATATCCCAACATCCATTTTTCCAAGCAAGTATTGGACTCTCCACTTTCGATGGAGCTAGATGTCACTTTGGAGCTGGGGCGGGAGTGATCTTTACTTCCTCCTGAGGGAAAGATCCTACCTTTCACCTTTAAATTAAACTTTGAATGTACAAACACGGGGGGCTGTACGAAGCTCTCCTCCTTGGCCTCATCCTAGCTAAAAAGAATGGGGTGATAACATTAGCGTACTAGGACACTTGCAACTAGTTGCAAACCAAGTCTCTGAGGTATATGAAACTAGGGCTAAACATTTACAACTCTATAAAACAGCAGTATTAGATCTAAGCAAGAGATTTAACTTCATATCAATTGAAGTAATCCCACGAGAACAGAACCTTCTTGCAGAATCAATAGCAACCTCAGCTTCCCGTCCAAAGGTTGCTCCAACAGGGGAAGGAAGTAATTCAAGACGTGGTGAAAGTTCATCAGTCTTTGGGGGAGATTCAGAAGGAAGGAGAGAAGATGGATGAGGAATTCACTGAAGAAATTAGACAGCTTGATTTGACTTGTGAAGCTCGCCAAGTGCTAAAGCAAATCCCAGCACATCTCTTGGTAGAAGAAGGCGTTCTTCCACATACAGATAAACACTTTCAGCTGATCAAGGCCATCAAGTTCAGAGTAAAGATTCTCAACGAAGCCTGCAGCAAGTTGAGAGAATCAAGGGATAAATTGATCGATGGGAAAAGTGATCTGGAAGAAGAATTGCTAAAGATTTGTCCAAAGGTGTCAGTTGGGAACGCAGGTATCCTATCAGTAGATGATCTCTTCAACCAAATTTGAGATTCTGTTCAGCAGGGATCAATACAAGGATTTGGTCTTGAAATTATCGATCGTTTTGTAAGGGTTGAGCATACTTTGGAGGCCTGAAGGAAACTCAGCAAAGGATTGAAAAAGCTTCCCGGTAATGCCAGCGACATTCATGAGACCTGTGAAATTTGGAATGATCATTCCACTGCGCCTGATGAGAATGAAATGCAAGGCATAATTCGAAAGTTCCAGGAATTTCAGAGAAAACAGTCTCAGCTGGAGGAAGAAAAAGAGGAAGGAGCAAAGGATGACGATTCAGACTAAGTCCCAACGTTTCATGTCATTTCAATCTTGAAATTGACATGTCTTTTTCATTTCTGTTTCGTCACATTTTTGAATCAATATTTTGACTTGATCTCCTGCGTGAGAATCATGCAAAACTGAACTCTAGTTAAAATGCTACTTTTTAGGATCTGCCCTATTTTATCTCTACTTCTTTTTGTTATAAATAAGGGATGCTTTTGCATTCCAAAGGGTCGAGAATTTTTGGAATATCTAGGGGATATTGGAAAGGAGAAAAACTTTGTGTTTTCTTTCAATCATTTTGAAGAATAGGATTTGATATTATTTGGCAGACTTTGTTTTGTGGAATATATGTTACTTAAGACAGTGTTCTTATGTTCATGATCTTAAGCTATTCTTTGCATAGAATCTTAGTGTTTCTAATTATCTCGGACATTATATTTATGATCTAAAACTCGTATGATTATTTCGTGCTCTGTGTTTACTCGAAAGAAAATACGTTTCTCCCATTTCCTTTCTACTGTGCTTCTTTCATTGTAAAAATTTCTAACCTAGTTCATTTACGAAAGCAATATCCTTGAATCGTGTGAATGTGGATTTTGGGATTTCATCCCAACCCCCAATGGTTAGATTAGTGTGAATACTATATATATTGTTTACTATGTTTTAGATTAGCAATAAGCAGGTAGCCTCACCTGTCTTTGAGGAGGGATTTTATCCCATATACTGTGGTTGAACCTCATATTTTGGTTTGACAAAATATCCAACCAACACCTCCTAAACCAGACCACCCTTTGATCCTATACTCACGAGACATTGATGTCTCACTAGCCTACATTCTGGCTCAAGAAGAAAATGATAAACGAGAACATGCAGTCTATTTCATTAGCCAAACATTGCTCGATTATGAAACATGTTATACATAGGCAGAGAGAGAATGCCTTTCCATAGTCTTTGCAACAAAATAGTTAAGACATTACATGTTAAACCAAGAAACAAGGTTCATTGTAAAGACATATCATTTGTGAACATTCCTCACGCAAGGGTCTTTATCTAAAAAGGATGGGTGTTTCATAACCTTAATGGGTGAATTTGAGTTAACATTTGTAAACCAAAAATCTGTTAAGGGACAAATCATTGTGGACTAGTTAGCTGACAATCCATTAGATGAGGCAGTTTGGTAAATCTGGACTTTCCTGATGAGTTTATATACCTTGTCAAAACTAGGCCCCCCATCTCTACATGTCCCTGGTACACTGATATCATCAATTTTATTATGGACCACACATATCCAGAAAGTGCCATGTCATAACAAAGAAGGTGGTTATGCATTGTCACTACTAAATATGTTGTTTTAGAACAAGTACTCTATTGTAAATACTTCAACGACATGCTTCTAAGATGTGTTGACACAGAAGAATCCAAGAATATTATTTATGAATCCCACAGTGGGATATGTGGAGGCCACTTCGGTGGTCATGCCACTACTCACAAAATACATCGGATGGGCTATTTTTGGCCCACTCTCGAACACAATGAAGTAGAGTTTGTACGTAAGTGCCACAAATGCCAAGAATTATCTCATGAGATTCACATGCCAGCACAATCCCTGCAACCAATAGCAACCCCATGTCCCTTCTCCATGTGGGGTCTAGATTTGATAGGGAAATTCTCTCCCTCATCAACCGATGGCCATAATTTCATAATTACAGCCATGAAATATTTTACCAAATGGGTAAAGGCCATGCCCCTCACCACCATACTAAGTTCAATAATTTCCAAGTTCATTCTAAACCAAATCATTTGCAGATATGGTGTCCCACAAGTCATTATCTCAGATAATGACACATCCTTTAATAATGATGAGGTCCAAAAGTTATGTAGAAAATTCAAAACAAACCATCACACGACCTCTCTTTACCACCCTCAAGCCAATGGACAAGCCGAAGCAAAAAACAAAAAATTAAAATCTATTCTCCTCAAAACAGTTAAGGAAAACAAGCGAGATTGGCATCTAAAACTATATCCGGCCTTGTGGGCCCATCGAACCTCAATAAGAACCAATAGAAGAAACCCCTTTCTCATTGGTATTTAGGGAAGAAGTAGTTCTCCCACTTGAGGTTGAAATACGCAGTCTCCGCATCTCATTACAAGGTTATTTTTATGAAGAAACTTACAGGAGGCACACCTCTCTCAATTGGAAATCCTTGACAAGGCTAGGCTAAATGCCAAATAATGACACATATACTATGCTGACCGGATGTGCCGGTAGTATAAAAAAAAATTCTATGAGTGAGAAATATATGAGTGAGATCTAGTTCTAAGACTAGACAACTGGATTGATAAGAAAACCAGAAAAGGAAGGAAGTTTTGGCCCAAGTGGTTAGGCCCATACCGAGTCATGAAAGACTACGGAAACAGTGAGTATCTCTTGTGCACACTAAAAGGTGATTAATTCAATGAAACTGTCAATTCCTTGCATCTTAAATGGTTTTACGCATAAGACATTAGAATCACCACTTGTACATTATAACTACCTACATTGCATTAGTCATCTTTCTGTTTTATTTTGTCCACTCATTTCATAAAAAATGTAGTCAAGAAACTTACTCTTAAGCAATCTATTACAAATTTTTGAAAATATTGGCAAAATCATTTAAATCACATCTCCTCAAACATTATCAAGTAATTTCAAATCTCCTCATCAAGTTTGACAGACAAGTATTGAATAAAACCATACCAAGGCCTGCATACTTTGTTTTTCTCCTTCTTTCTACTAAAAGTTTTCCTTACCTACGGTCTATTCTAGAAGATTCTTGGTGTCACATCTATCCCTCTTATGTCTCTTTGAAAGAAAGGATATCCCAAAGTCACAGATTAGAAGTGTCAAAATCAAATAGAATAAAAATGCCAAGAAAACAAAATATTTTATTTTACACACTTCTTTGCCCCGCCAACCTTTGGTGATAAGCCCGCACCTCTTATTGGTGGTGTGAGGTTAGGAAAGGAAAGAAGTTCCCTTACTCACCTATATCCTACCTTTGGTGACAAACACATGTTTCTTACTAGTGACATGAGGTAGGGTGTGGGGGGTCCATTCACACAAATTAACAAATCTTGGTGTTCTAGAAATAAAAAATAAAATTATATTAAGTAAAAAACAAATGTCCAAATTCCAAAGAGATCAAATCCTCAAAACCATATTTTGTCAGCCAAGTTGCCATTTATAGATCTAAGTCTAGATAAATTGAAAATTTGGCCTTCTAAGCTTGGTGGTAGTTCCAAGTAGGGTAAGTGTGTAGGTCTAAGTTTGGTTTCTATCACCAGTTTGTCTATCTCTCATCGTTCAATTCAGTCAAACTCATACAATTTTTTCCCTTCCCAACTCTAGGTGTTGAGCCCTTGCATCTTACTGGTTGCATGGAATCAGGAATGGGGAAATTTCATCTCTTTATCACTATACATTCATCACGATTTTCCAACATAAGAATAAATCACAGACATTTCCCAAAGAGGTTGAAATTTTAATACTACAATGTGTTAGTCATCACATATCAGCATTACAAAAGCATATAACGTAAAACATTTTGTTTAAACGTTTGCTATCATTTGTCAACCATTGCATACATTCTGAAAAGCATGAAAACAAATACTCTAAAAACATCTAGTATACATATGGGAATTGAGTCACAAAATTCTAGGCACCAAAGAGTCTAGATCCAAAAAGAAAAGATATATATATATATATATATGGTGTTGTTAGTGCAAATCAACAGCACCCCTTGGATGTTTATCAGATTTCTAGTTTGATAAAGGACATCCAGTGTTATTACACAACATTGAATCTTTTCCCCAAGTGTGGGACTTGTAAAATGGGAAAAGAATCTCCAGAATAGAGGTTGGTTCATCAAATCCTCTGATTAGATGTATAACTTGAAAATTGTAGAGGTTTAATATCAGATCCTACTCTAAATTCCAAGGGGACAGAGGTGGAAGATGCAAAAGAAATAAAACTAAGACTAACAAGGTGATACACTAATGGAGTAATGAACATCTACTTCTACAAAATGACATAGATCACAGAAATGCAACAAATACCATACACAAACTGATGAAAATGTAATGAAAAACAAGAAATGAAGCAAACAACACAAGAAGAGGAATGAAACTCATTCACAAAGCTTGCATTGTCATTTCCAAAGTCAAAATACATGCATTACAACAACAGAGAGGCAGAAAACATGTTGTAGTCCTGGAAGAGGTCTGATATTCCACAAAATCACTTTTTAAGGTGAAAGAGGGAGTCTGCAAAACATAAAAATGTCCAACCCTTGCAAAATGAGCCAAATCTGGCTTTTAACAATGAAGGTTCGAGCCCAGGAAGGAGAAAACGCGGGAAAGAATGAAAGGATGCTTCAACCACTAACCAAAATGCATTAAAATAGTATGGGTTCCCTTAAATTCCATCCCCCAATGTTTTTGACCATGTTGGGAGAGAATGAGAGCCATACTTCATCAAAATGGTGGTTGAGATGTTAGTTCTGTTTCTTTTTCCCATGCTAAAGGCATTTTTCTAATTTTCTCTCTCCAAATCTTACCAAAACAAAAAATTGAGCCCTCCATCATGTAGAGAATTTCACCTACTTTCCAATGACACTAAGAACATGAAAATATGAGTTCTAGATCAAAATTTATGCTCCCTTGAAGATTTAGGGCAAAACTAGGGCAAAATTGAATCTTGGCGGGCCCAAAATTTAAATTTTTCTCTCTTTTTGACTTTGGGAAAATTTTCCCAAAAAACTCTACCCCCACCACTCTGATGCCACATGGAAATTTTTAATTGGCTCGTGGGCCTATTATGACCATTTTAGACCTTTTCGGTCTTTGGAAAATTTTCCAAAAAATTTCCGCCGGCCCGACGCTCCAAGGACACGTGGCGTGTTCTTATTGGCCCTCGGGGGTGCGCTTCCAAAATTTTCCTTTAACTCTGACCACTTCCCAAATGGGATACATGGTGCCTTTTCATTGGCACGGGCCTGAACCTTCTCTTTCTCCTCTGCGGGCCCGCCCTTAAGATTTTTCTAGAAAAATGGACACGTGGCAGCTTTTGATTGGCGCGGGCCATCAGGGTGGGCTTCCATTCAATTATTTTTCCCTATTTTGGTGAAAAGGAAAATTTCCTTCTGCCCCTCCACCTCTTAACACTCCGAGGACATGTGGAAGGCTATGACTCATTAGTGGGCCTTCGGGCCGAGATATTCCTTTTGCGTCAACCTCGGAAAATTTTCCAACCTCCTCCTGCCTCTCCGATCTCTGACGACCCCAAGTACATGTGGCCTCCTCCTATTGGCTGGTGGGCCTTTGGGCCAAAAAATATTTTTGTGTGCCCCGCTAATATTTGAAAAAAAATTATAAGTCACCCCCGCCAATCCACCATTCCGCTACTGACGTGGAATGTCCTGATTTGCTGGCGGACCTCCCATGAGAAAATTTCCCTCCCAAACTCCGTAGAGCCATAACTTGAAAAATACAAGGAGTTAGAAAGAAAAATTTACCATTCTGGAAATCTGAGAAGATGCTCTATCTAATGAAACCATTTCCAGAAGGTTTTGAGTGACTAAAAGATAAAACATTCTGACTGAGACACAAGGAAGGAAGGAATGAAGAGAGTTTAGCCAAAAATAAGCAAGGAGCTTATTTTGGATAACAATTTTGGCGACTCAGAGGGGTCATCTACCTACTGGATGAAGTTACCAATTTCCTAAAGAAATCCATTGGGCATGGAGTCATCAAATATACTACTTGGTATCCCCAACTGATTAGAAAATTACAAGGAGGAAGAGTGTGAGAGTAGAACATCATCTGATCTGGAACATGGCCTATAAAAATGCATCCCAGGACAACAAGCTTGTGCCAAAGCACTTAGGGAAAGTAAAAACCAAGCTACAACAAAGAAATGTGCACAAACACTTGGAGGAATGAAAATATAAGCTAATATATACAAGGTGGAGAGCTTCCTTCTAGTATCAATGCTTTAGATGGATTCCATTAACTAGAATCTACAGTTCTTCACCCTCCAACGTAGACAATTGGAAGGCATTGTTGTTCTTACATATTGTGACCATATAAGGGCCACTCCAAATGGCATCAAAATTTTAATGCCTTCTTGGATTTTCTCGATCTACATCCCATTTCAACACTAGATCTCCAACTTGGAAGGTCCTAGCCTTATCCTTCCTATCAAAATTTCTCTTGATTAAGGTTTGATACTTCTCCATTGCTTGGGCTGCATGTTCTCTAATTTCTTGGAGATCCATCAATTCTGCATATCTAACCTCCACAGGTTCAAACTCGAACAACTCCAACTGCTTCATGAGTTCCAACGTTGGTAACTCAAGTGACATGGGTAAAATTTCCTCTCTTCCACAAACAAGCTTGAATGGAGAATTACCAGTGGATCTCTCGGGAGTTATCCTATCAGCCCACACGGCTGATTTCAATTTAGTATGCCAAGTCCTCTGATTTTCATCAAGATTCCTCTTGATGATCCTTAACAAGTTCTTGTTTGTAGACTCAGCTTGGCCATTACCTTGAGGGTAATAATTTGATAAAGTGCTCAAATAAATCCCATTCTTGACAGCCCATTCGGTTACCTTTGATCCTATGAATGCCAAGGCATTATCTGATATTATAGTGGTAGGAACATCAAATTTTGTTACTATCCCTTCATAGAAGTCTAAAATGCTAGATTCATTTGCTTCCTTAAGTGCCACTACTTAAATCCATTTGGTGAAGTAATTTGTGGTTGTTAAAATCCACTTGTGTCATTGGCTTGAGTTTGGGTTAATGAATCCAATGAAGTCCAAACCCCCTTGCATGAATTTCTAGTCAACTGAAGTTGGGTGCAATGAAAGGGAATCTAAGTAGCACTCCATTTACATCTTTCTTGAACAAAACACCATCAACAAGTGCATATGGGATAGCCTACAATCTGAAGTGTCTTCTCTTGGTTTTGTTCATCTCTAAAGGGTATAAGCCTATGTGTAGGAAGTGCATTATGTCTTGGGTCTAGCAAGGAGTGAGGACACCATCATTCTCTTCTTGAATGTTTCTTGGTTCTTGGCTGTCTTGCAATGTTAAAACAACATCCTTCTCATTGCATGCTTTCATTGACTTGCTCAAGACCATCTGTTCACATAATCCCTTTCCTCAGACCAGCTTGGTGGCTTTGATCTCAATGTCATACTCCATGACACGAGTAATCCACCCTGCACATTTTTCATTTAAATCTTTGTTGAGGAGGAAGTCTTTTACTCCTACATGAGAAACCAACAGTTGAACCTTGTTGTTTGAAACTAGATGCTTAAATTTCTTCAAGCTCCTAATCACTACAAGAACTTGCTTCTCAATGAAAGAATACCTCACCTCATAGTCCTCCAAGCTTTGGCTAAAGAAAGCAATTGGATACTCTGCCTTTTCTTTGTTTTGTTGTACTAAAATTACAGAGATTGTATCATCACCTCCAAATGCATAAAGGATGAAATCTAGGTTAATGAGAGTTGGAGCTTGTGAAATGGCTTCTTTAATTCCCTCAAAACTTGCCTTACCTTCAGCTATCCATTTTAAATCCATGATTTTCTTCAACATCATGGTTATTGGCTTGACAAGGGCTGCAAAATCTAGAACAAACCTCCATACAAAATTAATCCTACCCAAGAAACTTTGAAGGGCCTTCTTGTGACTAGGTAATGGCAGTGCTCTTATTGCTTCAACTCTCTCCAGATCAATTGCTAATCCTTCTTTGGAAACAATGTGGCCTAGGAGATTTCTCTCATGAGCTAGGAAAATACGTTTATTAGGATTCAAGGACACCCCAAATCTTCTACATCTTTGGAATACTTGTCTCAAATGAAAGAGATGATTTGCTGTACTTTTAGAAAAAATAGTGATATCATCTAAATATACCAGCACTATCTTGTTAATTAATCCCTTGAATGCCATATCCATTTCCCTTTGTAAGGTAGCTCTAGTGTTGGACAACCCAAATGGCATTTTTCTATATGCATAAGTCCCGCATTTGGTGGTGAAGGCTATCTTGAACTGATCATCCTCCTTTACCATGATCTGATTATACCCTGAATAACTATGTAGCAATGAAAACCTCTCAAAGCCATCAACAACTTGCAAAATCTGCTCCATAGAAGGAAGTGGGTAATGATCCTTGAGAGATGCTCTATTTAAATCTCTAAAGTCTACACAAAATCTGTTTTCTCCACTTTTCTTTCTAACTATAACCAAGTTTTCTACCCAACTAGAATGATCAATGGGGAATATGATGCTTGCCTCTATCAACTTATTCAATTCTTTCTTCATAAGAGGCTCCATGTGTGGATTGACTGGCCTTTGTTTTTTCCTGATGGGCTTAGCACTTGGATCTAATTCAATTGTATGCTGAGCTAGCTTGGGATTGAAACCCTTTAAGTCTTCATAGATCCAAGAAAATATGTCTAGGAATTCTTGACAAAGTTGCATGAAGTCATACCTTTCTTGCTCGGTTGTCACTTTACCAATTTGAAGTGACTTGCCTTCTCTAACTAAGATGGGCATGTAGGAAGGATTGTATCTTCTCCTTCCTAAATTGATCATTAGGATTAAAAATGGACTCTAAAGTGACAAGTCCCTTTGGCAGTTTGTTGGTTCTCAGCTGTACCACTTGATCACCATACTACTGATCTAATTTTTCTTGATTCTTGGCTGAGAACTCAGCTTCTTCTTGCAAGAAATTGATGATTTGTTGGTCATTTTCAAACAATTTCCAACTTACATCATTATCTGGCACTGATGGCCTCACAATCACATGAATGTTTAGCTACACTTTATCTTCCTTAATACTTTCAACAACATTAAAGAATTCCCTAACTGCTGCAAGCCTGTCAGTAGCTTGGTTTTCTTTCCTGGGGATGAAATTGATGTTAAAGCCTTCAAAATATTCAATGAGGTCCCACACCCTATTTTTGTAACACTTGAGCAGGTCATTCTTGGTAGCATTTTTCCCTTTAACTTTATTAACAATCAACTCACTATCACCAAAGACTTGTAAGTTTTTGATACCCCTCTTGATTGACCAATGCAATCCTTGTATCAGAGCTTCATATTCAGTAGTGTTGTTAGAACATGCAAATTGAAATCTAAAAGCTGAATAATATTTTATTCCTTGAGGTGAAACAAGCATAGCTCCCCCTCCTGCACCTTGTCTACTCCTTGATCCATCAAAGAATAGGTGCCATACCTCATTGTCATCTTTATGGTCCGGCTTGGTGATGCTAGGAATAGGTTGATTTTCTTCATGTATGCAATAGAATCCTAGCTTAGACTCTTCTATTTCTTGGTAGGGATCAAAAGCATGTACCTAGCTTGCCCACTCATCAAGATTCAAATCTGGGATGCTTCCAACTTTGGTGTCAGCTTCATCTATGCTTGGATAATCCTCTTGATCAAATGCTGGACAGTTGGCATTGATTTGGCTTGGAGTATGAGGCTCAATGTGAAATTTTGCAATAGGTTCAGATCTGATTGTGGCCTTAGTTCCATATCTGGTTCTAAACAACATGTGTGACCAATAAAAAAATAAGTATCCTCCAATTTTATCTATGAAATCCCTTGACAAGCATAAGGCAAAGAGTGGTGGCAAATCTATCATTGACACATCTTGCAAAACAGTAACATTGGGGCATGCATGTAAATTAAGGCTCAAATATTTAATTATTCCCATTTTTGTTACTACTGTCCCATCTAATAGCACTACCCCTTTATATATGACTTCATATTGTAGGCCCAGCTGATCAAGTATTTTCTTAGGAATCATGGAACTACTTGCCCCATAATCAATCATGCAATTGTGTACTAACTTATCTCCAATGACCAATGAAACATAGAATGGGGGGGGGGGGGGTTTCACAACTTTACTTTGCTGTCCTCCATCTTTCCCTTTAGGGTGAGTAGAATTTGTGAGTATTTTCTCTTGCATATGAACTTGCTGATTTAAAGTTGACCAATTCTTCATGGTAGCTTGTAGAATATCTCTTTGGCTTGGGATGGATAGTGATTCCCATATTGATATATTCACATTTGTCTTCTTCATCTGATCAATGATGCAAAATGGAGATGAAACATCTCTTTGTTTCCCCTTGTCCTGCACATTCTTTTCTTGCACATGGGCAGCAATAGCTGACATTTGAGATGGTCTAGAAGGTGGCTTGGGCTGTCCTTGCATGTTTGGAGCTGCATTTTTCTTACCAACACTTTGTGGAGTGGTGGAAGGTTGTGGATCACTTGGAGCCAATGATTTCCCCTCACCAATGTTACTTTTCTTTGACCTTGTATTGGCTACTACACTCTGAGACATTACTTGATTCATGCCACAAAAATAATCAGCTTGCCAATTCACTAGTGTAGTCTCATTTGGAGCTGCATTTTGTTGGGATGATCCTTGTTGTTGGCTTGTTTCTTGGATCACCTCACCTTCTATGCCAGTTGTCACCATCAAGGATTTTTTCAAGGCACCATTGAAGCACATGGATTGGTTTTGAGGTTCATTTCATGGGAAACATGATTCATACTCTTGTGCTACATTATTTTGCACTAGCACTAAGGCTTTAGAGGAAGATGCAACATTGGGATTATAGGGCTAAAATGGTCTATTAGCAGGAGGCCTTACTTGATTTTGATTTGCAGCTAGATTGGGTGGCCTATTAGGCTGATATGGTTGCCTATTAGGTTGAGCTTGAGACTGATAAGGAGGTCTAAAACTTTGGGCCTGCTGCCTCTTGAGTGTAACTAGCTCATTGCCTAAATTTTGTAATTGTTTCGTGACTTCTTGAAGTTCATTTGAGGCACTGGAGGATGAAGTAGAAGTCTTAATTAAAATCTGATTTCTAGGAGTGGGAATAGGAGCTAAAGTAGGTTCTTGACTAGTTCTTGGACTTTCCAAGTTTAGATACAAGGGCATGGGAGGCCTAGGAGCTAGCTTACTAGCTTGAATCAGACAATTTTTAGCTCTAATGGAAATTTTATAAGCTATAGGTATAGTTATACCTCCCATGGATTGAATTAACATAGAAATACCAAAATTTAAAGCTTTGAGATAGTATAGAAAAGCAACTTCAGCTGTTGGCCTTACTGCCACTAGAATTCTATCCCAAGTCCTTTGAAGTTTGAAGTTGAAGTCAGTCAGCTGCTCATTGGGAGCTCTCTTGATAGTTGTCAATTGTTCCAATAGAGATAAGTTATCTCCCTTTTCTCCAAACTACTCATGTAGAGCTATGTATAACTAATTCCAATTCTAGATAGAGCCTACTGCAAGGCTCCTGAACCATTGCAAGGATTTCCCTTTGAATGAAGATACTGGTAATTTGACAGCAATTTACATCTCAATAATCTCATGGATTGCACAAATATTAGCAATGTCTTTGACATGATCACTAGGAGTGGTTTGATTTTCTCTAGTGAAATATGGAATGTTCTTTAATGCTATAACTAGAACTGGATTTTGTGCATTGAGAGCAAGTGGGCTGCTGCCAGTGAAGTTGACATAAGGTTTTTGTTGTGCCATTCTGATTGGCCTGAGAACCCTTATTGATTGAGTGAAAGCTCTAGAAGGTGGAGGAGTTGATAGAGTTCTGTTTGGTGGATGGAGACCTTTGAATCATCCTTCCTCTATGCCTTCTTCAAGGAGATAGCTGCAGTAATTTAGACAACCCTTCCTCTTTGGCTCTTGACCTTGTGTTGATTCTTCTCATGAATCTACAGACTTGGACTACTAAAACCAATTGATTTTCATCTTTGGAGTCACCAGATGTGCATATTAGGGCTCTTTTCAAGCAAGAAACTTGCAAAAAATGCACATCAACTTGTTGCAATGAAGATGAATACCTCTAAGGTCCCACCAGGCATGCCAAAATTGTCAGTGCAAATCAACAGCACCCCCTGGATGTTTATCAGATTTCTAGGTTGATAAAGGACATCCAGTGTGATTGCACAACATTGAATCTTTTCCCCAAGTGTGGGACTTGTAAAATGGGAAAATAATCTCCAGATTAGAGGTTATTTCCTCAACTCCTCTGATTATATGTATAACTTGAAAATTGTAGAGGTTTAATATCAGATCCTACTCTAAATTCCAAGGGGATAGAGGTAGAAGATGTAAAAGAAATAAAACTAAGACTAACAAGGTGATACACCAAAGGAGTGATGAACATCTACTTCTGAAAAATGACAAAGATCACAAAAATGCAAAAAATACCATACACAAACTGATGAAAATGTAATGAAAAACCAAAAATGAAGTAAACAACACAAGAAGAGGACTGAAACTCATTCACAGAGCTTGCATTATCATTTCCAAAGTCAAAATACATGCATTACAACAACAGAGAGGCAGAAAACATCTCCGCTCCTAGAAGATGTCTAATATTCCACAAAATCACTTGTCAAGGTGAAAGAGGGAGTCTGCAAAACATAAAAATGTCCAACCCTTGCAAAATAAGCCAAATCTGGCTTTTAACAATGAAGGTTCGAGCCTAGGAAGGAGAAAACATAGGAAATCATGAAAGGATGCTTCAACCACCAACCAAAATGCATTAAAATAGTATGGGTTCCCTTAAAATTCCATCCCTCAATGTTTTTGACCATGCTGGGAGAGAATACGATCCATACTTCATCAAAATGGTGGTTGAGATGTCAGTTATGTTTCTTTCTCCCATGCTAGAGGCATTTTTTTCATTTTCTCTCTCTCCAAATCTTACCAAAACACAAAATTGATCCACCCATCATGTAGATAATTTCACCAGCTTTCCAATGACACTAAGAATGTGAAAATCCAAGCTCTGGATCAAAAGTTATGCTCTCCTGAATATTTAGGGAAAAACTAGGGCAAAATTGAATCTTTGCGGGCCTGAAATTAAATTTTTTCTGAGGACACGTGGCAGGCTGTGATTCGTTAGTGGGCCTTCGGGCCGAGATATTCCTTTTGCATCAACCTTGGAAAATTTTCCAACCTCCTCTTGTCGCTCCAATCTCCGACGACCCCGAGGACACGTGGCCTCCTCCTATTGGCTGGCGGGCCTTCAGGACAAAAAATATCTAAAAAAAATTCTAAGTCACCCCCACCAATCTGCCATTCCACTACTGACGTGGCATGTCCTGATTCGCTGCTGGACCTCCCATGGGAAAATATCCCTCCCAAACTTCACCGAGCTATAACTTGAAAAATATGAGTTACAAGGAAAGATTTACCATTCTGGAAAGCTGAGAAGTTTCTCTATCCAATGAAACCATTTCCAGAAGGTTTTGAGTGCCTGAAAGATAAAAAAATTCTGATTGAGACACAAGGGAGGAATGAATGAAGAGAGTTTAGCCAAAAAATAAGCAAGGAGCTTATTTTGGATAACAGGTGTTTCATGTACAATGTCATCATGCACTAAGGCATGGTATAAACACTCAATGAGCCCAAAAAATACAAAACAAACATATAAATATCTAACCAAAAGTTACTACAAAAAGACACTATGATCTCTCAATCTTTGCGAGATCCCTCAGAGGGTGTATGGCTTCGCCTAGGACTCCTACTGCAATGACACTTTGAATGGGTGAAGGGCTCATGATCACGACCAAAAGCTATGGTCTCACTATGAGAATGACTCCTCCTCAATAAACACTCAGCAGTCCTATATCTAACTAGCTCGGTGTGAAGGGAGGTAATGATATTTTCCACCTTCCAGGCAAGGGAAAAGACATCTATATGTTGACTAGCTACCAAGGGCTCCCTAACGTCCTTAGTGAGCTCAACCTGAGTACCATCAGAAGGGAGAAACAAAGTGTCAGTGCATACCTGGCGAATCAAGTCTTTCCATCCCTCAATAGTCACTGCAAATAAAAAGGAGAAACACACAAGCTAGAAAGTTATCCAAAATAAAACCAAAAATAAACAAAACAACTTAAGGAAATAACAACTAAACAATTATAACTAAAGCAAATTCAAGAAAAGAGTAGTAACTCACTCGGATCTCCAGGCCTCCAGGTAGGATCTCTAGGATCCATGCCTACCATTGACACCGCCACTAATTTTCATCCCTCTCCCACATCCAGAGTAATGTGATGGCCTACGATGGACTCCCCATCTCCCCCTAAATCTTGAGAAGGCAAATCCTATGAAATCAAAGTTCTCTACCCTATGCTCCACCCTCTTAGCCTGAAAGATATCTTGAGTATCATGCCACTTAGAATCACTGTCATCCTCCTCAACTATCCCACCGGCTCTAGTCTCTATCTCCTCTATCTCCTCCTCTGTCTCTTCCCAAATGAACTCCTCAAACTCAGAGTCCACGTCAATAGGCTCATCTCTGCTATGGGCAGGACCATCAGAAATCTAAAGTAAAGGTGCTCGAGGAGCACTGGCTACCCCTCGAGCATGAACCACCCTCCTAGCTATGATGGGAACACTAGGAGTGACCATAGTCCAACCCCGACCTTTAGGACCTCCCCTAGCCTCACGAACAGATCTATACATTGGCCTAACTGGAGGAAACATGTTGATATATGGGATGTCAAACTACTGTGGTACTCTATCAAAGGGGTGGATCTCCAACTTCCCCATCCTATCTACCAGCTGTCTGGTAGTGTGGAAAGTGATCAATGTGAGAGTCTCCACTCCCCATAACCCTGCCATGTCCTGATAAGGAGTAGCCTCCATGTTTGTAGTAGTCAAAGAGGCCACTAGATGGTGAGGTTCTCTAAGAATGGTCATCCCTGTCCACCTCCCTTCCCTGATGGCCCCAGGATCCTCTGCTTGTACACCTCTCCCATACAGAGTGATGTGCTCATACACCCAACTCATGACAAGAGAGGGGTGGCTTAGTGACTATCCCTATAGTCTGACCACCCTATACAAATCATGGTAGCTGGTCCCAGGGATGTATTCTCCCCAAGCGTATACGCAGCCATGGCCCTCAATCTATGTAATGATGGGAGCCTAGCAATATACGAGAGTGTCCCTTCCCTTGTTCCCAATCAATCTTGAAGCAAGGATGCCCATGATAGCCTTACAGAGCACAAGAATATATGACTCAAAAATGGAGTGGACCTTCACCCCCTTCTTCAACCCCATGGAAACAACGACATCCCCCATATAAGTGGCCCACTAAACCACTTGAGATCTAGACACTGCTGTCTTAAGAGACAGTCACTTCCTAAGAATCAGGACCCCCAATATGTGATAAATGTTCTCTAGGGTAATGGTCCACTCACCCCTAAATCCTGGAAATTGGAAAGTGTTCTAATCCGCATCCCAGTATGAAAATAAGTCACATAATATGTGACTAACAAGTGTAACATGAGGGACCTGTGCAATCCTCCAAATGTCAGCCCTATGAAGAGTATCTCGCTCTGCCTAAGTGAGTGCCTCTAACACTGCTAGAAACCAATCACACTCCCTCTCTCAGCTCCATCTGATGTACTCCTCCTTCTTCTACATCCACCCAAAAACACAGAAAAGAGTAAGTTAGTAACAAAATCTAACTAGAAAAATTATCAAGAACATGTAAAAATACTACAAATGCAAAAACAATTAAATAAAACATCGTTTTTTACATTTTGTTGTGAACCATTGCCCTTTGCAGAGTGGTGGTTCCATAACCTATGCCTTTTAGGATGGTGGTCCCATGACCGCCACCATGTGCAGGGCGGTGGTCCTGTCCCGAATCGGTGAATGGATCATAAGGTCTAAAAGCGCATTAAAAATGCACAAAACACCATTTTAAGAAAAATAAAGACCTACCCTATGGGCGCCCCCCTAGAGACTCATTTAAAACTAGCATTTTCGAAAATAATCCCCCCAAGACAAATATTTCAACATTTTTACATTTTAGGTTTAAAAGGAATGAATTGAGAAAAACTAACCTGAGACTTCACAGGTCGATGTTCCACTCTTGGAGGCATGGTCACATTCTCACAATGGACATTTCAACTGTACTCTCACCGAAAATGGTCACCGTGTGTCCCAGAGCTCAAAAACCACCAAATCGACACACACAAATGAATAGTAAAATGAGTTCATTATATATATAGCTTTCTAAAATTGATTTGGAATGTCTTTCAAAGGGTTGGAGCATCGACTGATGTAAGTTTTAAACCCTGCACAGATAGTAAGTCCTCATTTCATATCAATTTAGTTTTATTTCTTGATTTATTTTATCTATCTACACTTGAGTCCCCTTTTTCATTTTGCAGATAGCAGGAGTTTGGATGGAAAATTTCTGACACACGAGCGTGTTAGGTATGACCCATAACTTCCCATTTTAGGACCACCATACTCAGATCCACCATTTTACACCTCTTCATGGCTAAAATGCTTCTCCGAGGGGGCAATATGTACATACCCAAAATTGTAGGGTACTGCTCCATTGGAAAGATGTTACACATACCCCAATGATGATACAGGTCTCCTTGCAGGGTGTTTGGGATCCAGAAAAGCTCGCCTAGCATATGTTTGTATCCTGTATGCCTCATTCGGCCTCTGCATGATTTGTTTTGCCCTCTGCCCCCCCTTTTCCCTTGCATTTTGGTCTTAAGTGATGATACCGCTGCCCTGCCAAGGTGGAGGTCTCGTGACCACCACCTAAGACAGGGTGACAGTCCCATAACTTCCGCCCTATGTAGGGTGGCGATCCTGTGCGCGTTTTCTAGAAAGTTCCGACGATTACGTCAAATGTAAAATTCAAATTTCTATCTACTTTTTTCAGCTGCTTTGCTTTGCATTTATGTTTTGGCTGCCCTGTAAATAGTGTTTTCACTTTGTTTAATGGTAAAAGAGTTCCATTCCAAGTTACCCTCTAGCAAATGCATTTGCTATAAATAGCTAGCTTGTTTTCAAACAAATGGCCCCTCTCCTTCTTTGTTTAATCATTCATTCTTTTGAGTTCCTTGCTTAGAATTCCACTAATTTCATGTTTTACATCCATTGTTATTCTTCCTTTAAAGTTTAGAGGTCATTTTATCTTCTTGTTTCAATCTTGCTTCATTGATGTTTCATGCAAACTAGTTTAGAGTAAGGTAGTTTCATACTTAGATTGGGATCCATTTAGAGTTGTAGGTTTTTTCTAGTCACAAAAGATAGTTTCTAGAACTCTCGTCGTATTTGTGTTGCATTCCCACAATAAATCTTGTTAGGAATTACATAGTCAAGCTCTGTTCACTTGCACTATCCCTCTCTTACTCACATTGTATTCAGTATATATCCAAAACTGCCATTGTTACAATACCTTCTTTTGCTGATGCTATCATATACACGCTTTTCTGGATTCAAGAGAACATTAAGGAACAAGGAGATCATGCTGAGGGGATGAAGTCACACACAACTAGATTTACCACTGTTTTGTAAACTCTAGGTTTGAGCTATCAAAGTTATAGTTATAATGTATCAAATAGAGTTGTAAATTATTTATTTAGTCAAATCTCACTCTCGATAACACCAGGGAAGCTGTGGGGATTGATAGTTTCTGAGAAACTATGATTCATTCCTCACTTCTGAGGTAGGATCGAGAGTATTTAAATTTAAATCAATTAGTTTCTTAGATATTTAGGATAAATTCACAACTACACAGGCAAATAGCTACACCAGGCTACTTTGTTTGTTTTAATTTTGTTACTAGATTAGTTTTCCATTTTATAAATATATTAGAATAGATGCTCTTTTAAATTCCTTTAAAATACTCCATCGAAAATACAAAAAATAAAAGTATACATGCATAGTGTAGATACATATTTCATAATTAGTTTATTAGTTTGAGTTAAAAGTTGAATCATTTTGCATGACAGTCACGGGACCTACAGAGCCTAGAGAATACATATTTGAATTGATAGTGCCTCAACCAAATCTCCCCACAACACTAGCTGATATATATCAAGACCTTAGGATCTAGGTCTTTCGAGCAATGGTAAACCTATGAGCTATTAGTGAACAACTGAGAGAGTTAAATATTGAAGATGACAAGGAACACACATTTTGGTCAAATCATCCAAACTATAGACTGCCTTGATAGGATATCTGTATGACTGTACAAGGACTCGAAAGAGAACAAATATTTGGTTGCGATCCTCTAGTTCCATAACCCAACACAGGGGACCTCCTCATCGACATAGACACTAGTTTACGTATTCAAGTTTCCAGAACACCTGTAAGGTATTCTGAGAAAATTACACAACTCCTAGTTCTAAACATAGAGGTTGAAAAGGTGTATGATTATTGGATAGTCGGAAGGAGAGATTAACTCTTCATATGACCATAGGAGGTTCGCCACAACCATGAACTTATGGTTATGATCCATAGGTTCCACAACCCAACGGGCCTACTAATCAATCAGACATTGATGTTGGTTTATGAACACTAGTATTTAAGTCCTCACCACTTCCACCAGACATTATTACACAATTCTTCTAAATATAGCAGCCAATCAAGCTAAAGATTTATGTACTAGACTAGAGAATCATCCATAAAATCCCAGAGAATCCACTACACCTCCCATCACCATTTTCATGACCTTGTCTGGAAATATACACGAAGCTCCCACAGGTCACTTCCCACGTATCCAACAACCAATAAACAGGGTCTCAACAGAGCTCGACATTGATTGGAGCCACCAAACAGCTATTATATCTGAAAGATCCATTACACCAATTCAGGTTGGGAGGGCCTTCTTCACCTTAGATTCATAGATTCCATTATTGGGTATTGAGGATATAAGATTGCCCAACTAGTTTTTCTATATCCATATATATTCCACATTCACCGGCCATCTTGGCACGACCTCAGGAGGTTGGGTACGAGGAAGAGTTACTTGTAGATTATTATGCTCACATGTCACTTTTCCATTGTACAGACACGTATCCTATGTTGAAAAGTCAACGACGGGGGTTATGGACTTTTGGAGGAAAATTTGGAAATTTTCCCTTTTCAAAATAGGTTAAAAGAGAAGCACATCCCCACAACCAATCAGGTGATGCCATGTGTTAAAGAGTCAGAAAGTGATGCATGGTAGTTTTTCAGTTCATAGGTGCTTTAGCGGACCGGCGGAAGAAATTAGGAATTTTAGCCTTGTTTCCAAAAAAGGTGAAAAGTTATAAAATGGCCCACGACCCCGCTTCTGTGAAGGGAAAATTTCTAAGTTGAGGCCCGCAACAATCAGAGAGGGACACGTGGCCTATGTTGAAAAATCAATGGCAGGGAGAGAACTTTAAGGTAAAAAGCTATAATTTTTCCCCTTTTCAAAAGTGGATAAAGTATAAAACTGAATCACATTACCATAACCAGTCACATGATGCCACGTGTTGAAGGATGAAATCAGAACAGCAGGCCTGTGCGGGAAATTCAGAATTTGAGCCTTTTTTTCCAAAGGGTTAAAATGTTGCAAATTGAGTCATGACCCCTTTTCTAATCAAGGTGTGCCATGCATCCATGTTTAAAATTCAAAGCGGGCTGGCAGAGGTTTTTGAAAATTTGAGCTTTTTGTTAAAAAGAGTTCAAATAGCATATTTGAACCGCATTTCCTTAGCCACTCAGGTGGCACCACGTGTCCGGCCTTTGGCGGAGTTGCGGAGGGGTGGAGCAAAATGAGAAATCACGCTTTTTCTCCCAGATGTCAGGAAATGTAGATTTCTCCCCCAGGGCCATCCTTGCTTAGATCTTTCCACGTGTAGGGTCCAAATTTGAAGGTAAAAAGGGGAAAAGGTAGCCGAATGTACTCATCTAGTTTTTGATGCCATTAACGAACTAGAGCCCTGTAAAACACAAAAATAGATCATTCTTCATTCTTTTCCTTTGTATTCTTTTCATTTCTCCATGAGATGTATTTTTGGTTTAGTATGGAGATGAATCGATAAGTTTAAAGGGATGTAAAGTCTGATCATTAGAAAATGGAGTTTATCAAGATTACACAATAAAAAGGGAGAAAACTTACCAGTAAGCACTATTATCCAAAATAAGCCCCATGCTTATTTTTGGTTAACTCCTCCTTCTCTTTTACTAGCACTTAAATGAATTTTTGGCATGCTTCAGGTACTCAAAAGATTCTAGAAATGATCCCATCAGATAGGATTTTTTCTTCACCTTTCCAGAAAGGTAAAATTTTCCTCCTAACTCGTATTTCTCAAGTTATGGCTTGACGGAGTTTTTAAGGGAAATTTTCCCTAGGAAGGTCCACAACCAATAGGAAGGTGCCACGTGGTGTCAGAGTGGTGGGTCAGTGGAGGTTGGTTGGAATTTTTGCCAAAGAGCGGCGGGGTGCAAAGGAAATTTTTTTCCTGCGGGCCTAAAGAGGAAAGAAATGGTTTGAAAGATTGCGTCGAATGAGGGTGTGCCACATGGCAGAAGAGGTTGGACTGGTGGGGGAAAGTTGAAAAATTTTCCATCAAATGGCGCAAAGGAAAATCTTGGCCCGAAATCCCGCGGAGGAAGGAATTTGTGAAGGCCCACGGACATATGGGAGTATGACACATGTCGTGTTCTCGGCAGAGGTTGGGGGCGCGGGGAGAATTTGGAAAATTTGCCAAAGTGTTCAAAATGGCACAAGGGAAAAATCTGACCCAAAATCCCACCAAGGTGGAAAAGGAAAAATTAGAAGCGCATCCCTACCAACCAATGAGGAAGTGACAAGTGTCACCGGGACAGCGGAGCACGGGGCAAAGTTGGGAAATTTTCCCAATGAAAAATCAAAGGGTGGAAGCGAGGTTTGGGCCCTCATTTCCACCAGTGAATAGGGAAGTTCCACACTGCATTGGAGCGGTGGGGCGTGGGGATTTTTGGGGAATTTTTCCCAAAATTCAAAAAAGGGAAAAATTTGAAGTTTCAGCCCGCCAATCCATTTTTGCCCTAAATCTTTAGAGGGGCATAATTTTTTATCCATAGCTCAGATTTTTGCGTTCTTGGTGTCATTAGAAAGCTGGTAAAATTATCTACATGATGGAGGGTTCAATTTTGTATTTTGATGGAGACTTATGGGAGAAAAATAAGAAAATGACTCCAACCACCAAAATTAATAAAGTATGGACCTTTGTTTTTCTCTGTAAGGAAATGTACTTCGAGGTATGGGATTTTTTGTGGAAACCCATCATTTTTAGGCCCTTTGGATGAAACTCATTCTGTAGTTGAAGTCCCAAATCTCATTTGCCCATGTTTTTTACCTTTTCTTCCATTCTGCTCGTGATTAAAAGCCAATTTTGGCTCATTTTTAAAGGGTTGGATGTTATTGCTCCTGCAAGCTCTTCATTTCTCCTTAGCAGGTGGATTTGAAGGAGTTTCAGACCTCCCATGGAGATTGTAACATGTTTTTTCCTTATTTGTTATCTACAATGTTTTGTATGAATTCTGGAACTGACAATACATGCTCTGTGATTGATTTTCCAATCCTCTCTTACATTGGTTTGTTTCCTTATGATATTTATTTGTATTTTGGAAAATTTGTGCATGTTTTGTTGATGTATCTTCATGATCTGTGTCTATTTTTGCAAATAAATGAGTTCAACACTCTTTTGGTGTATCACCTCTCTGTTTTGCTTAGTTTTGTTTTCATTTCCTTGTTTTATCTCAACCTTGTCCCCTTGGTAATTTTAGAGTAAGAATTTTGAATCAGAACCTCTACAAAGATTGCATGTATACACCTAAATAGAGGAGTAAGAACCAACTTCAATCTGGAGAGTTTTCTCACCTTGCAAGATCCCACACCTTGGAGAAAACTCAATGTTGTGCATTCACACTAGATGAGTTTTCCTTAGAAAAGCAGATCCACAACTCATTTGGGGGTGCTGTGAATTTGCACTAACAAGCACTTGAGTTCTATGAAGGTGGTTAAAAGGTGGAAACGGTAGGACCACATGGAGAAGAAAATCATGAAATGTCCCCTGCTAAAGTAATCATGCTCAAATTGGTGAAATATTCTACTTTTTTAACCTCTAGTTTTCATGAGTGAATTTGTTTCATGTCACTTATTAAAATCGGATCTACAACAAACATTATTCCTTTCAGATATTATTTTCTTGGGGAAAAAGTATGGATGTATATGGATTGTTATAAACGTATGGTTTTGGCCACAGGAAAAAGGGGATTCTAGTTTTCTGGGAAGGTTGTAAATTCTGAAGTAATTTTATACAAAAGTCCTTTTCTTTTCTTATTTTCCTCCATTGTACATGTCTCTCTCCTTGCTCGATTCAATGGATCATTTTTTTCACATTTAGTAGACACTTTTTGTTCTAGTCTATGTGAATCTTTAGAAATTTGTGTCTGCAGATTTGTGTCAGTGGTGAAGTAATTGATCCTTTTCTATATTTTATTGGTTCAATGTAAGTAGGGAGATACTCTGCTATCTATATTTCCCAAAATAATTGTTGTTATCTTCCTTCTCCCATCTCTTTATTCTTCCAATCTTTCTAGTTGATAATCTTTTAAGTATGAAAACATTCCAGAATATCAGGGTCTAAACATTGAGCGTTGTATATCTGTATATTTGTTTTTCCTTCTTTTAATAAGGGAACCTCTCCCATTAAAGAGGAGGGACTTGTTTTCCCCTAGCTGTGGTTTCAACCCATGTTCCATCCTGAAACCCAACATATTTTGGTAACTCCACTAGGGAATTCATCACAAATGGATTCTAGTTTTTAACAACTTCTTGATCATCTTTGATCTGATGACTCCAAGATACACTTGAGGTAGAAAAACCCTTGGGGAAGAAGACCCTCATTTCCAAATTCTAGATCAGCAAGGTTTCTCTTTCCCTTCATTAAGAAAAAGAAGAGGAATAAGATCTGCAAGTATTCCTCCTGCTAGAGACAAAACTTTTGGGAGTGACATCCCTCAAGATCAAATCATTCCTAATTTGCATTCTTTGATTCTCACTGGTGTTTCAGTTCCTCTCCAAAAAATCTTTCCAAGGATAGCAGCTCCTATGCCTTGGGGCCAAAGGGTTGGGCCTCTTGATCTTCCCCAGCCATTTCATGAATTGCCTAGACGCAATAGAAATAATTTCCCTAAATTTAGAGGGTATGGGAAGGTTTGTCCAGATGAACATATTGCGGCCTTCATTATCACTTATGGTGTTCTCAGAGTTGAACATGAGGATATCTTTGTTAGAATTTTTGTAGAAACATTGCAAGATAATGTCATTGATTGGTTTTACCATCTCCCTGTTGGATCTATTACCAGTTTAAAAACCATGAAAACCCAGATTGAGCAACATTTCAAACATGCTAAGGATGTACATTCCCTTTTGGCCCAAATTTCTCAAATCAAGAAAGAATCACATGATCCCATGAGGGAATTTGTGGCCAAATTCAACAGGCTGGTTAACAATATCCCACAAAACACATGCCATGTGGATCAGATTCAGAGATGTTTCTTTCTTAATGCCCAACTACTTGAAGTGAGCTATGCACTTTGGAGAGATAATCTTGCCACTTTAGATGTTGATCAGAGATTTGGTGTCAGTGTTGAAGATGATCTGATAATATTTGGTAAGCTAAGGAGAGATTCATCCAAATCCAAAGCATCTCCTTCTTCCACATCTTCTGTTGGAGCTAGTGTAAATCAGTTGGTACAAAAACTTGCTAATGATCTTATTGCTCTCAAGAAGAAGTTCACCCAGCATGCTCCTTATCAGGACGTTCCTAAGAAGAACTTTCAGCCCAGGAATCAATTTCCCTCTACTTAGACCAGATTGGTAATTAAAGGCCCACCTGTTAAAGTTCCAGTCAATATAAGATGTGAAGTGCTGGAGCCTGATGAAGAGGAGGAGAATGAAACATGTGAAGAACCTGAAGAAGAAGATGATGAAGAATTAGAAGATTTGAGTGGATCTCATGTCAATTTTCTCACCACTGAAGGCATAGATGAAGAGGATAATTATGAAGAAAGAGTTATAGAGATGAACAATGAATCATATGCTGTCATGACTCATGAGCAAGCCAACAAGAAGGAGAAAGTGGTGCATCCTACTAAAATATATAAGGAGCCCCCTACGGTCATTCCAGTGATTGCAAGGAGAGGAGATCTTATTCCAACTTCTACCACACCCAAGGTAGGTTTTGTTGTTCCTTCCTCCTTTGTTTCTGCTCCTAAAACTTCTTGCCCTTCAAATGATATAGTTGATAATTCAAAAGTTTCATCTACTCCTATCAATGATGCTTCATTTACCTCTATTTATTTTGACATTATTGACCATCTCAAGAAAAATAAGATCCAAATCTTAGAATCTGAATTCTACCAAATCCATCCCAAGGCCTTTACTAAGATGGTAGACTTTGTAAACTCCAAATCCAATCCTTCATCCCCTAGTTCTAAAGGTCTCTTGCCCACTCCTTCTCCTTTATCTCAACAAAGCCTTGTGGCAGTAGTCACTTCATCTGATGAGAATATTAAACCATTTTATGTCACTCTCCTCATAGCTGGCCACAAACTTAGCAATTGTGTTATTGATTTTGGTGCTTCAGATATTGTGATGCTTGCTAAGGTAGCTCATGCCCTAGGCTTAACGCTAACCCATGATTTTGGTTCATGTTACTCAATGGAAAGTAGAGAGGTGCCATTGGTTGGAAGGATCAAGGATGCAAAAGTAGTCTTTTTTGCTTTGCCAGAGAAGAGAGTTTTAGACACCATTTTGGTAGCTAATATTCCCCCTTCCTATTGCATGTTGCTGAGTAGAAATTTTTGCAAAAATTTTGGAGGAGAAATCATGATGGATTGGTCACATGCTCTTATTCTAGCAAATGGGAATAAACTACTTCCTAAGAAACAAACTGAATATATAGTGCAAAAAATAGATGACCTAAAGGCACAAATACTTTATGCAGACATTGGTTGTGGTAACTGCATGATCATGTCACAAGATGAGGTTAACTATCCTAAGGAAGTGCTTCTTGATCCTAATGATATTTGGATTTTGGAATTTTATGGGAGCTACCCCTCAGCTAGTTCTGGAGCTGGTGTGGTGCTTATTTCTCCTGAAGGGAAAATTCATCCTTCCTCCTTCAAGCTCCAATTTGAAAACACAAATAATATAGCTGACTATGAGGCTCTTATCCTCAGTCTAAGCATGGAAAAAGAGATGGGGATCAAGAATCTCCTTGCTCATGGAGATGCAGAGATGATTGTAAAACAAGTCAGAGATCTCTTTCAAGTGAAAAAAAGAAGGTTGAAGCATTACAAGAATATGGTCTGGGATTCCATTGAGTTCCTTGATGCCTTTTTAATTGAAGCCATGCTAAGGGAAAGAAACACTAGGGCTGATTCCTTGGCTGTCTCGAGGTCTCTACGGATCCCTCATTTAGATTTCTCCCAAGATAAATTTGCCATTGAGATGATTCATAGGCCTAGTGTGCCTGAAAATGCAAACAATTGGCAGGTCTTTAATGATGATCAACACTTGCTTTCCTTCCTTAAACTTAGAGGTAATTTTTACCAGCTTTACTTTAAAGGAAGTGGAAATCTTCCTAGAGAGTGTGTGCCCCCAAATGAAGAAGGTAAAAAATAAGAAATGGATCATGATGGCTACATAAAACTGAAAGTTAACAAGATACCTAAAGGGCTGGTAACTTTGGAAGAGTTATTTGATAAACATGATAGGCACATCAAGTTCAAAACTTCCAAAGGAGCTCAACACTCTACTAACTATGAAAATATAAACATTGTGAGTCTTAATGAACCCATGCTGGTAAACATTGGAAAGTGTTGCACATAAGAAGAGAGGAAGAGAGAAGTGAATTTGTTGAAAAGGTATGCTAATGTTCTTGCATATTCCTATGATGATCTCAAGGATTTTCATCCAAAAGAGATGCAAAATTTCCTTCCTCTAAAAGCTGGGATAAAGCCCTTCTAGCAAAATTAGAGGCATTATAACCCTAAAATTGTTGATACAATCTTTCAAGAGATCCAAAATTTATTGAAGGCTAAGATGATTTTCCCCATTCACCATTCAACATGTATTGATAATATTGTACTTTTTGGGAAGAAGAATGGTGAGATCCATATTTGTGTTGACTTTAGAAATTTGAATCAAGCCTCTTTGAAGGATAATTATCCTCTCCCCGTAATGAATCAAGTGTGGCAGGCTGTTACAGGTTCAGAAATGATGTCCATGCTTGATGGATTCTCAGGATATAATCAAGTAGAAGTAAGCATTGTAGATCAACATAAGACTACCTTTACCACTCCTTGGGGCACATTTCTTACAGGAGAATGCCTTTTGGCCTTATTAATGTTGGTGCCACCTTTCAGAGGGTAATGGACCTGGAATTTGGTAGTCTCAAGGGAAAATGCATAGTTGTATACCTTGATGATCTGAATGTGCTTTCGAAAACTAGAGTTGATCATTTCCAACACCTTGAAACATCCTCCAAAAGTTTAGAGATCATGGCATTTCCTTGAATCTGAAGAAATCTATCTTTTGTGTCATCGAGGGAAAATTATCAGGACACATTGTCTCCAAGGAGGGAATAAAAATTGATCCAGAAAGAGTCTAGATGATTCAACAGATCCCTCTCCCCACAAGTAAGAAGGATGTGCACTCTTTCTATGGAGAGATCAACTTCAAGAAGATTCATACCTGATTTTTCTGAAATTACTTTGAACATAGCCCACATGATGAAAGGGAGGAAAAATTTTGGTTGGTCCTCTGAAGGAAAGGTTATATTTGAAGACATCAAGAGATCTATAGCAAAGACTCCAATCTTGGCATGCCCTGATTATAACAAGGAGTTCGTTATCTATTGCTATGCTACTGAAAGTACTCTAGCTATTGTGTTAACCTAGGAGAATGTTGAAGGTCATGAACTCCCCATAACATTCATGAGTTATATTTTGAAATCCCATGAGTTGAAGTACACCATGATGGAGGAACAAGATTTTGTAGTGGTCAAAGCTGTGAAGCAGTCTCATTTTTAAATCCTCAACTCTCATTCCATTGTGCCTGTGCCTGATAAAACTATTAAATCAATTCTTACACAACAATAATTTAGAACCAAGAGAGGAATTTATGTAGCCAAAGTTCAAGAGTATGATCTTGATATCAAACCCACCAATCTAGTTCGAGGAAAGGGCTTATGTGAACACATTATTGAAGGAACTGATGCCAAATTATCCAAGGAGGAAGTTGATATCCCTGTTGTTCTATTCCTCAACTCAACTGATGAATGGTATGTTGGAATTACACACTTTCTCACTTATGGAGAATGTACATCCCATTTGAGTGCCAAGGAGAAGAGTGCCATCAAATTAAGGTCTACACAATATGTGTTGTGGGAGAATGCATTGTTCAAATGAGGCATAGATGGAAGGTTTTTCAAATGTGTTGACAAAGAGTAGCAAAATAAATTGTTCTCATCTTTTCATGACTAGGCCTGTGAAGATCATTTCTCTTCTGCTGTCACAGCCCACAAAATCCTTTGTGCTAGATATTATTGGCCTACCTTGTTCTAAGATGCATCAAAGTGGGTAGGTAAGTGTCAAGCATATCAAACCTTTGTTGGAAGACCCAAATTGGCTGCTTTACCTCTCAAACCAGTGGTGATTGAGGAACCTTTTCAAAAATGGGGTTTTGAATTCATTGGGACACTCAATCTACCTTCAAGTGCATGGCATACTCATGTTTTAACTACCACTAATTATTTCACCAAGTGGGTGGAAGCCATTCCAGTTAAAATTACTACTTCTGAAGGAGTATGCAACTTCATCAAGGAGCACATCTTAATAAGGTTTGGGATACCAAACAAAAATTGTCAGTAACAATGCTTCCAATTTTTCTTCTGCTAAGATGATGGATTTTTGCTATGGCTATGGCATTTCCCTTGCCCACTCTTTAGATTACTATCCCCAAGGGAATGGACAAGTAGAATCAACTAACAAGAACTTGGTCACCATTTTGTAGAAGCTTGTTAATGACTCTCAGAGGAATTGGCATAAGAAACTATATGATGTTTATGGGTAGATAGGATTACACCTAAGAGGGCCATTGGAATGTCTCCTTTTCAAGTGGTATATGGAGTTGAAACTTAGCTACTAGTAACATTGGAACTGCTAGCCTTGCATTTGATGAAGGCCATTGAGGATGCCAGCTTTACCAATTCATTGGAAAAAATAATTATGTACCTCTAAAAGTTGAATGAAGACAGATTACAAGTGGTTGATAGGATATAAACTCATCAACTCAAGGTAAAAGCTCTGTTGTCAAAAAGGCTAAACCTAGAACTTTTCAAGTGAGAGACGGTGTTCTTCTTTGGGACAAAAGGCATGAACCTCAAGGCAGCCATGGTAAATTTGATTCCCTTTGGCTTGGTCCTTTTAAAATCACACATTTTGCTGGTGAGAAATCTTTTTACCTGGATTACATAGATGGTTCTCCTCTCCCACTTCCTTATAGTGGGAAATTTTTGAATTTTTTCAAAACCTTGGAGTTTTGGTGGTCGCTCTGTACATTTTGTATAGTTTTTTTCTTTCCTTGTCTTTGTTTTGGTTGGTTTCCTTTCTACATTCTCTTCTATGTTGGTATTGCTTCTTTTAGACTCCATTGCACATTGGCTAACACACTGATTCAATTTGATTACCCAGAATTCTCTAAGGTTCTTGATTTTTACCTCTTTCCTTTGCCAATTCATCCCCAAAAGGAGCTAGTTGTTTTTCTCTCAATTTTCCCCCACCCTTTTGAATTTAATTTCGTGAAAATTCGAGCGCTGCCATAGAAGAAATTCATCTTTTAAACTCCTAATTCTCATTTTCATTTACCATGGTGTTTTAAATCAAAATTTCTTTAGTTTGCTACCGTTAAAACGTTATACCTATTTTCAATTGATAGGAAATGATTTTAGTTCTCCTTTTATACATTTGAAATGCGTGGGACCTTGCATCTTTTGTTTTTAACCTTTTGTAGAGAAATAAATTCTTCATCAGGAGAAAAAGTGGCATTTTCCCATTTCCTGCAACTTCCTAAGTTCTTTTCCCATCAAATTCTTTCTCAAAAAGGTGAAGCTATGCATTTGTTTCCCACTGGATGCAGTTGGATAGGTTTCTTTTTGAACTTATCACTTTTTGCTAATGTTGGAACAAATGTCAAATTTTCCCCGCATCCCCGCTGGTCCCTGATTGGTTGGAGCAGTTTTGGCGGAGGTTTGGGTTGGCAGATCCATTATATTCTCTAAGGCATTACGGATAAAGGGTGAAAAGTTCTAAAATGACCCATGGTCCCACCCAAGTGAAAGGATAAATTCTAAGTTGAGGCCCACGGAAAATCAGAGAGGGACACGTATCCTATGTTGAAAATTCAACGACAGGAGGCATCGAATTTCAGAGGAAAGTTGGAATTTTTACCTTTTCAAATCAGGTTAAAAATGAAGTGCATCCTTACAACCAATTAAGTGATGCCATGTGTTAAAGAGTCAAAAAGTGACACGTGGTAGTTTTTCAGCTCATAGGCGCTTTGGCGGATTGACGAAAGAAATTGGGAATTTTAGCCTTGTTTCCACAAAAGGTGAAAAGTTCTAAAATGGCCCACGGCCCCACTCATGCGAAGGGAAGATTTCTTAGTTGAGGCCTGTAGCAATCAGAAAGGGACATGTGGCCTATGTTGAAAAGTCAACGGCAGGGCATGGATTTTTGGGGAAAAAGTTGGAATTTTTCCCCTTTTCAAAAGTGGATAAGGTATAAAACTGAAGCGCGTTCCCACAACTAGTCACATGATGCCACGTATTGAAAGAAGAAATCAGAATAACATGTCTGCAGGGGAATTTGAGAATTTGAGCCTTTTTCGCCAAAGGGTTAAAATGTTGAAAATTGAGCCGTGGTCCCTTTTCCAATCAAGGTGTGCCACGTTTCCACGTTGAAAAGTCAAAGAGGGCCAGTAGAGGTTTTTGAGAATTTGAGATTTTTGTTAAAAAGAGTTTAAATGGCATATTTGAACCTCATTTCCTCAGCCACTCAAATGGTGCCACGTGTCTGGACTTTGGTGGAGCTGCGGAGGGGTGGAGAAAAATGAGAAATTGCACTTTTTTTCCCAGATGTCAGGAAATGCATATTTCTCCCCGAGGGCCATTGTTGATTGGATCTTGCCATGTGTAGGGTCCAAATCTGAAGGTAAAAAGGGGAAAAGATAGCTAAATGTACTCCTCTGGTTTTTGACACCATTAACAAACCAAAGCCCTACAAAATGCAAAAATAGATCATTCTTCATTCTTTTCCTCTATATTCTTGTTGTTTCTCCATGAGATGCATTTTTGGTTTATTATGGAGCCAAATCGATAATTTTAAAGGGATGTAAAGTTTGATCATAAAAAAATAGAGTTTATCAAGATTACGTGATAAAAAGGGAGAAAACTTACCAGTAAGCACTTGAGTGCTATGAAGGAGGTAAAAGGTGGAAATGGCAGGACCACATGGAGAAGAAAATCATGAGATGCCCCCTACTAAAGTAATCATGCTCGAACTGACGAAATATTCACCTTTTTGAACCTCTAGTTTTCATGAGTGCATTTGTTTCATGTCACTTTCCAAAAGTGGATATGTAACAAACATTATTCCTTTTGGATATTATTTTCTTGGGGACAAAGTATGGATGTATGGGTAAGTGCAGCAAGTTAGGGGACAATAAGGGGTCATAAGTGGACGTCATATTGCAAATAACAACATAATATAAACTTCTAGGGGTTATTAGCAATACATACACTCAAAATTAGAAAAACTTATATTAATGTGAATCATAGCATCCAGAATATAGTTTCTAAAATACTATTTTAAAAAAAAAATGGACAAGATTAGCTATATTAAACACTCAAAATTCAATGACTTGGTATTTTTTAAAAAAAATGCCTATAAGATTGTAGTCCGTTTGCCCACGATTTGGATGACCAAAAATTAATATATATTTTTCTCCTTTGGTGAGAAGTTAGATGCCACTATATATCTTGGGATGGATTTTATTTTGTATTGTTTTGAGAAATATTTTATTTTTTATGATTTTTTCCATGAAAGTGGTATGAAAACATAAAGAAAACAGAGCACTTTCTGTTTGCCTGCCATAACTTCATCAAAAAATATTGAAATCAAATAATTTTTTTTTGAACATGTATATAATTTCACCACGATTGGGATGGTATAAGTTTTATCACATTCTAATAAGTGAAACAAAATTTGCAGTCTTAAACGTAGACATAAACATTCATAGGAAAAAGTGTCTTAAAGACCTACTATTAGTAAAAAATTATAAAATGATATTTATCCTTTTCTATTCACTTTAAAATCAATATTTCTACAAAGCTAACAGTCTCCCCTATGTGATGGTACCATTTTTATGACATATTTTTGACTTTTTGGCATGGTTCAAGTCCACGGAAGACTAAATTTGATGTTTTGTTGTTTTTAATGTAAAATACAGGATTTGATGTCCACTTAATTATCCCCCAACTTGGTGCACTTACCTGTATATGGATTGTTATAAATATATGGTTTTGGCCACGGGAAAAAGGGGATTCTGGTTTTTTGGGAAGGTTATAAATTCTGAAGTAATTTAATACAGAAGTCCTTCTCTTTTGTTATTTTACTTTGTTGTACCTTTCTCTCTCCTTTCTCGATTCAATGGATCATTTGTTTTGCATTTAGTAGAAACTTTGTGTTCTAGTCTATGTGAATCTTTAGAACTTTGTGTCTGTAGATTTGTGTCGGTGGTGAAGTAATTGATCCTTTTTTATATTTTATTGGTTCAATGTAAGTAGGGAGATACTATTCTATCTATATTTCCCAAAAGCATTGTTGTTTTCTTCCTTCTCCCATCTCTTTATTCTTCCAGTCTTTCTGATTGATAATCTTTTAAGTATGAAAACATTCCAGAATATCAAGGTCCAAACATTGAGAGTTGTATATTTGTACAATTGTTTTTCCTACTTTCAATAAGGAAACCTCTCCCATTGAAGAGGAGGGACTTGTTGTCCCCTAACTGTGGTTTCAACCCATGTTCCATCCTGAAACCCAACAGGACCCACCCCCATTTTTTCATGTGGGATCCACTTTGGCACTTGTTTCAGTGGGAGGTCAATTTATTTATCCCACATGCATGGCTGAATAAAGTTGAGGAAACTTCTTAAAAGGCATAACTAACCTATTTACTTGTGGCTTGGGCCATGTATTCCCTTTTTTTCAAGATGTTCCACCTATGTTGAGTTGTCTTTGTCTCCAATGAGCTATGACGTGGAAACCATGCAATGTTGGTTCTCAATCTTTGTCACAAATAAGTTGTTGATGAAACTTCACTCAGGAAAAGACTTACATGTTGGAAGCATTTTATTCTTAATTACTCCAAATTCAACTTAATACATTAAATCAATTATCCAAGCGTTATCTACTCCACCTTAATAGATTATGTTAAATCAACAATCTTTGTTATTGTTATTTAGGCCATTTTTTTTTCTTTATTTTTTAGATCAGATTCATTATTACTTTTCTCTCTAATCCGCAAATAGCTCGGTTTCCTCATATAATTTGTATTATGTCCCATGTTATCAAGTTGGTAATTGATTTTGTACTTACATTGATATAAATTTTGATAACGTGTTACCACTGAACTTTATTCACAACTTATTAGGCCTTAGTTTGATACACAATCATTTTTTAGATTACTCATTTTGGTAATCAGTTTACTTTGAAAATCAAACAAAAAATTTATGATCTTTCCATTTTCCTTATCTTATTTTTTGACTAAAACAACTGATTGTGTTCTTCGATTTTGCAAGTGAATTTTACAAACTCATAACCACCACATTATGCCATCAAATATCACTTGTTGAAACATAAACATGCTACAAGTCTCATTTTACAGACCCCATCTACAATCGTGAATGGTGCACTTTTAAGGTACCTAGACATTCCTAGCCACTGACCATTGCCTTGACATACACAATTATCATGTACAATAAAATAACCAGGGAAAGTGATATACATGTGGATTCTAAAAAATTGCAACCACCACATTATGTTGTCGAAGATCTCTTGTTGAAACATAATCATGCTACAAGACCCCTTTCATTGACCCCATCTATAATCGTGAATAGTTCACTTTTAAGGTACCCATATGTTCATGGCCACTGACCATCACCTTCACATATGCCATTATCACGTACAATCAAATAACCAAGGAAAACAATATACATGTATTCCTCATTTTCCCTTATTTTCTCCTTTTTGCATTGTAATTTCTCTTTGTTGCACGTGTTGTCATCAAAATTTCACACTTTGTTTTGGCTTAAAAGGAACCTTTCTTTTCTGCATCCTTCCTAGTCATATAGTTTAAATAAGAGGATTGACCTTCTTCGTTTCACTTATCACACACAACCTCAACTCACAAACCAATTAAAACATTGAAACATTCCTTTCACCTGGTTCACTGATTTGCATTTGAACACTTAATAGGAAATTATTTTAGACATTTCCCTAGCCAAAATTACTCGAAACCAGCATTAAACTATCATTCTCTAAGCACCTTTGTTGTCCAATTTTCTTTTCACATCCTCTAAGTAATCACGATGATAAAAAACTTGCTGCTTGATTTTTTTGTCAAAAAATGACATAAACAAATGTTTCTCTATTTCATGCATATTATCACTCTTTCACAAATCAAAACTGAACAACAACATCCTCCATCCAATGAAATTACTTTCCCTAACGATATCTCCCAAGAATATTATACACTTGAAACCATACCTTTAGTTACCCAACGCCCTGTCTCCATGGCCTCGCTTCATGAGGACCGTGTCATCCAAAATCATCCCTATATTAAAACTAATCCTCATATCTCTCACCAATTCAATCTTCCTAAACCAACCACACCCCTATATCCCACTACTTTAGAAACTCTTGTATCCCATTCTAACCCCATTTATGAATTATTACTTCATAAATCTACCACAATTTCTCCATCCTATCAGTGTACAAATTTGGTGAATCTTATTCCACCCACATCAGCTCATGTTAACTCTATTCCATCCGTTGCTAGTGTACCTATCCAAACATCTCAACATCTTCACACTTACATTCCCACCCAGCATATGTTCCAACCATCTCAATATTGTAATACTCATATCCTCACTTATCAATTACCACAACAACCTATCCAAATTTAACAAACACATCATGTCCCTATTTTTCCACATCAATCTATACAACAACGTACCCAATCTCAACCCATGAAACATGTTAACCCTTATTAAACGATCCCATAAACACTCGATATATAAATTAATCAACCATATTATCAAACAATTCCACAAACATCCCACCCAAAATTTTATCAACCACCTTATCAATTAGTTCCTCAAACCTCCACACATCTAAAAACTTATCATTCGCATTCTCAAGATACTTTTCATGCCACACAATTACAATCCCAACAAAATATCACATTGAACAATCCTATTTACTCTCTTATGAATAGGTTGGCTAGTCTAGAAGCTTCTACCTTGGCACCCGAAGATACCTTATCCTACGAACAAATCTGTGATGAACCAATTCATCTTTTAGTTCCTATCAAACCTTACCCTCCTCATTAGGATCTTCCCGAGTTTATTAAGTTCAACATCAAGGAAGATCCCCAGTAGCATCTTCATGCATTCAAACATGCATGTTATCTTATTTCATATGATCAGGACCTCATGCTTCGCACTTTCCCCATTTCCTTTGTCAGTACCACATTAGATTGGTACAATATTATACCTCAACACTTGATATTTTCATTCTCCCAACTTGTACAACTATTTTTAGACCAATTTTCAGTTAACATTAAATCCAAGATCACTATTGATGACTTATAAACCATCTAAAAGTTTGATGATGAGTCCATCATGAGCATCTTCGTGTGATGCATGGCATTATAAACCGAACTCATCGATCTCTTATCACATTCATGTGTAAAACATATATCATCTACCTTGTAAATCCAATCATTCCAAACCTTTGATGATTCTTTCACAATGGCTTGCAAACTTGAAACACATGTCATTAATTAGAGTCATCTTAAACTAAGATCAACCAAACCTAAAGATGAACCTACTAAACCATCCACACATAACAACACATTTAAGGATGTGTCCAACGTCGTGGTTGTTAAGCCCTCATCTGCACCTACATCTAGCACATGGACTCAACAATGAGCCCCTCAACCAACAACAAATTACAATCCCTTAAGAGAATCATATAGTTCCATATTTGACAAGTTGCTAGCAGTTCACTCCATCCAACTTCCTCCTATACGACCTGTGGAAAACTCGTAAGCCAAGCCTATTTGTTATCATGAAGCCCACTATTGTAAATATCATCGTGTCAAAGGTCACGAAATTGAGAAATTTTGTTCCTTCAAAGACTGCATCCAACAACTTATAAATCATGGGGATATCTAAATAGATAGCTCCACCACTTAACCTAGCCAACCCCATGAAAAAATTACAAAACCTTTTCCTAATCGACCACAACCAAATCAAGACACCCCTTTTACAATTCAATTATCAAATGTTTACGCAGTTGACACTGTAAATAAGATCTCATCTCATCAACAAATCCACATGTTACTACCTTAGAAATTATTCCCACTCCTTATTTACAACCTAGAGTATCTACAACTATCACACCTATATCAAATTTTACTACTTTTTCTACACCTATGCCTTCTCCTACCCTTAACACATCCACATCAACTTTGATCATACCATCTACTTCATCTAATTTGATCATGTCCCAATATATCACATAGATTCATCCTTAGCACCTATCTCGGCACCATTAATGTACACACATATCCATACATCTCTCACATCTGTTCCTTCACCTACATCTACATCAAATAATTCTATCCATAAATCTGCACCTACAACATCAACCCCATTCGCAAACATATCATTCTTACCCCTCGAAACATTTATGAATTAACCATTCCCACCTACTTTTGTACCCAATATTACTCATGCATTAACTATCATATCTACTCCATAGGTTTTCACATCCCGTTAATTGGGTTTGACTACCTTACCTACATCCAGTACACCTTTACCCATTATACCATCTGTAGATTCAATCCTAACTCCTCCTTCACTTTTTTCCATAACAAACACATCAACTACCTTAACCACATCCACATCGAATTCGACTATACATACAACTTCATCCACATCTATCATACCTCAACTTGTCATATTCAACCCCTTGACCACATCTATATCAAACATACCCATCACCACATCACTTACATCTCCAAGAATCCCAAATATTCCCACCTCCCTATCAATACCAACTACCCCTATATCTATCATATCAGTAAATCCACTTACCCCTACCTTGACATATTCACCACCTATACCTATACCCTTTCCCATATCCACATCACCCATTTTATCCCAAAACTATTTACTTAATCCTTCTATTACACTGACCATATCTAATCAATTTACAACTCTATCAATGATACCCCTTGAAACATTCATGGAGCAAACAACTCAACCTAAGATCAACACAAGGGGATCCGTTCTCCCTCTAAAAAAGAAACTATTTCCAAAATGACCAAACAAAAACCTACATAATTGAAACCTCACATAGACCTTATTAATTTCATCATACAAACACCTCGTTCTCCATCAATATTTTATCCCTAAACCACCACCTTCATATCCTGTAGTTGAAATTTTTGTCATCCCCACCAAGAGTAAGACTTCTCGATCACAATCTAAGGCTTATGGAAAACATCCCCAATAGTATCCTATGCATCCTCATAAGAATTCATGCTTTCCCTCCTTTCAAAAATCTAATGTCATGACATCTAGGTCAGTCCCTTCATCTAATACACCTCACAACGATAAATCCAAATCCAAACAATCTAATGCTCCAATCAAATTTGAGACATATAATCTACCCATCCAATGTATATCCTAACCTAAATCCAAATCCAAATAATCCAATCCTCCAACCAAATTTTCTTTGTCTTCCAAAACATATAATTGACCCCTCTCATCTACATCTATACCTAAATCCAAGCCAAAACATCATGATAATACCCATAAGAGTTATCTTTCCCATGACACTTCGATTGGGTCTTATGTAAACATCCTTCAATATTTAATTCAAATATCTCCCATCATGCTTCCTCCCATTAAAGATTTTAATCCCCATAGTCCAAAGCCATTGTGGTTTAATCCCAATTTCATTTGTGCTTACCACATTCCCCGGGCCATGACATCAAACATTGTAAGGAATTTAAAACAATCGTCCATAACCTCATTGAGAAATATGATTTCCTCATTCAAGGGAAACATCCTTCTCCATCTATCAGGTTTCCCATGATTCCTCCATCCACATCATCCCTTAACATATCTCATGCACATGACATCCCTCCTAAGGAAGGTCCTTCATTATTCATTGATATTGTTTATCTTGTTGATCATCATTCTGATATCCGACCGGTTATCTAAACCAAACCCAAAACAATCCTATCTAAAATACTTCAACATCCTCCCCTCTTCCTTAGCATCCTTTCCACATTGATTTATCTCTTATCTGCCCATACAACTTCCTTAATGTTAGGAGAAATCACTTTTGATATCACCTTATTTAATATCATCCAATCCATTTCATTCAATCTTAAATCCAAATTAATCTTGTCCAAATATTCATCTCTTTTTAAAGCCCATTTTTGTGTCCATATTCATCTCTCCTTGAGGGACCATTATTTTTTAAGTCCACCGTTGCGACCATACGTGTCCCTTCTTGTGGGGCAATATATTTATTTCACTTTCTCATTTTTGAGATCTTGTACATATTTTACCCTATCCAATTCCATCTAATCTATCCCCTTGTCCTAAGCCTACTTTTATGGCCATATTTGTCTCTCCCTTAAGGGACCATATTCTTCATTTTCAGTCCACCTTTGTGGCCATACTTGTGCATCCTTTAAGGAACCAAATCACCATATTTTTTAATCCAAAGTCTACCTTTGTGGCCATGTTTGTCCTTCCATTGAGGGACCATATTTCCATCTTTTTCATCAAAGTCCACCTTTGTGGCCATGTTTATGGCTCTTGGGGGCACCATATTTTTCATCATAAGTCCACCATTGGGGCCATGTTTTTCCTTCTACTGAGGAACCATTTTTCCATTCTTTTTTTTTTATCAAAGTTCACCATTATGGCCATACATGTCCCTTCCTATGGGGAACCATATTAATTTCACTTCCTTGTTTTTGAGATATTACACATATTTTACCTTATCTGATTCCATCCAATCCTCTCGTCCTATGTCCACCGTTGTGGCCATACTTGTCCCTTCCTTTAGGGCACCATATTTATTCCAAAATTCACACTTGTGGAAATGCTCTTATCTCAAATTCCACCTTTGTGGCCATGCCTATTTCTCTGTTGGGAGGACCATTTATTTTCATGTAGAACCCTATGGAGAACCCTCTTCCCATGTAAAAATTACATCTTAAAACCCTTTTTCATTTCGACATCAACATATCTTTCATCCATACTTCCCTCATGTTATTTTTGTATAACTAACTATCGTTGGTTATGTGTTATTATCTCCTATTGGCTATAAGTGCAATGCCTTGAGTGGTCACCTATCTTGTTTACCTCCAATCTAGTTCAAAGCTTGATTTCCCAGTATCCTCCTTACTATGATTATTTGTCTTTTTCCCATCAAGATCATTGTTTATCAAGATTGCATGCTTGTATGTTTACCTTTAAGAGTGTCATATCTTACAATCATTCATAATTACACCAATTTCATTAATATCTATGACTACTCTCACTAATACACTTTTTAGTTTGGGAATTCTACTTGATCTCCATTGCAGTTTGTGAATCTTACTCAAGGATTTTTCTCAAGTATCATTTATTATCCAACATCTCCTCATCCCCCACCATGATCAACAATGTATTTTATCCAATTGTCCTCGCTCATCATTTCCACTCATCATCACTTATCCCCACATAATCCTTCTCACCATTTTTGTTTGTTCATTTCACTCTTCCACTTTCAGCTTGACAATCTTATTTAACCATCCATATAGTTAGGAACTCTTAGTTGAGGTCTATCTTCTTCCTTAAATCCTCCTACTATAGAAACTCCTCCATCATCTCGTCTTTCATTCAATGAAAATCACCACCACAAACATATTTTTTCTCTTCCTCTTGCGCTTAACATTCTTGCATCATCATTCCCACCACATGGGCATCCCAATTAAGAATTGTCGTTACACTCTCCATCTACACTACATAAATTCCTTGATCCATTCATCTCACACTCCTTTGTTTCCTTGTTATCACCTTCTTTCACCTATTGATCCATTTTGGCATACACCACTCACTCTTTTCTCATCCTTCCTAGTATTTGTATTCTTCCCTGTCATCTTACTTACAAATGCTCTTAGTATGGAAAATTCACTTAAGGGTTCCCCTTTAGTCCATCTTGTCATGCCCTCTTCCTATCTGTCAATCACATTTTCTCATCATTCTTCTTCTTCAGCTTGGTGATCCTACTTAACCATCCCTGCCACATGGAAATCTTATATAAGAGTCCCTCTTAAGGTTGATATGTCATCCAACCTTCCCCCATCTCATCATATTTCCCTCATATTCTTTATCTCACCTCTCATCGTATTCATCTTCTCCAACCAGCCATTCCACCCTTGTACCTATTGCACTTTTGTCTTTCTCCTTTCATATCATCACTTTCGGTTTGGCAATCTTACTTAACCACTCCTGTAGCATGGTGATTTTACTTAAGAGTCCCTCTTAAGGATGATACACCATCTTTCCTTCCTCCATCACTCTACATCCTCACCATCCAAATTTTCTTGTCATTCCCCATCATCATGTCCTCTCACATACTCTTCCATTCTCACAAATACCACCTCCTACTTTCCCACTTTTCATCTCCATCATCCCTCGCTTGGAAATATTACTTACTTGATTCCTACCATTTCTTTTCATGTCTTATTTATTCATCTTCACCTTGTTCATCCTCATCAACTGCATCCTCTCCTTGCCTTAATATTTGCACAAATAATTATCCCTCCTTTATTTACTCTTCACTCCATTTTCTTGATTTCTCCCACATATCTACCCCCATTATTACCTACCATTATTGTTGGTATCCCTTTAACATTATTTCATCACCATCTCCAATTTCTTTTCTTATAATTATCAGTGGACTTCTCCTAAAAATCACTCATCCCCATTCTACAGGTCCTTGTTCACTCATATTGACTTCCTACATTTTCTATTCCTTCCTTCCTTCCTCTATGTACACTGATTATTATCGGTGAAATTATCCTAACATCCCTTCACTGTAATTGCCTCTTCTATTCTTCCCTCTCTTTTTCTTCCCCACCTCTCCATCTTCTATTCTTCCTTTCCAATTTATTTATTGTTTTTATCATAAATTCTGTGTCTATTGTCTTGCAATCCCTGTATCCTCATCTCATGAATCTATGAATCTCCTCTAATCCATGTTATTCCTCCCCTCCAACTTCTCTTTACGTTCCTGATAATACTCACTCTTCACTAAATATCTTCATTCTGGGTTTACTTCCTTTTGCATCATTTTCTCTGTTATCCTCTCATCCTTTCTGCTCCTTCTCTTAGTTCACTTCGACACTATCATCTTCTTCTCATTTTCCCCTCACGCTTCCTTCTTACTTTCCCATTAATAACTAGACCCTTTAGTGTTGTCCCATATTTTTTTATCATCCCACCATCCAAATGCATTTCCATGCAGTCTGTTCCATATTATTTACCTTGGTTTTCCTCATGGTAACCTAGGCCCTTAAATATTCTTCACTCTATCACCTCTTTCATTTTGAATATATCTCTCTATTTCCATAATTTCACCTATGCTATGTCATTTTCTTGTTTTTCCTTCATCCTTTCCTTCTTCACCTATCATCCCTCTCTCTTATTCCATATCCATGTATCCTTCACCTTTGGCCTTTCTTACTTTTCTCATAATCAACCAATCCTCCTTTCCATTCCATTTTCTCTTTCTCATCACATCCTTAAACACATCCTCACACCTAGTATTCATGGTTGATCCTGATGTTTCTCCATTTATGCACCAACACCAATCCATTTCATTACACCCCATTCTCATCCTCCTCTCTGCAACATTTACCTATCCTTTTTTTACAAGATTTGATGCCTCTTCAATCCTCCTCACCCCTCTCACAATGGCATCATCTATCCATTTCTAAAAATTTCTTCCCATGGTATTTTTCATCTTTTAGGATACCATGACAACCACCACCTATCACCTTTTTGCTCGCAGGTATTTGCTCTATGTTTTTCTTGGAAAACGTGAATCGTAATATTTTCACCATCAAAGTTTTTTATACTTTCTTCTTCTCATAATATCTTGTAAATATAACATCTTATTTAGTGAAACTCTCTTCACAAGTATTAGCCCCCTTGCTTGGGGAATATTATCTCACCATTCATATTCCAACTCACACTTCTATCCAATCTACTCTTCATGTCTAATTTTTTGCCCATACACGTTCCCCCTTGGGGCATTTTATTTACACTTTAATCTTCCACTCTTCATGTCATGTGTTGGTGCACCATTATTTTCATCCTCATCCCTTTTGCGGACGATTGATTTTTTTCTTGATTCCTCACATACGAATGATTTCACATTTAGCTACGCATACTTTGATGTTTCCCTATGACCCATTGGTCATCATGGTTTACATCCATAATGTAGTGGTCTACACCCACTTACTAGTCTATAGAACGTTATCGACCATCTTTGTTGAGACCACAATTGTCCTCTACCAATGTGATATTAGTCTAACACCTCTAACATTTTTTATATCTATGATGAATTTTGTTTTTGAAGTTACAAACGCTGACATGTGATTCTTGTTGAATATGGTGTAATCTTGTGAATCATGAAATCATGTTTGCTGTAGATAATTTGTTATTTGTTGAAATAGGTATAATTCTGCCATGTTTATGATGAATACAAATGAAGTAATTCATCTCTTCTTATAATTCATTTCTTGGGAAATAAGAAATCTTTTCAGATAAAATAATCCATGATTCTATGTTGCACTCGAACCTGTGCTTCAATTTTCATAATTTTTGGATACAGAACAACATTACCTTGGATCAATTTCATTGATCTAAGGTATGCTTCTAATTCATGACTTTGTGGTCATACTGATCAAGCTGGAAAGATCATGTGATCTCTGAATTTTGACTATCCTAAAGTCACAAATGATCTCGACGGCTTCCTGCTTCGTATGTGATCTTGGACGGTAATATGGTTCTTCTTTGGTAAGTTTGGGATGTAATTCTTACTATAAACTATGAACCTAATTACACTATGTTCCATAAATTGGCAACCGAATTCTAAATTTGTAACCTATTCTAAGTTACTATGTTCTTTTATTAATGTCTGATTTTAATAATTAAAGGACATAAGACTAAAACCTTAGACTTAGACCTAAGGACCTACGTTAAATCCTCGACTAATGTTGAACCTAAGCTAATGTTTGACTAACCTAAAAGGGGAATATGGGATGACATGAACAAGGGGGAAGTTTGGTGGCACCAACCTATAAGAATTTATGAGGAATTAAAGGCATTTTTATCTCTTTGAAGTTGCCAAATTTGGCGAATGCATAAAAATTGATAGGTAGTCTAGTTGGCACCTCCGCCAAAGTGTTAGTTACATGCATTTTTGAATTTATATATAATCACAAACAACTTGGCAGTGGAGGGATATGTGGAAGGACTGTCAGTCCTGTTTGGGATTTAATATTTTTAGAAATGGTGAAAAAATTCCTAGGAAGGAGGAAGAAGGAAAGAAGAAAGATTTTGGTTTTGTTTTTATCATTTGGTATTTTTCGAGCTTTAGCTCTGCATGTGGTTTTTTCTTTTCGAACCACATTTTGAATCCTTACATGAATGTTTTACCTTGCATGTCGTTAGAAGATGAAAACAACACCGTGGAGCTATAAGAGGAAGTAAAGAAGGTTTTGAGGAGATTGTAGGCATTCGTGGGAAGGAATCGAAGCTCTTCTTGGATATTTTTTGCAAAAAAGTGAAGATAGGAGCTTTATCAGGCATGATAGGCCCTGTCCATTAAGTATTTTTCTTTTACTTAAGTGCTTCATAAAAATAACTCTGCTCATTGTGAAAATATTTTGGTTCTATTTTTATGATTGATTATTCTTGCTGTAATGGTGTTTGCTATGTTTATTTGGATTCTACTGGTTCTTCATTGTTGATAACAAAATATGGAAATGTGAACTAGGACTACAATGCTTGCTTGTTTGTAAATTTGGACCTTCATGTTATTGGAATAAGTCTATGTGGTTCTCTGATTGATTGAAAGCTTATGTGGAGGTTTTAAGTACTATTAATAGTTGTATGGCTCATGAAAATCTATAGATCTTAACTTGCATGCCTCTTTACTGTTGTTGATAGGAATCTACCTTGAAGGAATCTCCATTTTGTTGCATTATATCATTTTTCGTGTTGTTGTGAGCTCTTTGTTTTGGGTTGTTTTCTTGATAATAGAATTTGATACCATCATTTTGCTCGACTTGTTTCATGAATGTAATTTCTTCTTGCGTGGAATGCCCAGTATGTGTTTAGATCTAGAAAAAATATTATTGGGTATCGTATCAAGTCCTTGCTCATTTTGTTGAAAGTGTATAGGATAGAGTGTTTGTGAAAGTTGGTTTTGTTCTATTGAGTATTGTTCGTATTCTCTTAAACCCACCATGATATTTTGGATACCTTTACAGATATTTTTAGACTTTGGGAATTTCTCTCTAAATCGTTAGCTGTTGTTAAACTTTTATGAAAGGAAGTGGTTCGAATGATCTTTCTCTCCTTTTGGTTTTTTTAATTGATAGTTCTTTGCGGGACTAACTGGAACTAGATCAGGGTTACTCTCCTATCCTTTCTTTCACTAATATTTCTAATTTATTGAAATGATACTTTATTATTAGATTGAAAAAGTGAATGGTGGTTTTAATTTTTGTGGAGGAAGGATATACGGTTTTGACTGTCGTATGTTATGTTTTTTATGTTCTTTATTTGGATCGTTGTGATTATCCAACTTTGAGTTACATTGGTGTTTCAGGTTTGTTGGTTGGATATTTTTTCAGGACAAAATGTGAGGTTCAACCACAGTGCACATGATCAAATCCCTCCTCAAAGACAAGTGAGGTAGCCTATTTTTTCTAATCTAAAACACAACAGAAATAATGTGTATAATATTCACACTATTCTAACCATTAGGGTTGGGATACAATCCCAAAATCCATATCAACATGAGAAGGAGATGTTACGGTTTTAGAAATAGAATAGATTATAAAGGAAACTATTATAGAAAAAAAGTATTTTCTTTCAAGCAAACACAGATCAAGATGAGAGTATGGAATGCAAATTCTGAAGTAATTCAATACAGAAGTCCTTTTCTTTTCTTATTTTCCTCTATTGTAACTTTCTCTCTCCTTGCTCGATTCAATGGATCATTTTTTTTGCATTTAGTAGAAACTTTGTGTTCTAGTCTATGTGAATATTTAGAAATTTGTGTCTGCAGATTTGTGTCGATGGTGAAGTAATTGATCCTTTTCCATATTTTATTGGTTTAAAGTAAGTAGGGAGATACTATGCTTTCTATATTTCCCAAAATCATTATTGTTTTCTTCCTTCTCCCATCTCTTTACTCTTCCATTCTTTCTGATTGATAATCTTTTAAGTATGAAAACATTCTAGAATATCATGGTCCAAACATTAAGAGTTGTATATCTGTACATTTTTTTTTCCTACTTTCAATAAAGGAACCTCTCCCATTAAAGAGGAAGGACTTGTTATCCCCTGAATATGGTTTCAACCCATGTTCCACAAGACCATGGGTCACTCATGAAGGGAATGAGAGGAACACATTTTCTTTCAAGCAAACACAGATCAAGAAATACTTATATGAGTTTTAGATAATGGATGTAATATTTGAAACAGTTAAAATAATAAAGAATGATAAACAAAGAATAGCTTAAGATTTTGGACGTAAGAAAAATCTCACAAGATAGATTAATCCCACAACACAAAGTTTGCAAAATAACCCCTGTTTCTATTCCTCAATGATTAACAAGAAAATACAAAGTTTTTCATCTTCTTCAAAATAGATCTTGATATTCTAAAAATATCTCTCCCCTTTTGAATGTACGAGCATCCCTTATTTAAAATATAAAGAGCAGATAAAAAATAGGATAAATCCTAAAAAATAGTCATTTCATAAGAATCCTATTTTTCTTGACTCTCAAGCAGGTGAACAAGTAAAAATTTGCTTCCTATGTGACAAAACGAAAATGAAAAAGACATGTCAATCTCTGGATGGAAATTACATGAAACATTATGCTTATTCTAGTTTCAACATCCGTGTCTTCCTCCAACGAAGCCTTATTGTCTCGAAATTATTGGTACTTCCAAATTATACCCTAGGTCTTAGCTTCATCTGGCGCACTGCAATGGTCTCTCAGAACCTCGCAAATTTCCTGAGTGTCACTTGCATTGCCAGGAAGTTTCTTCAATCTCTTCTTGAGTTTCTTTAATGATTCTAAAACATTCTCAATCCTTATGAACTTATCAATGGTTATCAGATTGAAGATGGAAGTTGGTTCATGTTGGATTGATTCTTGGATTTGTTTATAGAAATCATCAGCAGGTAGAATATTTGAGCTTTCATCCAACACCTTGGCGAAGATCCTGGACAACTCCTCTTCTATGTCATTCATGGCATCAACCAACTGATCTCTAGATTCCCTCAACTTGCTGCAAGCTTCACTGAGAATATTTATCCTGAATCTGATGGATTTGGTTAGCTAGAAATGCTTATCCCCATGCGGAATGATTCCTTCTTCCATCAAGATACGGGACAAAACCTGTTTCAGTGCATTGAGAGCCTAAAAATTTAACTTGAGGTTCCCAACTTCCTGTGAAAATTCATCATCCATTTTTTCACCATCCTTCTTTATCTCCTCCAAGGATTTATAAACCTCCACTATGTCATCAATGACCTTTCTTCCTTGTAGGAGTAGCCTCTGAATCCATTCATCAACTGTTCTCCCCTTCTCGTTGATCTTTTCAATCATAGGCACTGATGAGAAATTGAACCTAATAGGAGTAGGGGTAGAAGATGATGGTGTTGACTGAGAAGGCTTTGAGAGCTTGAGTAATACCTCCATCAAACTATTCAACTTTCTCCTTTAGCTCATCTCTACTCACCTTTGTTTCCTTCAGCTTCTAGCACAACATGTTCATGGCATCCTACGCATCATGTTGTGCTCCCTCTATTGTTACCTTTCCTAGATCAACCCTTGTGATCTGATAATCAGTGACCATTATATCCTCCTTTAGTTTGGTGGTCGCGGGAGTGGAAATCTCTACAAAATTATGCCCTAAGGCATCCACTGAAACCCTTGAAACCATTTTGGGTTTCTTGGTAAGATTTGGTAGGAGAGACCTTGAGGGAACTGAATTTGAAGGCTAGTAGAGGAACTACCACCTTCCTCTTCCTTGGGTCTGATCAACTAACCATTGAGGTACAGTGGAAGAAATTTCTCCTATCAGAGGTGTTATGGTTGCATCTACAGGTGGAGGAAGGTTTACTTGTGGAGTAGTGATGACTGCAAGTGTGGTGACTGTGGGGATAGACTCAGTGAATGAAGGTGCAGAAGGAGGAGGCATATCTATGGCCATCTTAGGTCCAACAGAGAGAGGTGAGAGGTTGGAGAAGATGCTGGCCATGGCTGATGAAAGTGGTGAAGAAATATGAGGTGAGGAAGATTGGGAGGGAGGAGGTAAGGATTCTGAAGTCAAAGCTTGAGAAGCAAGAGAGATACTTACCTCTGATGAGCAATCAACAAAAGGAGAAACAAGAGGTTGACCAACCTCATCTTCTGAAGGAATTTTTCCTTGTTCTAGTGGAGGAGGTGAATCCATTACCTCAACTATTTGTGAAGGAGTGGTAGATGATGTGGGTCCTTTCTTTTCTCCTTTTCTGACAAATTTAAATTTTATCTACCTCTTGGTAGGGATTTTATCCTCTTCCATGTCTCCCTTAGAGGGTCCTTCCTCTGAAGTGGCTATTTTTGAAAAGCTCTTTTCCTTATAACTCATTCCCAAAGAAATGAGCCATGCCTTGGTACGAACAAGAGTCTGAGAAGCTCTTTCAGTGATAGAAGATTTTTCAGCAACAAACCAATCAATGGCTGGGAATCCATGTTGGTCTCCATCTGACTGTTCATACCTAGTGTCCAGGACACTTTCATTATCCATGGTGCCTTGAGGGATGTCATCTAGATCTAACATCTGAATTTCTTCAAGCATCAGTCTTCTGTTGTCTTTTCTTTGGATGGAAACTTCATCCCGAAGATCAAACCAGATGTCTTCCACATTGGGCACATGTAGATACAAGGTTCCATATGACTTAAGGACTCCTCGGAATGTCAAATCCCTCTCTAAGCTTCATATGTTCCTTCAATTTGTTCTAAAGTTCATGCACCACGCTCTTGGCCTTAACTATTATGGAGCACGTATACATTCCAATGGAAATAGCGAAGGAGATGGTGGATTTTTGTCTGCTTTGTTGGAATTTGTGAAAATCCAACAATTGTTTGACTAAATCCATAAGGATCAATTTGTCACCTGGGAACATGGGAAAACAGAAAGGGTTACCATGGAATCTTACCACCCAAAGATAAGTAAAATTCTTGAATTGTAAGAAGATGCAACCCCATTTTGACACTTCGGCCCATGCTTCATCAGAAACCCTTCTTTTCCTCAAATCAGGATCCAACCTGTAAATGTTTTCATAGAAGAAGGCATCATTCACTCTTCTCTTAAGACCCTTTTATTGTCAGCTGAGGGAAGTACTGATATATGTGTTCCGTTGACAAGTTTCCCTTTGCATCTAGCCCTGGGTAGTTTCTCATGTCTGCTGCTGCATAGGTGACTGTATGACATCATATAGAACTTGCCTGGTAGACAAGACTATTTTCATTTGGGAGTCTATCTCGTCACTTATTAGGCTACCCCAATCAATCCCTTGGTCATTCTTCTTTATGATGACCATGAACTGGTACATCCACCCTTGGAAATATTTTGACTCTGGGAGTCCAAATAATCGACTCAGCAGGGTGATGATATCACTGATTTCGAGAATGAAATCACTTCTAGGGACCATCTTGGGAAACCTAGAAACGGCTAACTTAGCCTTGATCAAGAACTTCTTGTTTACATGCTTGATGCAGTCTTCCTGATCTTTGTCCCAGGGCTTTTGTTCTGATTTAAGGTTTAAATCAACATATTCTACAAAGTCAGGAAACCTTAGGAGTTGATCAGAAGTAACCTCCATCTGATTTCACTATAGACTCTCCTGCTTCATTTCTTACTAAGAGGGAGGCTGAGTCATAGTTAGAAGTCCAAGCCAGGATGAATTCAGGGCATTGAGATGATATTGGAAATCCTTCTGCAAGAGGGAGACCGCTATCTACTATCGACTTCATCCAGGAATTCTGAGAAGAATTCTCAATTCTCTTCCAGAAGTCCTCCATATCTATATTGCCAAGCTCTGTGTCCCAAATTTCATAATTACAAGCTTATGTAAGAAGAATAATCCATCTTCTAATACATATTCTTCATCTTTCCTGTCCTATTTGACTTATCCTTAGATTGGTCGGGGTCCGACATGAGGAGTCTCGAAGAAGAAATGCCTTGATGATTTCTGGAAGAGCAATTGGGCTTGAAAGTTTTTTGGACAATTGCACAGACCCGCCACACTGTTTGGCTTTTGAGACTTGCAAAACACCTTCGGAAACCCGACACAATGGAGTTTATGTTATAAGTTAGGACATGTTGAGCATCAATAAAAACCCGACACACTGCATAGAAGTGAGGAAGTGTTGGACAAGTGGGAAAACCTGAAACACACGGTGGAACTGGAGGATGTTGAGAAGTTAGTAATTCCTGAAACACTGTGGATTTTGATGGATGTCGAGCACCTCGAAAAACCCAAAACAAGGAAGAAGGTGGATGTTGAGCACCTGAAAACCTGACAACAAGGTAGAAGAAGTCAAGATGTTAAACACCCTACAAAACCCAAAACAAATATATTGGGTTTCTGACATGTCATAATATGAGAAATTCCCGCCTCGTGATCACTTAGGAATTTCAAAATCTTTTTTGGAATCTACAGGGTACAACCTATGAAAAATAAGTAAATAACCTAGGGGTGAATTTCAAACAAGAACCCATATGGGAAAAAGACAAGAAACAAGCAGAAAAACACAAAACCCTAAACTAATAAGGAAGGAGGAAATGAAATGGAAACCCCAAACAAACACCTCATAAATAGCCCAAAAAGCTTCAAAATAGAAAGAAGAGAAGAGTACCTTCAACTAGCTTGAAAATGATCAAAAATGGATGGTGAAATTGATCAGGAAGCTCTATCGGGTTTGGAGGTAGAAGAAGCATCAATGAAAATCCAACGTAGCAAAAATGATAAGGTAACAAATGACGTGGAAAACCAACTATTTATAATGACCTGGCATTAATTACACCTCATTTGACGTGTGTACCAACTGCCAGACAACTAGACATTAATGACATGTCATCATGCTTGGAGTGTCTGAAAACCTGATACAAAGGATTTGATTCAATTCGGGTTTCAGGTTTCGGGAAACATGAGACATGTAACATGCATTTGGCAAAGCATGTTCTGATGCTTGGAAGTTCCAAAAACCTGACACAATGGACTTAGGAAATCGGGTTTCAGTTTTGGGGAACATGAGGCATGTTGCATACAAGGAACATGTTTTCATGCAACCAAAACCCGAAAACCCAAAAATATCTTTCAAAGGGAATTTTTAAGAGATATTTCCAAATTTTTCCTATGGTTATCTCAATTTTAGCTAAAATCACTAAAACGAGATAACAACTGGCTCCAGTTGGGGACTTTCTTTGAGACATCAAAGGAAGAGAACTCATGTATCAAAAATCTTTATCCATTGGGCTACGGAGTCAGGAGAAGAAAAACCAAAAACAAACAAAGAAAGAAAGAAATAAAGCAAACACACAACAAATAAATTATAATAAAGTGCAAGAGAGCATCTTGCATTACTAATGGAACAACTTCAGATGTTGGCCACTAAAAGGTAGAGGGAGAAACTCTCCATCAAGATATGATAGACAGAAGCTATTTTCACCATTCAGCTGATGGATTTTGAAAGGACCTTTCCATAAATAATCAAACTTGCCATGCATCCCTTTCTATTCCCTTCTCTTATCCCAAAGGAGTACTAGATCTCCAATCTGGAAATCACGTTGCTTTGATTTTTTTTCAAATATCCTTTTGAATTTTCTCTGATGATTTGCAATGCAATCTACCACCTTGCTCCGTTCTTCTTCTAGCCTAGCTAGGTACATTATCCTTTTCTCAATGGAACTTTGAAAAGTTTCATCCTCAATTGCTTTAGCCAACCATAAGGCTGGAAATTCTATAGAGATAGGAATCTCAGCATCAATTCCATACAACACCTAGAATGGGGACATTCCAATAGCTCACTTAGGAGTAATCTGATCTACCCATAATGCATCATACAATGCTTTGTGCCATGTCCTCTAATTCTCCTCGACCAACTTTCTGATTATGGTCACCAGGTTCTTATTGCTTGATTCAGTCTGACCATTGCCTTGGGGGTAATAATCAGATGAATGAGCCAACATGATCCCAAATCCATAGAAAAATTATATCAACTCATGTGATGAGAAATTGGAAGCATTTTCAGCAATGATCTTGTGAGGCACACCAAATCTAACAATTATATTCTCCTTGAGAAAGTTACACACAGCTTTGGAGGTTGCCTGCTTGATTGGCACAGCTTCCACCCACTTGGTGAAATAGTCTATGGTGGTGAGCACATAATTATGACCAGCACTAGAGGTAGGATTCAGTACTCCAATGAAATCAATTCCCCATTGGTGAAAAGGTTCTTCAATTATCACAGGCTTCAAGGGAAGAGCTGTCAGCTTAGGACGGCCAACAAAATGTTGACAAGCTTCACACTTAACCACCCATTCAGCTGAATCTCGAAAGAGAGTAGGCCAATAGTACCTGGCCCGTAAGATCTTGTAAGCCATCATGGAGGAAGAGAAATTTCCTCTACATGCTAGATTGTGGAAGGATTCTAGCAACCTTATCTGCTGAGACTTATCAACACAACGCATGAATACACCATCAATACCCTTCTTATATATACCATTATCCCATAGAATGTATCTTGCGGACCTTAATTTAACTATCCTCTTCTCTTTTTGGCTTAAATGCAGGGGATGTTTGCCATAAGTTAAAAATAAAGTGATATCTGCATACCATTCATCGGTTGTGCTTACAAAAAGCACCATGGGAAATTCTGAAGAAGTACCTTCAGTTTCTTCACATTCTATCTCAGAATTGTTTTCTGTGATCAATTGGCATAGGGCTCTTGCTCATAAAAACTTAGTAGGTCTAATTTTCAAGTCATATTCTTTGACTTTGTCTATCCAGTTACCCCATTGACTACCCAACTCTTGTTGAGTCAAAATGGACTTAACTGCAGTATCAGGAACAAGAACGAGAGTGTGAGAACTCAACACATAATACCTAAAATGCTTCACTGCTCTCACCACTGCATAAGCATGCTTTTCAATTTGTGACATCTTCAATTCATGTTCCTTTAGTGGGAAGCTCATGAAAGAAATAGGAGCTTTGATTCCTTCTTCATTCTCCTACATCAGGATGGTTGATACTGTATGTGTGGAAGCATAGTTGTACATGATGAAATCCTTCTTGAAGTCTGGGCATACCAGAATAGGAGCATGAGAAATTTCTCTTTTGAATTCTTCAAAAGAAAGCTTCCCTTTAGTGCTCCATCAAAATGGAGTCTTACCTTTCATCATCCCAAGGATATCCTTGGTTTTATCGGCAAAGTCAGGTACAAATCTTCTTAGGAAATTGACCTTTCCGAAAAAGGAATGTACCCCAGTTTTTCTTGTAGGTAGGGTAAGGCTTTGGATGGCCTTCACCCACTCTGGGTCAATCTTGGTTCCTTCTTTAGTCATGATATGACCCAACAACTTACCTTCTGTTACTCCAAACATGGAATTTTTAGGATTTAATGAAATCCCATGATGCCTGCATCTTAAGAGTACCTACTCCAGGTGATCATAATGATCACTTCGCTTCTTAGAGAAGACTGTCAAGTCATCCAAATATACAACTATGAATTTTCCCATCAAATCTCTGAAAGCTAAGTCCATAGCTCTTTGAAACATGGCTCCAACGTTAATCAAACCAAAAGGCATCCTCTTGTAAGAAAATGTCCCCCATGGGGTGGTGAATGTTGTTTTATGTTGATCCTCAGTGGCTACCTCGATCTGATTATACCCCAAAAATCTGTCAAGCATGGATAACATTTCTGATCTAGTGACAGTCTACAATACTTGATCCATGATAGGAAATGGGTAATTGTCTTTCAATGAAGACTGATTAAGGTTCTGCAGAAGTCAACACAAATCCAGATCTCACCATTCTTCTTTCTGATGGGGATGATGTTAGCAACCCAGGTAGAATGATGGATTGGGAAGATAATCCTTGCGTCTAACATCTTTTGAATTTCTGCAAGAATAGTCCCTGAGATCTTTGGGTTGTAATGCCTTTGCTTCTGCTTATAGGGTTTGACATCAGACTTCAAAGGGATGCTATGTTACACATCCTTGGGCTTGAAAGACTTCAGATCCACATAAGGACCATGCCAAGATGTCCATATATCTCTTCAGGAGTGAAGTGAATCTTCCTTTCTCCTCAGGAGAACAACATTTTCTGATGTTTACCATCTGTGGTTGGTCAGAAGAGCCCAGATTAACTTGATCTACCTCCGATGAGGAAGCACCTTCAGCTTTCCTTTTATCCTGAATAAAACGGTCATGCTTGTCAAACAGACCTTCCAGAGAAACCAATCCCTTTGGAATCTTATTTCCTTTGAGCTGGATGAATTCACCATCAATCTCTTGATATGAATTCGAGATGGACTCACAGAAAGATGATTCTGATCCTTCAAAATAAAGCTTTGCTAAAATTATCAGTTTTCTCGAGGAAATACAATACCTGTTGATTATCATTGAACACTTGCCAATGTGCTGAATTATCTGGAACACTTGGACGATACACAATCTCAATGGTATACTTATCTTGTTTGAACTTTGGGTGAGGAAGGAGAGAGATCCAGATACAACTAAAGAATCAGCTTTATTGTTGTAATCTCTCAAAATTTCCTTGATAGAAAAAGCATCAAAGCATTCTATGTTGTCCCACACCTTGTTCCTGTAATGCCTTAGGCGATCATTTTTTACCTGATAGATCCCCCTTACTTGATTTACAATCAACTCAGCATCTCCCTGCACTTTAAGATTTTGGATTCCCTTTTTCCTTGCCATTTCTAATCCTAATAACAAGGCTTCGTATTCGGCCGTGTTATTAGTATTGTCAAACTATAGCTTGAAAGCGAAGGGAAAGATCTCGAAATCTGGAGATATAAGAACCACACCAGCACCTGATCTAGTAGTTGAACAGCTCCCATTAGAACTCGAGGGTCCAAATAGCATTAGGATCTTCTTCCTTGATACCTATAGAAGGAACCTCCGATGTCATGAAATAATTTCCCAAGCCTGCATCTTCGAAGAGAATTTGAGATTTTGGGATCATCTAATTTAGTGAACAGGTACTTCGCTTGTGCTTTAGGGTGGAGGACACGAGGAACTCCATTCACTGGAATTTTAGCTTTGGTCCAGTCCATATTGATTTCTCCTCTAACATCTTTGCAGAAACCTCTTCCTAAGAGAATACCATAAGCAGCTCGGATATCAGCAACCAGTATAGTCATTTTTACTCTCTTTTCTGGGAATGCGACAAATGCAAACTATGCATCCTTGATTTGGCCAATCAAGGGGACTTGCTTGGTTTCCATGGAGTAACACCACCCATAAGATTTAGTCAAGGTAAGTCCAAGGGCATGGGCTAATTTTTATGGGCATCACGTTATCAGAGGCTCTTGAGTCAATTATGTAATTGCTGAGTTTAAACCCGTTTATAAGTAAGGACAAATAAAATGGTTCAATATTTCCCAAAGAAGCAATAGAGGTCATATTATTCTGAGGTAAAGGCTGAGTGGGACTAGGAAAAATGCCTTTTGAAGATGAAGGGATAGCAGCCTTGCTTCTAATGAATTTGGAAAGTTTCTCAAATTGCTCAGGATTTGACTGAAGGTACTAGCTTCTGACATTTGGATCTTATTTTTCTTTACATGATCAATAATGTCGAAAGTGGTATATGAAGGAATGATGGTGGGCTCAGTTCTGGTTACACTGGTTTGAGTTGAGGCACTGGTCTTGGGGTAGGAGAAAGAGAGTTAGAAGAAGAATTTACCTTTTTAGTTGTCTCCTTTTCAGTTTGCGCTGAGATAGGAGAGCCTCTTTTAGCCATAACCATGGGAGCTTCTTTACCCTTCTCCTTAGAGCCTTCAACCAAATTTCTAGGGTTCTGAGATTGAGCTCGAGTGAAGACTGCAAATGACTGACCATCATGTTCACATTGGTCTTCCTCATATTCCAAGTACCCAATGTTGGAGTCGTCAGCTGAATTGTCAAAAGACTCATCAACATATCCTGAAGCTTCAAAATCTTCATGAGAATCTTGATCTTTTGGTTCTTCATCTTCCTCAACTATTTCCATTGTTGTGTTGATAGGAGGAGCTTCAATGGCCAGCCTTGTGGGAGCAACAGTCAACCGATTCATATCTCTTGTGAGGAGTTCCATTAGTATTGTTGAAATTCCATCTAGGAATATCCTGATAAGGAACGTTGGTCAGCCTGTTGAGACATTTTCTTCTTCAAAGAGATCAAGTCATTGGCCATCTTCTGGATCATAGGATCAGTAGTACTTTGAGAAGAACTCTTATTTTTAGGCTTAGATGACTCTCTTCTGATCTTTCCTGCCAGAATGAGATCATCTTCTATTTTAGTGGTTGTAGCTTGAGCAGTAGCCAAATCAGGGATAACAAACCTTCTTAATAAGAAGCTCACATCAGGGGGCTGAGTGTTGATGAAGAAACACTTTTGATTTTCAAGAGTGGGAATGGCTAGCTCTGGAATCTTCTGAATCAGCTTGTTGAATTTTTCCACAAAGTCTCACATGGGCTCATGAGACTCTTCTTCATATGTGTAAGTTGTGCTAACAAGTCATGAGAATATTCAGCTGGTTTGAACCTTGCTTCAAATATGGATCTCATGGTAGCCCAGTTGGTAATGCATGCATTCGGAAGATGGTAGAACCATTCTGCTACCACACCATGTAATGTTTCAACACGAAGAGTTGAACAGAGACATCTTCATGAGCTACCCCAAGGATGCCGCATGCTACAAAGAATGAGGTGATGTGTTCATCAGGGTGCTGCTTCCCATCACCATTGAATTTGGGAATATTCTTACGAGATCCATGTGGTAGTTCATGCAACGGTGGGAGTTAGGGAAAGAGGACCAATAGCTGCACCCCAAGGCACAGGTTGTGCTACCATCCTTCTGAATGAAGTGCATATAGGAATCTGAGTATCAGACAAGAATAATGCATGGTAGGTTGCAGAAGCTTCTTGTTCTTGAGGAACCCGAGTTCTTCGGATAGGTGAAGAACTTCTTGCTTGGCTAGATACAACACTATTGGGGGAAAGTCTGAAATTGTGTTGTTGAAGCAGATCAAAGAACGGATCAGTTTCACCCCTGGCTCAGCTTGACTGAGTGAAGATATTTCTGGCCAGCTTGAACTGGAAAATGGATCCACCAAAAAATAAACCAAATACGGAGTCGCCAAACACCAATAGGATAAGCTTAGTCTTATCAATCCGTATTCCCCAGCGGAGTCACCAAAAACTGTTGGTTGGATATTTTGTCAGGCCAAAATATGAGGTTCAACCACAGTACACGAGATCAAATCCCTCCTCAAAGATAGGTGAGGCATCCTATTTATTACTGATCTAAAACACAACAGAAATAATATGTACAATATTCACGCTATTCTAACCATTGGGGTTGGGATACAATCCCAAAATCCACATCAACATGAGATGGAGATGTTACAGTTTTAGAAATAGAATGGATTAGAAAGGAAACTATTATAGATGAAACAGAGTGGGAAGGGAATGAGAGGAATGTATTTTCTTTCAAGAAAACACAGATCAAGAAATACTTATACGAGTTTTAGATAATGGGTGTAATATTTGAAATGATTAAAATAATCAAGAACACTAAACAAATAATAGCTTAAGATCTTGGACGTAAGAACAATCTCTCAAGATAGATGAATCCCACAACACAAAGTTTACAAAATAACACATGTTTCTATTCCTCAATGATTAAAAGAAAATACAAATTTTTTCTTCTTCTTCACAATAGCTCTCAATATTCTAAAAATCTCTTTTTTCATTTTTTGAAATGCACAAGCATCCCTTATTTATAATAGAAAGAGCAGAGAGAAAATAGGATAAATCCTAGAAAATAGTCATTTAACAAGAATCCTATTTTTCTTGACTCTCACGCAGGAGAACAAGTCAAAATTTTCTTCCTATGTGACGAAACAAAAATGAAAAAGACATGTCAATCTCTAGGTATAAATGACATGAAACATTATGCTTATTCTATTTTGTCATCCTTGTCTTCCTCCAGTGAAGCCTACTTGTCTCGAAATTCCTGGAACTTTTGGATTATGCCCTACATCTCAGCTTCATCTGGTGCACTGGAATAGTCACTCAGAACCTCACAAGTTTCCTGAGTGTCGCTTGCATTGCCAGGAAGTTTCTTCAATCTCTTATTGAGTTTCCTTAGTGATTCCAAAACATTCTCAATCCTTATGAACTTATCAATGGTTGTCAGATCAAAGATGGAAGTTGGTTCATGCTGGATTGATTCTTGGATTTGTTTATAGAAATCATCAGCAGGTAGAATATTCGAGCTTTCATCCAACACCTTGGCGAAGATCCTGGACAGCTCCTCTTCTATGTCATTGGTGGCATCAACCAACTGATCTCTAGATTCCCTCAACTTGTTACAAGCTTCACTGAGAATATTTATCCTAAATCTGATGGCTTTGGTTAGCTGGAAATGCTTATCCCCATGCAGAATGATTCCTTCTTCCATCAAGATATGGGACGGAACCTGTTTCAGTGCATTGAGAGCCTCAAAAGTTAACTTGAGGTTCCCGACTTCCTGTTGAAAATTCATCATCCATTTTGTCACCATCCTTCTTTATCTCCTCCAAGGATTTATAAACCTCCATTGTGTCATCAATGACCTTTCTTCCTTGTAGGAGTAGCCTCTGAATCCATTCATCAACCGTTCTCCCCTTCTCATTGATCTTTTCAATCATAGGTACTGATGAGAAATCGAACCTGATAGGAGTAGGGGTAGAAGATGATGGTGTTGATTGAGAAGGCTTTGAGAGCTTGAGTAATACCTCCGTCAATTGTTCAAATTTCTCCTTTAGCTCATCTCTACTCACCTTCGTTTCCTTCAGCTTCTGGCACAACATGTTCATGGCATCCTGTTGTGCTCCTTCTGTTGTTACCTTTCCTAAATCAACCCTTGTGATCTGATAATCAGTGACCATTATATCCTCCTTTTTTTTTGGCTGTGGGAGTGGAAATATCTGCAAACTTATGCCCTGAGGCATCCACTAAAACCCTTGAAACAGTGTTTTGGTTTCTTGGCAGATTTGGCAAGAGAGACCTTGAGGGAACTGAAGTCGAAGGCTGGTAGAGGAACTACCACCTTCCTCTTCCTTGGGATCTGATCAACTAACCATTGAGGTACAGTGGAAGAAGTTTCTCCTATCGGAGGTGTTATGGTTACATCTGCAGGTGGAGGAAGGTTTACTTGTGGAGTAGTGATGACTGCAAGTGTGGTGACTATGGGGATAGACTCAGTGAATGAAGGTGCAGAAGGAGGAGGCATATCTATGGCCATCTTAGGTCCAGCAAAGAGAGGTGAGAGGTCGGAGAAGATGCTTAGCCATGGCTGATGAAAGTGGTGAAGAAATATGAGGTGAGGAAGATTGGGAGGGAGGAGGTAAAGATTCTAAAGTCAAAGCTTGAGAAGCAAGAGAGAGACTTACCTCTGATGAGAAATCAACAAAAGGAGAAATGAGAGGTTGACCAACCTCATCTTCTGAAGGAATTTTTCCTTGTTCTGGTGGAGGAGGTGAATCCAATACCTCAACTATTTGTGAAGGAGTGGCAGATGATGCGGCTCCTTACTTTTCTCCTTTTCTAACAAACTTAAATTTTATCTGCCTCATGGTAGGGCTTTTATCCTCTTCCCTCTCTCCCTTAGAGGGTCCCACCTCTAAAGTAGCTATCTTTGAAAATATATTTTCCTTATAAATCATTCCCCAAGAAATGAGCCATGCCTTGGTACGGACAAGAGTCTGAGCAACTCTTTCAACGATAGAAGCTTTTTCAGCAACAAACCAATCAATGGCTGGGAATCCGTGTTGGTCTCCATCCAACTGTTCGTACCTAGTGTCCAGGACACTTTCATTGTCCATGGTGCCTTTGGGGATATCCGCTAGATCTAACATCTGAATTTCTTCAAGCTTCAGTCTGTTGTTGTCTTTTCTTTGGATGGAAACTTCATCCTGAAGATCAACCCAGATGTCTTCCACATTGGGCACATGCAGATACAAGGTTCCATATGACTTGAGGACTCCTCGGAAGTCAAATCCCTCTCTGTGCTTCATATGTTTCTTCAATTTTTCTTGAACCTCATGCACCATGTTCTTGGCCTTAACCACTATAGAGCATGTATACCTTCCAATGGAAATAGGGAAGGAGACGGCGGCTTTGTGCTTGCTTTGTTGGAATTTGTGAAAATCCAACAATTGTCTGACTAAATCCATAAGGACCAATTTGTCACCTGGGAACCTGGGAAAATGGAAAGGGTTACCATGGAACCTTACCACCCGAAGATAAGTAAAATTCTTGAATTGCAAGAAGATGCAACCCCATTTTGACACTTTGGCCCATGCTTCATCAGAAACCCTTCTTTTCCTTAGATCAGGATCCAACCTACAAATGTTTTCATAGAAGAAGGCATCGTTCACTCTTCTATATTGATCTTCAGACCCTTTTATTGTCAGCTGAGGGAAGTACCAATATATGTGTTTCGTTTCTTGGTTTCCCTTTGCATCTATCCCTGGGTAGTTTCTCATGCCTGTTGCTACATAGGTGACATATGACATCATATAGAACTTGTCGATAGACAAGACTATTTTAATTTGGGAGTCTATCTCGTCACTTATTAGGCTACCCCAATCAATCCCTTGGTCATTCTTCTTTATGACGACCATGAACTGGTACATCCACCCTTGGAAATATCTTGACTCTGGGAGTCCAAATAATTGACTCAGCAGGGTGATGATATCACTGATTTTGAGAATGAAATCACTTCTAGGGACCAACTTGGGAAACCTAGAAATGGTTGGCTTAGCCTTGATCAAGAACTTCTTGTTTACATGCTTGATGCAGTCTTCCTGATCTCTGTCCCAGGCCTTTTGTGTTGATTTAAGGTTTAAATTTACATATTCCACAAAGGCAGGCAAATTTAGGAGTTGATCAAACTAACCTCCATCCAATTTCACTATAGACTCTCCTGCTTGATTTCTTACTGAGCGGGAGGGTGAGTCATAGTTGGAAGGCAGGCCAGGATGAATTTAGGGCATTGAACTAATATTAGAAATCCTACTGCAGGAGGGAGACTACTACCGGTTATCGACTTCATCTAGGAATTCTAAGAAAAATCCTCAATTTTCTTCCAGAAGTCCTCCATATCTATATTTCCGAGCTCTGTGTCCCGAATGGTCATAATTGCAATCTTATGTAAGAAGAAGACTCCATCTTCTGATACTTATACTTCATCTTTCCTATCCTATCTGACTTATCCTTAGATTGGCCGGGGTCCAACATGAGGATTCTCAGAAGAATAAATGCCTTGATGATTTTCTGGAAGAAATCGGGCCAACAACACAAACCCTTCCACACTATTCAGCTTTTGAGACTTGTGAATGGTGGATGATGATGTAAACACCCTACAAAACAAACGAAACAAGTATATGGAAAAACCTAAAAGACTGCGGAACCTAGAGGTGTTCTGGAAAGAATAAGGTGGAACCTGGAGGAGTTGTCAATATGTGAAGATGCCCAACACCCTAAAAAACCTCAATATATCAGGTTTTAGGAATTTCAAAATACCTTTTCACTTGGAATCTACAAGTGTACAACCTATGAAAAATAAGTAAATAACCTAGGGGTGAATTTCAAACAAGAACCCATATGGGAAAAAGATAAGAAACAAGGAAAATAACCCAAAACCCTAAACTAGTAATGAAGGATGAAATGAAATGAAAACCACAAAAAACACCTCTAAATAACCCAAAAAGCTTCAAAATAGAAAGAAGAGAAGAGTACCTTCAACTAGCTTGAAAAATGATCAAAAACAGATGGCGAAATTGATCAGGAAGCTCGATCAGGTTTGGATGTAGAAGAAGCATTAAGGAAAATCCAACGTAGTAAAAATGATAAGGTAACAAATTACATGGAAAACCAATTGTTTATAATAACCTAGCATTAATTACACCTCACTTGAGTTGTGTGTGCCAACTGTCAGACAACTAGACATTAATGACATCTCATCATGCTTGGAGCGTCTGAAAAACCCGATACAAAGGGTTTGATTCAATTTAGGTTGCTCAGGTTTCGGGAAACATGAGACATGTAACAGCATGAAGCATTTGGAAAAGCATGTTCTGATGCTTGGAAGTTCTGAAAACCTGACACAATTGGACTTAGGCAATTACGGGTTTCGGGTTTTGGGGAACATGAGGACATGTTGCATGCAAGGAACATGTTTTCATGCAATGATAACCCGAAAACCCAAAGATCTCTTACAAAGGGAATTTTTTAGAGATTTTCCAAAAAATTTCCTATGGTTATCTCAATTTTAGCTGAAATTACTAAAACTGAGTCTCATTACCTTTGTAATCATTCCTTTGGATGAACTCTAACATAAGATAAAAGGGAATGATATTGGCTAGTTTGGTTCTAAACTATAACCACTCTACCTTTTCTGGATTTGATAGTGGTTGGTCGAAACTCATGTGTGGATCTGAATAATTATCTCATCTTCCTTTGGCTTTCGATTTCTATAGAAATGCAATTATTAGGACTACAAAGTGTTAGTTATGAACGTTCCGTGAGTGGAACTTGAAATGAACTCACTCAGGTCTTTTAGAGTATATCTTCTGAGAGCTAACCTATTTTTTAATAATTGATTAAGTCTTATTTTTCTGGAACATAGAGATATAATCTTGATCAATCCAAATGTAACCTATGTGTTGAGCATGAAATATTCATGATTTTATAAGGGATTATAATTTTGTTTGGTCTGTAAATTCCTTCCTGTATTAATTTTGATACTCTCTTAAAATAGCAAACAATATACCTTTTTAGATCAGTATATTTTTGTATCTAGTATTAATTCTTGAAAACTTAGAACTAGATGATAGGAGGATCTTATTTTTGGAAATTGAATGATAAGGTAAAATTAGGAGGAAATATGAATTTTCCTTTCTGTAATTCTGATGTTTTAATTCCAGCATTTTGAAAAGAGTTTTATGATGAAAAGTTAGGGTTGATAGGCTAATTAACTAAACCTTACTTTAGCATTAGAAACTGTAAATCATCTCTCTTCTTCTTAGATTGTATTAGTTTATGGATAAGTATTTATTTTTATATGGTTATGTTTTCAGAACCGTTTCATAAAAAATAGAGTTCTTTTTATGAAATAGTTAGTAAAAGCACAATGTTTTAATGCTATAGTGCTTATCATGCTCAGTTCAAATGAATTGACCCATGCTAACAATTTTACAGATCGATTTTGTAAAAGATGAAAGGAGAAATACATATATAAAGTTACATTTGTTTTACTAAATAAATTGTATCTTTATTATGATGAAATATGGAGTCATTGCTTGAGATGTACTTGTTGGAAAACAAAGTTGTAATAAAACTAGTTTTGTACTGCTGTTATGACACTTTATAATCTCTGAAATACTTTTGGATTCAATTAATGTATCACTCCTTTTTGATGAGTAAATAATGTGATGATTGTTGATTTCTACCTTATAGAAATACTTTCTTTCGCATAGATTGTTGGGTACTAATAAGTAATATCATAAATGAAGGAGAGCACTATATTTATTTTAGAGCTATGGAAATTGGAACTTAATAGTTCTTATATTATAAAACTATGAGTTGTGAATATGAAATCTTAGTTGGTTGTTCTCAAATAAAAAGATGCAACTAATACGTTGAATAAGTAGATCTTTAAACAATATAAAGAACTATGATTGATGTTTGTGTGTGTGTGTGTGTGTGTGTGTGTGTGTGTGTAAATTATGGATGTATTTGGAACATGTGAAATCAGTTTTCATAAATAGAAATTATTCCATAATATAGGAAAAAAATATAATTCCCTTGAGATCAATTATTGAGACATAATTTAAGAAATTGTTTAAAGTGTTATGAATGTTGTAAGTAAATGGATGCATGTGTACTTCCTTAAAAAAAATCCTTGATCATAAAATGGAATCCTTTGAAAGGATTTAAATGTAATTTATACTTCATCTCCATGAATTCTAAAATAAAAAGGGTTTATATGGAACTTATTTAAGATAGGGCTAAAAAAAGTAAGGAACTAATTACCAAACTTTCATAACTATAAGATCTATTATGTCATTACATGATACAAGTTGTTTCATTTAATGATAAAATTAAACATGTAATTGAAGGGTTAGGAAGAAGATTTTACCTGCATACCTACTTCTCATGTAACTTCAAAATGCAACCTTATAGGTTAAATGACCTAGTTGAATCTTTAGGCGTTGTTGTAATTAATATTTAATGAAGTGATTAAGCGGGACAATAAACTTATAATATAAGGTATGTTCATCCAGTTGGGGAAACTCAGTTGGATGTTGATACACATCAAATGTAGTGTAGTACCTTCGTAATGACATGGGTCATTACATGATACTATGATGCAGTTGATATGTCTCAACACCCCACTCAATTTGTTTAAGCTGATTGACATAAAAGTAAGATTGGATCACGGTTCCATCCTATATAGGGATAATAATATGATCTAGTGTTGAGGTCTACTCCTGTTGACTTAGGATAACTAAACACACCCAATAGAATTGCATTGATTGAGTATGTATATGTACCCTTAGTCACCATGAGTAGTCTTCCACAGTAGTACATGTTACTGCCCTTATCTAGTATGAAACCTTAAATCAAATTGGACTGACAAGAGTCAGTAAAGACCACTCTAGATAACAGAACAAGTGTGGTGAGGGACTTATTCTATTTGATGAATATGTCTTTAGGGAATGTAAACATGATAAACATGTTTCAAACTTTGGCCATAGTATCGCAAGTTGTTGGTTGTGTTGTCTTGGGTCACCTAGTTTAAGAAGCATGATTTCAGATGAATATCAGTAAAAGATATTCATATAGTCCTCTTAAATAGAAAATTTTGGTACCGCTAATAGGTTAAAGGAACCAATTATATGTTGTATACACATTATTGAGTTAACATGCGAGATCGGTGTTTTATCGAGTCATTACAGATGCATATGGTTTTCTGTTATGAGATGGATTGACATTGGAATGTGTGTTCTAAATTATGTTAATTTAGAACAGAGAAAATTATGTAAAAAAAATCCTTGCTTATAAAGTCTTAAAATGAGAATGTTACAATTGGAGTCACCACCATTTTATTATTATTATAATAATTTTTACCTAGGGCATCTTACCTTGGTTATGCGTTTTTTCTATATTTGCATCATCCACCCAATATTTACCATCAATCTCTTTAAACCTCGTGATCGACATCCCTTAGCTCTTTCATCCCAAATTTGAGGGGGAACACTCAATATTTTCATCATTTTTGTCTCGTAGCTTTCCCAACGCAAACTACTCATCAAAAAGGAGCAAATGTAGACACTAATTTTTGGTATCATTCCTCCACGTTTGCTCTCCTTTAGTAGGCTTACTCATTTGAATCCCATTTCCCACCAACACTACATATTTAATCAATCTTAATTTATTAATTAGCATTATGTGTTAATAATATCTAAATATTCCAATTAAGTCACATAACCCCACTTAATCAAATCAAATCCAATTAAATCCATAATTCCACCTACTCCCTCAAATCATGAACCCCACTCAATCAAATCAAATCCATATCACACCCATAATTCCACCTACTCCCTCAAATCATGTCCCCCCCACTCACTTGACCAGGGTTACTTCATCAAACCATAGTTAGGTGATAACCCCCGATCTAACCCCATCTCCAAGCTATAAATATAGGCCTTTCCCCTCTTTTAAATAGGTTGGAAATTTTTGAAATAAGTAATTTTTGAGTCTTTCAAACAAGTGGTAAGTCTTGAGGTTTTGAAGTTTTATATAAGCAAGTTAGAAGTAAGTGTTGAAGTTATGGAAAACCTCTGACAGTGTAGCTAAGGATATTATCAATCTCTCCCACATGTTGTACGCCTCTACTTATTTTACTTGGTGTATTGTATTTTTCTACTTCTACATGTTATCTACTGTCCATATTTTCTTTCCATATTTCTAGACATGGGGGTTGATATGCTCTAAGTAAGCTGACAACTTCTTAGAATTGGTGTTTTTCCGAGAAACCCCCACATATTTTTATCTAATCATAATTTTTTAGTTTTGTAGAAATTATCACATCTATCTTATTAGTTCCCACAGATCTACATCCACATCTGAGGCTCCTTAAGCCCTCCATATTTTAATATTTTTGGTGGCTTTCAGTATCGGTGCACTCACTTGCACAAGAACAAGGTTTCGTGTCCAACAGTTCTATTGGATTATGGGTGATAGGGTGTAGTCTTATGATGTGCTACCATGAACTTTACCAATAATATCCTTATTATCTCATTCTAAAAATAATTTCCTCTATCACTTGCAAGGATCAATGGACATCCATACCTTCTTATGATATTTTCCCAAATAAATCTAGTTTTTGTTATAGTACAATCCTTTATAGGAACAACCTCCACCCACCTTGTCAAATAATTTGTACATGTTATGATATAATGTGCACCTATCTTGCGTGCAGGTGGAGTAATTGGCCCTAAAAATTCAATTTCCCACTTTCAAATGGTTCTACACTTGCTATAGGGTGTAGTGGCATCACATATCAATTTATAGGATTACACATACTCTAACAATGGTTACAAGCCTTGACAAATGCCTTAGTGTCCTTATAGAATGTTTCCCACCATAAACCATCAAGTAAGATCTTGCACACTATTTCTTCTCCTACATAGTGTCTACCAACTATCCCATCATGCGATTACTCCATAATAGCTTTTCACTCATACTCAAACACACACTTGTACAAGACCTCATCTCTACCCATATTATATAAAGCTCCTCTAATGAAATGATATGACACTAATTGAATGGAAAGATTGTTTTTATCTAATCTCTTCATTCCTTTAGGCACAATACTAGTGCGTAAGAATATTGTAATATATTCTAAGTTAGCTAGCGCTCAATTTCATCTAAAAAACTGGGCATATAACATAATATATTTTATGATTTGTTCCTCCTCACTAGAGTTAATCCTTGAGAAATGACCAGGTCCTAAATTTCTCTTACCATGCAACACTATATTTCAGAAATTAAAATCTTGGAAGAAAAGGATTGATGAGGGTTTCCAATCCTCTCCATTAATAATGTTAATCTAGGGATGGTGTTCGATGGTTGTATGCATTAAGAGAAAAAATTTCTTTGGAAAACAACTTTGTTAAACACAATCTAAACTTTCATAAAATAAATAACACACGCGGAAATGTAAAGGTACATTTACAGAAATAAAGTTTGCATTAAAGAAACAGACTTGCATAAATGAAATCGATGAATTAAAATGAATGATAAATAATACACCTGTAGGTTCACAACATAAATTGTATGGAAAGAAAGATCACATAACATGAAATCAAAAATTTACAACAAAAGGAAAACTACATAATAAACAATTAAACATAAAACATTGAAAGAAAAGAACATAAAAAATTGATCCTTCTTCCTTGGAATGAGTGGCTAGATCATTCCTTGGAAGAGGACTTAATTCATACTTTCAAGCTTAATTCAAAACCTACAGAACAATTTCATTTAGAAGATTGAGAAAGAACGGATTTATTATTCTTGGTAGTGGAAAATTACATATATGAGTGTGGAAGGTTGCATTTATAATTTATGCATCCAACCAACTTATTATTTTGGGAAATACAATCTAATCTTATATTTATTCAAATCCTAACAACTAAGATCTCCATCTCCACAAAATATGGAGAGAGATATATAATTGGATTCAAATCTTATCTTGCTTATTTTAGGAAGATTTGCTCCAAAATATTCTCATTGCTTTTTAGCAACAATAATCACAATGATTTTATTCTCCTACTTTATTGGAAAGATTTTTTTCCTCAAAACATTACTTTGACCAAATACTTCTCCCAGATTTTCCATTTGACTTTGTTATTTTTGACTGTGGAACTTTTGGTGCTCGTCTGATACACGTTTTCTTGAACGACAACTCATTAAAAGTTAGATTTATTTTTATTGGTAAAACCTGTAGAAAATATGAATGAATTTTTTGTTAAAAAAATTGCAATGAACAAAAACCTCTCTCATATTTTCCATTTGACTTTGCTGTTTCTGGTTATGGAACTTTTAGTGCTCGTTTGATACACTTTTTCTTGGACTGCAGCTCACTAAAAGTTAGATTTATCTTTATTGGTAAAACCTGTAGAAAATATGAATGAGGTTTTTGTTAAACACATTGTTATGAAAAAAATCCTCTCTCATATTTTCAATTTGATTATCTTATTATTCACAATTATTCATTATATATAGGTTTCAAAACTAAAACTGCAAGTTCCAGAACTAAAACTGTAAGTTTCGGAGCTAACTCCAATTGTTTCGGAGCTAACTAAAAATAGATATAAATTTTGCACATGATCTCAGATTAAGATGACTTTTTTTAACTTGCATAATTTTTTAAGAGGAATCTAAATATAAATCATATTTGAGTTTAGATATACTATCCATGATCAATTCCACTTTTCCCAGAACTAGCATTATGTTTCCTTTATGGCCTGCATGCACAAGACTTTGCATATTTCCTAAATAATCAATATTATTAGTCAAAAAAATAGATAAAAAAATACTTCTAAAGAATGAATAAGATATATATCCTATATTCTATCTTAAGCAAACTATAAGTTCCTAGATTACATTTAAATTCACTTTCAAATGTAACTTGGAAAGACAAAGTAATCATAATTTATGGCCAATTTATGCCCTCATCATTTCCCCACACTTAATATTATGCATGTTCTCATGCATTATATTATTATCTCCTCTTTTTAAAGTCTTCTCTGTATTGAGATTATGCATGTATGCATTCCATATTTAGTTTGAGGACAAGTTCTTGTGGATCTCCTTCTATTGTTGTTGATTTCCTTTCTTTTATAGCAGGTTCTTGTGTGGATATCTTTCTGCTATTTTTGATTTTATTTCTTTTACAATAAGTTATTGTGTGGATCTCCTTTTGATGTTTTTGATTTCTTTTATTGTACAACAGGTTCTTGTGTGGATCTCCTTCTTCTATTTTTGATTTCTTTTATTTTACAAAAGTTTCTTGTATGGATCTCCTTCTGATGTTTTTGATTTATTTTCTTGTACAGAAGGTTCTTGTGTGGATCTCCTTCTACTTTTTTTATTTCTTTTCTTTTACAGAAGGTTCTTGTGTAGATCCCCGTCTATTATGCCTCATATTTAAAATCAAAATGCATACCTCGTGCTTCTCCTTCTCTCCCAAACCTAAGCTCATGCATGTCCTTGTGTATGTTGTTTATTTATGTCTTCTCATAAATTAGACTCCAAAATTTTGATTGCAAAGAGGTGCACATATTTTTCATATTTGTAGGTAGGGGAGATATGAATTTTATCTTGTCTTCCTTGGAGATCTTAAAAGTGGATCTAGATGTAATAAAAAAAACTTACAAAGCTTAAAAATAAAATAGTAGAACAAAATATCTTGATCATACCTCTAGTTATCTTTTTTGTCCTATTGTTAACATGGCTAAATAGTGCCGAGAAGGAAGCCTCTAGATAACAGTTGATTTCCTTTGAAGAAAAATTTCCCCCACTTTTTCCCTTGATTGGTTAGCAAGATGGTTTTTCAATCAAAGTTTTTTTTGTCTTTGATTGACCAGCAAGATGGTTTTACAATGAAAGTTTTTTTTTCCTTTGAATGGCCAGAAAGTTGGTTTTCCAATCAAATCTTTTTTATTTTTTTTCCATTGATTAGCCAGCAAAATAGTTTTTCAATCAAAGTTTTTTTGACATTTTTTTTGCTTAAATGATAACATGAGAAGGATTAGAGACAAATTTGATCCATCATTAGACTATATTCATTAAAGTGTAGCTTTTGTAAAATAGGAAGCAATGTCTGAGATCTCATAAAAACTTGTTTGCACACTTGATAACTCCAATAAGATTTCCAAAAATTACGTAGACAATTTCTAGGTCTTCAAATCCCAACTTGTGATTTCAAGAGATGGATTGTGTTATGTATCTGTAGGTCCCTCCAAACTACTCCTTGGTTCATACTGTTGGTGCTCAAAAATTTGGACGTTAGTATCAAGAACAACTCTAAAAATTCCTGTGGATGTTAGCATGAAAAAAGTGCTTGCCTTGATATTCACAATAATTATTTCTTAATGTTATACAAGCATATACAAAAATGAAGAAATTGAAATACATGAAAACAAATTTTACTATGGGGTGAAAAACTAATTTGGATGGGTGGATTTATTATGAGTGGATTTTTATGTTGGCTCTAATGAAGTCCTTGAATATGGATGGAATTAATTAGAAATGGTACCACTTCATTATTACATACTAGATAAGGTAGTTCTTTTACTAAGGTTATGTACAATAAGATCACTGAGTTGTTAGTTGATATAAGGGGGAATGATGGTGGTTGTCAAAAATGACATTTGATATTTCATCAAATGGATCTACTTCAAGATTCAATATCGTATTTTTACCATTTCTTCATAAATAGATTCCAGATCTGAATTCTTTGTCCCTGCCATTATACCTTTTTGATCAAACATCACATTCATTTTTCATATACATAGAGTTAGTTTGTGGGGAGGTAAATATTTACAATCTAACATTCCTAATTTCAAAGATAAAATTTTAATCTATATTGTATGAAACAAATATTAATCTATTTGCAAAAAATAAAATTTTAAAGAACTACCTCCAAATACTTCCCGTCACAAAATTTTCCAAGAGGTATTCTACTGTCACTAGAATATTCTCTTATAAAACTGTAAATCTCTTAATAACACCATGTCCCCAACAACGACACCAAAATTATGACAGTATTCAATCCTCTCCATTAATAATGTTAATTTAGGGATGGTGTCTGATGGCTGTATGCATTAAGAGAAAAAATTTCTTTGGAAAACAACTTCATTAAACACAATCCAAAATTGCATAAAATAAATCACACATGCGGAAATGTAAAGGCACACTTGCAGAAATAAATTTTACGTGAAAGAAACACACTTGCACAAAAGAAACTGCTAAATTAAAATGAAAGATAAATAAGACACCTATAGGTTCACAACATAAATTTTATAGAAAGAAAGATCACATAACATGAAATCAAAAATTTACAACAAAAGGAAAACTACAGAATAAAAAAATAAACATAAAACATTGATCCTTCTTCCTCAGAATGATTGGTCATCTCATTCCTTGGAAGAGGACTTAATTCAAAACATACAGAACAATTTCACTCAGAAGATTGAGAAAGAACGGATCGATTATACTTGGTAGTGGAAAATTACATATATGAATGTGGAAGGTTGAATTTATAATTTATGCAGCCAACCAAATTATTATTTTGAGAAATATGATCTAATATTATCTTTATTTCAATTCTAACAACTAAGATCTCGATCTCCACAAAATATGGAGATAGATATATTATTGGATTCAAATATTATCTTGCTTATTTTAGTAAGATTTGCTCCCAAATCTTCTTCTTAATTTTTGGTAACAAGAATCGCAATGAATTTATTATCCTAATTTATTGGAAGGATATTTTTTCTCAAAAAATTACTTTGACCAAATACCTCTCCTAGATTTTCCATTTGCTTTGTTGTTTTTGACTATGGAAATTTTGGTGCTCGTCTAATACACTTTTTCTTGGATTGTAGCTCATTAAAAGTTAGATTCCTCTTTATTGGTAAAATCTGTAGTAAATATGAATGAGTTTTTTGTTAAACATATTGATATGAACAAAAATATCTCTCATATTTTCCATTTGTCTTTTCTGTTTTTGGATGTGGAACTTTTAGTACTCATTCAATACACTTTTTCTTGGATTATAGCTCACTAAAAGTTATATTTATTTTTATTGGTAAAACTTGTAGAAAATATGAATGATAATTTTTGTTAAAAAAAAAATTAAGAAAAAAACCTCTCTCATATTTTCCATTTGATTCTCTGATTATTCACAATTCCTCATTTTATGTAGGTTTTGAAACTAAAACTACAAGTTTCGAAACTAAATCTACAAATTCCAGAACTAAAAATGTAAGTTCTAGAGCTAACTCCAATTATTTCGGAGATAAATTCAATTATTCTGGATCTAAATCCAATTATTCTAGAAGTAAATATGCAAGTTCTGGAACTAAATCTGCAAGTTCTGGAACTAAAACTGTAAGTTCCAGAGCTAACTCCAATTGTTCCCGGGCTAACTAAAAATAGATATAACGTTTGCACATGATCTCAGATTGAGATGATTCTTTTTTGAACTTGCATAATTTTTGAGAGGAATATGAATATAAAATCATATTTGAGTTTAGATATAATATCCACATGATCAATTCTACTTTTCCCAGAACTAGCATTATCTTTCCTTTATGGTCTGCATGCACAAAACTTTGCATCTTTCCTAAATAATAAATAGGATTAGTCAACAAAATAGATAACAAAAGACTTATAAATAATTAACAAGATATATATCATATATTTTATCTTAAGCAAACTATAATTTCTTAGATTACATTTAAATCCACTTTCAAAGGTAACTTGGAAGGACAAAATAATGGTAATTTATGGCCAATTTATGGCCTCATCAAGGATCCAAAGAATGATGCACCCCTGCAAAAATGGCTTATTGAATAAATAATTAATTCCATATGATAAATATAAAATATAAAAGGATTGACCAATAAGTACTGCATGAACTTATGAATTACATATATCATTGATGAAGCTTCGTACTTTGTGTTTGTATAGTTTTTATTGGTCAGTTTCAGCTTTCTACTCACAAAATAAATGTGATGATCAATGTTGCCTTTACCTAGATGTGATAACACTACTCCTATAATTGTTCCAAAATCATCTAACATGCACATGAAAGGGTTTATTCTATAGGAAGGGAGGTGTAGGATAGGTACGACGGTTAGCTTCTCCTTTAAGGTCTCAAAATGCTTGTTGCTGCACGTCACTCGCAATATAAATTTCCTTTGGATCTTTACATAGTTCCTTCAAGGGGAAAAAAATCTTGGAATATCCCATTGATAAAATTCTTAGTAGTAATCTAGTTTGACCCAAAAATCCATGTGCACTTCACTTTGATTAGTTGGTTCTTCTAGTCCTGAACATAATTACAATTCTTAGCTGGATTTACCAATAATCCCTCTTTGCAAATGATATGACCAAGTAATATACCAAAAGGTGTAGTAAAAATACACTTCTTTATATTCAATGAGATGCTCAGCTGCCTACATATGTTCAAACATTAATCTCAAGACAATTGTAATGATCTTTCACTAGACCATACACTGTCCAATCATCTAAGTAAAATTGTAAGGGAAATTGTGAATAAAATCTTGGAAAACTTGCAAAATCTATGTGTAAGAACACTGTTGGTGCATTATTCAAGCCAAAGGGCATATGACTTTATAGGAAAAAATATCCCCATTCCATTTCAAAAGTGGTATTTACTTGGTCTTCAGGATGCAATCCTCACTTAATGGTAACCTATGAAAATCCATCTGTGAATGAGTAGATTTCATGGCCCTACTACTCCTTCCAAGATATCTTTAGTAAAATGGTGTGGGAGAAACGATCTATGACACATGAAGCATTTAGAACTCTGCAGTCTACACAAGATCTCTTATCTGGCCATCTTTATCTTAATGTTGATCACCATGGGGCTTATCCATTCATATTCCTCAATAGGTTCAATAAATACCTGACTTGAGAAACTTATTGATTTCCTCCTCTAATTTAACACATGCAGAGTCACGATTCATCCTATAAGAGACATCTTCCAGACCAGTCGTGCATCTCCATCCTAAAGCTTGAGCTTCATTTCTCCTAAAGATGAATGTACAGTCCTTTCAATTCATGATATCCCCTGGGAAACATATCATTGAAAATTTTACACCGTAATTTAATTATCTTTACAACCTCAGTTTTAAACTAATAATTGACCAATAAAATTCTCCTTAGGTGCATATCCTTAGTACCAATATTCACTTTCTTAGTCTGCAATGGAAACATGGTATGTGTACAGCACTGGTCTTTTCCGTGGAGTCCAAGATTTCTTGTGCACCCTTTATATGTTCTTAATATCTAGGTCCTGTCAACCTTCTTCATCATTTATGAGGTAAAAAAGTCTTTCCTTGTCTCTTTTTCCTTTAACATGTGACACCCCAGCTATGTATATCTTTCTAGTTTTTATTAGGTCCTAGATGTGCTTCAATATTAGATTCAAAAAACAACTAAATCATAAGATCCTCATACCTTCATGCTGTCTCACCAACATGATGATGCACTTTATAATATTCAATTGGCTTCATGAAATGAGTGGATTAGTGGAAAAATAATCAAAAGTATTGAATTATACCTTCAGTCAGGCTGTGCCATGACTCATTATCTCCTAGCTTAAACTCAACATGTATACATACTGAAGAACATGCACATCCATGTAAATTAGAATAAAATTTTTGTACCTATAGAGATGGTGGCAAGACATATTTCCTCTGCATCCAATTCCTTTCACAAATTTAAACATGAAACATGGGATAAGTCTTCCCATCATAATCTTGTACCAAAGAAAGAAGATTGATATGAAAAATTCTTGTCAATAATGTCAATCTGATCTCACAGCAACCAAGTAAATTATCTTTGTGTGTCACCCACCAACGCACTATAGTCCTATACAATTTGTAGACTGTCATATTTCTTTTATCTCCTTCATTACACCATAATTCCTCCATCGCACATAAGAATGACTCATGATTATCCTCTCTTGTATACTTCGGTATTTTGGTTTTACCCAATCATGTAACGTGTCAGAACATATCCATCCTTGTTACTCTTTTGCATACCTCATAACCAACCATTTCATTAGTGTTGTGGGTCTAATTTTCACAAGCCATAGTAGTTATATCAATAATGGACTGTGCATCTTCCCAATGAAGCACGCCCTCCTTTGATGGCTCCACATTCTCAGGGTCATGCACCATATGTGCATAGATATGATTAAGATCCTCACCATTGATGGGATCTATATAGGGTGCAACCTTCATGTCATCCAAAGGGATCACCACATGCTCATATTTGTTCTCAAAACTAATGTACCTCTTGTTGAAGTGTAATTCGACATTATTAGTATAACACCAATGACATCCAAACAATGTGGGGAAGTTGTCTACTTCCACTAGCTCTAATACCTCAAAATCACTTGTAAATTTAGCTCCCCAAATAGTGATTGAAGCATATTTTAATACCCCAATGGGAATGGACCTTGTCTTGTTATCCATATATAACACATTTAAAAGAGTGATTGTAATTGTGGCCTTCCCATTTGGTTCTAGGAATTAAGAGTGAGAACATTTAATTTTCCACGCATGTGTCAATTAGAATGTTACTCACCAACCATCCATTTATCACTGCATCTAAGTGTGATCTCTTTATCATATTCATGATCTTGAGGGGGAAAGTTAACATGAAGGATTTAGCACTCCCTTTCTATACCCACGCACGGTACTTTAGCATGCAACCATTCTCCAAAAAGAGGTATTATGTTCTCCTACCTGAGCATTCTACATACCTCTCTAAGATCATCACCATCCCATTGTGGTAGCTTAGTACTCCTTGTGTGTTCCCTCATGCGTGATTGATCCTTAAACACTGTATTTCCCCTTACAAATCCCTAATGACTCCTATGGTCTTCTGATAAAATTCCTTCTACTGGGTTACATTTGGATACTTCACATGCATGACTTCATCCCTTATGATGAGTGGTTTATCTTTTCCTTTTTCACGTGTGCACTCCTTTTATGTGTGTAGTGAATAATAGAGGTTGAAGCTCAAACTCAAACATCTTCTTAGGTGATAATTATCCCTACTTAACATATTCTACCTTAATCATAGTGACACCATTATCCTTTTTATTATTATTACACATGTGTAAATACAAGTCCAGAAAATCCTCAACCGTGTGCACCTTACCATAGTATGTGCATAACTAATTCTTCAAATATTTAAACTAGTAATGATCAAGTAATCCACATGTATAACATGTCTCTCACGTAAATCTTCCAAGGTCACCCTAGCCTCTACTTCTATATCCACATTCGAAATCCTCCATTCCCATTGTTGTGTGCTTTGATGGTTTTTCCTTCTTGAGCTTGCGATATACTTTCCACACTGGTCTGGTGCAACCCTATTTCACATGCCTCATGAATCTGATCAATCAGGTGAAATTTGGCTATGTCATAGGTGTGCACATAAAAAAAATTCAATACATAAAGACAATCTTTTGGGTCGTGCACTACAAGAGTGGACAATTACAAACATCATAATTTTTATGATAAATCTCACAGGATGTTAACAATGTGCACACATTCCTATGCATACAACTATATTTTATATGTCCTTCCACCTAGAAATCTTTACACCATAATCCACTACATGTGTGTTTAATGAAAAGTTGCAAAATCTATGAAAATGGGGTAAGAACACTTAAGAAACCCCAAAATATTTAAACAAACTAGTCAATGGACCATCATAAAAGAGATAAACAAGGATTCATCACTTTGCATACATTAATCTTGAAATAAATAAGAAAATATAACATATTTAGTAATCCTCTACTCTTGAAATATTTAAAATGAACCTAGGTAGATTCTAAGAAATCAATCTGTGATTTATGAGAATGAGAGCTTGCCATTAATGGCTTCTAGGCCAATGTTTCTTACCATTTACTCAAATATTGTGTGTGTAGTGCAATGGCAAAGCAATAACTCCATAAAACAAATGAAATAATCTCTAAACCCAAAGAAAAATGCTATAGTTTATGTTAGAAAGGAGGAGTGTTTTTAAAAATGGTCTAGGGGTAGTGGGCTATTTATAGTTTTCCAATTTAAGAAATGGGATAATTTTGGTGTATGTGGGACAAATGAAGGAGTCAAAAAGGTGATTTTTAGAAAAGCACATTGGGAAGTGTGAACTGGATTTGGAAGGCTAAGTGGCTATTTGAAAAGGTAAGATATTTGTTTAGAAAGTCAATAAGAGGCTTAATTAACCTAAACAAGGTTAATTAAAGGGAAAACAAAATTATAGAAGTTTGTTAGAGAGGGATTAAAAAATTTATGAGGTTTAGAAGGGGTTAGAAAGGGTATTTTACTAGCGTAGTGTAGTAAATGAACACGAGACTAGGATAGTTAGTATGATCTTAGTAATAAGATCATGTAGACAAATTTATAGGTGTCTACATTTTCCCCTCTTTGAGGTGACGTCTGCAACGTCACTTCAAAGAAAGTAGACAAGCATAAAAAAGTAAAAAATTAGGGGTAGAAGAAAAATTATTAGGATGAATGATGCCCCCTCGAGTGTCAATGGGGTGATGGAAGAACATGATTGAGAATAAAAAAGAGGATGGAAAAAAGAACAATGTGAAGAAAGGGGAGATAGAAGAGAAAAATAACAAGAAAAAGGGATTTTGAGCTATCCACAAGACATTGCTAGATAAAAAATTATTATTCATCATTTTGTTAGTAATCTTCATCATTAGTCCTTATTAAAATATAATCATATGATGGAAGCGTAAAATGACATGAAAACCAAGATACAAACAACTGTCCATTGCTAAAAATGGCCAACTCCATACAACATACATGAATGCAATGAACTATGAGAATTAAACAAACTCATTTAACAGGGAAATATGAAAGATTTTGTGAGAATCGTATCGAAAATTGTGCACCACAATGAATTTGAACTCTAGTGGAATTGTAAAGGCTCCAACCTAATCGCAAGGAAGAATTGATCAATCAACTGAAGAACTTGCATAACAGAATAAAGCTTGCACATGTAGAGAAAGATAGTGGATTGTCTTGGCATACTCATAAATGTCAAATTAGGGATATAATAGGGTGCTGAGTAACCCAAGTGCATGACTCAATAGAAAACCCTAAACCTACCCTTAACCTAACCCATGTGAGTGGAGGACACATAGGATAACTCACACCAACACCCCCCTTCATCGAAGCTGGGGTAGCGGCTATGATGAGTCATAGGAAAGAGAAGACACTCCTAAACAACTAAGAAAGATATGTCAATGGGGGCCGAAAACTAAAGGCTTGATAAAGTGCCCATACACAAAAAAAATCTTCCTAGAAGAAGAAGAAGAAAAGGAGGACTACATAGCCTGAATAAGATGAGTAGTTGCAGAAGACCTCACCCCAAGAAGAGACTGTAAGTGAAGAAACTTCATCTCAGTGAAGGGCTTGGTAAATAAATATACAATCTGATTAGTTTTCTGAATGTACTAAATGTCAAGGATACCATCATGAATAATCTCTCGTATGAAGTGCATATGGATTTCAATGTGCTTCGTCCATTGATGTTGAACTAGATTTTGACAAATAGAGATAGTGCTCATGTTATCATAGTAGATAATGGTAGGCCACCAAAGGTGGATGCCAAAATCTGTCAGAATACCCTATAGCCAAATAGCTTTTGTGGCAGCGTTAACTACTCCTTCGTATTCTTCCTCCATAGATGATATCACAATTACATTTTGCTTCTTACTAGACCAACTAATAGGACTCGAACCAAGAGAGAAACAGTAGCCAGAAGTAGATTTTTGATGATCTAAGTCGCCAACCCAATCAGAATATGTGAACCCAATCAAGTCAATATCCACCCCTCCATGATAGTGAATGCCATCAGTATAGGTGCCACAAACATAATGAAGGATCCGTTTAGCTGCTTTCCAATGTAGCTCATGTGGATCTTGTATGAATCTAGACACGATCCAAATGGCATACGATATATCCAGTCGAATGTGAGTCAAGTAAATCAATCTCCCTACCAATTGCCGATAAAGGGTACCATCAACCAAGAGAGTAGAGCAATCAAAAACCAACTTAACCCTGGAAAGAAAAGGAGTAGGAGAAGACTTGCAATCAGACATCTGAAAATGAGCTAGTAAATCAAAAGCATACTTAGGTTACGAAATCAAAATTATTGAGTCATATTGTGAAATCTAGATCCCAAGAAAGTAATGAAGTAGACCTAAGTTAGTCATGGAAAACCTATAGGCCAAGGTGATCTTCAAAGAATCAATAATAGAGGAAGAACTACCTGTGTTCAACAAGTCATCAAAATAGTGAAAAAGAATGAGTATGGAGTCATCTTGCTGTAGAATATAAACATTTGGATCAGAGTGACACCTAGTAAACCTTGACGTAAGTAAAAATGAGTCCATCTTGGCATACCAAGCTCGGGGGGCTTGTTTAAGGCCATAATGAGACTTCTTTAACTTCCAGACGATGGAGGGATCATGGACATAACCTAGAGGTTGTTCCATGTAGATCTCTTCCTCTAGGTCCCCACGAAGGAAGGCACTCTTAATGTCCATTTGATGGAATTTCCATCTGTTTGCTACGGAAATGGAAAGGGTAGGTAAAATAGAAGTCATCTTCACAACCAAAGCAAAGGTTTCAGTATAATCAACCCTAGTTATCTGGGAGAAACCTTTAGCTACTAACCGTGCTTTAAACTTTTCAATGTCTCCATCTACTCCATACTTTGTTCGGAACACCCACTTACACTGAATGATTTTTCTTCCTTTCGGAATAGGGGTGAGATCCCAAGTATCATTCTTCATGAGAGAGGAATAGTCCTCATCCATGGCAGAATCCCACTCAAGAATACTAGAAGCCTCCTAGAAAGACTGTGGATCAAAAGTAGAGGTGAAGAAAGATTGGGGTCCAATGAAACTTGAGTGAGTACGTCTCATATCCAAAGTATCTCCAACTAAATCTCTAGGACTTTGCAAAGTTTTCCTAGCCCAAAGAGGACCAGAAGGATTAGGCTCAGAGTTAGAAGATTATTCACTTGAGTGAGAAGGGACATAGTCCTGATCATCACTACTGTCAGAATCAAAAGACTCAGAGGTCTGATGGTTAGGAGGATCAGGAAGAGGAGAACGCTCAACAACATCATCATCTGAGGAGTCAGAATCCAAATCAGTGATCTGAAGAGCCTCAATAGGTGGAGAAGTAGAAGTCAAAGAAGACTCGTCGAACTTAACACTTCTCTCAATATACAACTCATGAGAAGTAGGATTCATCAATCAATATCCCTTCACGCCATTAAGATACCCTACAAAGATACAAGGTTTGGATTGTGGTTCCAAAGCCTTATGTTTCTTCTTAAGAATCCAAGCCATAGCATTGGATCCGAAGACTTAAAAGTGCTCAACATCAAGTTTTCATCCAAAACAAGCTTCAAAGGGTTTCATCCCTCTCCCTACCTTGTGTGGAACATGGTTCCTGAATGTAATTAGCACAATTCACTGCTTCAACCCAATACTGCGAAGGAAGAGACTTCGAGTGAATCATACAAGTGGCCATCTCTTTAAGAGTACGGTTCTTTCTTTCTGATACTTCATTCTACGAAGGTTTATATGTAATTGTATGCTATAAGGAGATCCCTTCATAAGTGAAAAAATCCATAAACCTATTGTTTACATATTCACCTCCATTATCAGTTCAAAGAACCTTGATAGACCATTCCGCCTGTTTCTCGGCAAGAGCCTTAAATTCCTGAAAATGTTTAAAGACTTTAGACTTAAGCTTAAGAAAATATACCCAAGTATATCGTGAATAGTCAACAATGAAGGTTAGCACATAAAGAGCTCTAGTAAATGAAGGAGATGGAAATGGACCAGAAATATCATTGTTAACAAGATCCAAGGAATGAGTAGCTCTCCAAGATTTTCCTTTGTCAAATTTATTTTCAGGATGTTTTCTAAGGGTACAACCCTCACAAATACCCTTAGAAAACTTAACGTGGGTAACCCATTGACCATTTCATTTTGACTCAATTGTTTAAGGTAGTGATAATTTAGATGTCCAAAATGCTCAAGCCATAGCTTACAAACCTCATTTGCATGAGTGAGCAAGGCAGTGGGTGTAGAATCAGAAGTAAAGTAGGAAAAGGTATATAACCGTGAACGGTGATCTGCCTTTCCCTCAACCACTGTAATGTCATAGTTAAGCTCACGAATAATCACCAAGTTAGGAAAAAATTTCACTCGCATTCCTTCACTAAGGTGAGTAATTTGGTAAATCGATAGGAGATTGGTAGAGAGATCAGGAATGCTCAACACTTGGTTGAATGTTCCCCCATCCATCTCTACCGATCCACTACCAGAAACTGACACTATCGTGTCATTACCCATCATGATTTGGGACATTCCACAAGGCTCGATGTTGGATAACTAAACATGTGAAGAACCCATGTGGTGCGAGGCACCAGAATCTATAATCCACATTGATGAAGAATCAACTCTGGCTACAAGGGCCTTTCCTTTCTTCTTATCAGATTTAGAACCTTTTGTAGTGGAAGACTCGGCCATCAGAGAATTTTTTTGATAGACTCAGGAACACCTATTTTATTTTTATCAAGTAATTGAGTAAGGTGATAAATTTGTTTTCTCATATATGTATGCTCTCTATGACCAGGATTCTTGCAATAGGAACACAAATACTTGTATTTATGTGCTCTAGGCTCAGAATTTGAAGCATTCGTGTTATTTTTAGTATCGTTCTTGGTTTCTTTCTTAGGTCAATCATTTTTTCTTTCTTCTTTTTAGTCTTCTTTTCCTTACTAGTACTTGCTACAAGGGCATGTGACTTGGACTTGAGAGACCCCATTTGAATGAGTTTGTAGCGTAAAAAGTTGACATAAAGACAAAATATTCAGGACCTAACTTAGAGAGAATCGACAAGATCAGTTGAGAATCTTTCTTCTCTATTTGACATTCCTTTAATAATAATCTAGTGTGGACAAAATTTGAGAAGAATGCTTGTAGGTTTTCAAAATCACTAGGATTTAACCCTAGTAATTCGTTTTCCAACTCATGCACTCTCATGTCATCGTGTTGTCCAAACATTTCATTTAATGTTTTTCACGCAGACTTAGGTGTTTCAGATGACTCAATGTGGAAGAGAAATTTGGGAGAAATAGACATGCAAAGAAGACCTAAAGCTTCATCACTGCGGTTTAACCACTTAGAATTTTCAGGTTTGTCATCTGGTTCAGTCTCAGTTTTCATGGTGATGTGGATTAACCCTTTACCCCTTAGTTTCATAATTATTTTCAATCTCCATTAGAAAAATTTGAACGACATAAGAAAAGGAATTGAAAGTGCATCCATAGTGAAAGGAGAGAGAAGGAACGTAGAAAAGAAACACAAACACACAGGAAATATAATAACCCCCCTGCTTTTGGCACTTTATAGTTTAGTGCATTGAATACAATTGGGTCTAAGCATGTGTCGTAAAACACTTGGTAACTCACCTTGTAATCAACATAATAATGCGTAAGAGAGGAGACCACAATCATGATTTGTGGAGCATAGCAAAGTGACACTATATACAAACACAATAGCAAAAAACTAAGAAGGAGGTGAAATCAGATCCTGGTTGTGAGAAAATCATCTCACGTCATGATGAATACCCCCTTGCTGCAAACTGTGGCGGATGCGCTCACTATTTGTAAGCAATAATAAGGGTAAAATACAATGTTTTAAATGAACTCAAGATGAGTCCAAAGGATCTTCAAAATGCCGGAAAAGCACGTGGAAGACAAATAGGTGCTTAGAGTGTCACTACACACTTGAGCGCATGATTAGTAAAAAAAACTTGCAATAACGAGTTAAAAAATTTACCGTTTAGAAACGTCTGATTTTGCTAATTTTAAAGCAGTTAGGACTTTTAAAAAATGATAAATTAACATTAATGTACAATATTTTAAATAATTTACTAGATCGTAAATGAGAAACCCTAATTGATAGGAACTAGATTTAAATAAATCTAATTAATTATGATTAATTTAGATTTTAAAAAAATCCTAATTAAATATTAAAAAAAGATCTATTAAATTAATTTAGATCTATTAAATTAATTAAGATCTTATTAATAGAAAATGATTTTATTAAAAACTTACCAGAAAACTAAAACGCTTTTTGATGTTTTTTTAAAAAAAGAAGGTATTTAAAAACTTACCAAAAGATAAATTAGAAACTTTCCGGTTAAATTAGAAATAATTTAAATAATGGAAAGTATTTTAAAAAAACTTACCAAACCGATTAATAAGCTTTTTGTGTTTTTAAAAATTAGAAAGTATTTAAAAAATACTTACCAAAAAGAAGAATTATCAAAAAAGGAAAAAGACTTACCATTGTTTGAAGTATGCAGACTGGTATGGCCATGGCAAGCAAAAAATAGCAAGGGGAAAGGGCTCGGGTCACGCACAAGAGTAGAGCAGAGGCCATGGTTGGTGTGGGTGGAGAGAAGGACTCGCAGGGAAGGAGCTTGGGGATGAGCAGTGGCCATGGCAGGATGGTGCATAGGTTTCCTCTGAGGCAAGGGAACTCAAAAAATTTCCAGCAAAAAACATCCAAACGTCCAAGCACAGGATACCATTGGGGTGAGCATAGGCTACTATGGAACATCAGACCAAAAAATAGAGATCTAAAGAAAATTTTCAGTTTAGTAAAAAAATTAAAAAACTAGAAAACAAACCTCTTTTTTTTTGCTGATCTTCCAAATTTAGATGCAGCTAGCTAAATGTAGCTATAAAACCCCTAAAAAATCAAGGAGACCTGCACATGCACGAAGAACATTGCAAACCCAAAAAAAATTCCAAGAGAAAATTGTTAAGAATGTTAGCAAAAAAAACCAGAATATAATGATCGAAAAACTTGCATGAAGAGTAAAAAAATGAAACCAAGAGTAATCACAACTCAAAAATAACAAGTGCACGTTTACCCGATCTCATCTCTGATACCATGAAAGAGTTTGCGAGAATCATATATAAAAATGTGCACCATGATGAATTTGTACTCTGGTGGAATCGTAAAGGCTCCAACGTAATCGCAAAGAAGAATCGATCAATCAATTGAAGAACTTGCATAATAGAACAAAGCTTGCACATGTAGAGAAAAATAGTGGAGTGTCTTGGCATACTCATAAATGTGAAATGAGGGATACATATAGAGTGTTGAGAAACCCTAGTGCATGACTCAATAACAAACCCTCAACCTAACCCTAAACCTAACCCATGTGAGATGACCCTCTATATGTGAGTGGAGGACACATAGGATAACTCACACCAACAAAATAATTACAATCAAACAAACTCAAACCAAAAACACTTAAGATGGTTGTAGAAATATTTTTTATCGAGTTATAATAAAAAATGTTTTGATAAATGACAAGGGTTTAAAATGATGCCCCAAGAAAATTTATATATGCAAGGGAAAGAATGGAGGACATTGAGGTCCAATGGAAAAGTAGTGTGTATAGTGAAACAATACCAGACCATTCATGCCCTAGAGTATTAATGAAGTAAGCAACGTAGCTTTTGTAAATGGTTTGGAGATTTAAAGGATCTACTATCGTTGTTTCAATATGCGTGGAAATGCCAACAAGATATGAGATGAATGGCATGTGAAAGACACAAATTTCAGCTGTAAATGAGTTGATTACCAATTTTAGTCCATTTTCAAAGTGTTTATGATTTTTTTGGATTTCTGGATGATTTTATAATTTTTAAATTTTTTGATCGGTCAGAAGAATTTAAGAAATGGAAGATCATCTAAAAGTACACAAAAATGCTCCAAGGTGAAGAGAACAGGCATCGGGTGGAAATAAAATGCCCCGATGAGAAGAGAAATGGGCTAACAATAATTATTTAAAAATAATCATGGTGATAGGTATAATAAAAGAGAAATAGGATGAAAATAAGTGCCTGAAAACATTTAAAAAAACCCCAGGCTGAAGAAATGAGTGCTAGTGCCTGATGATGGTTAGATGATATCATATCTTTTGTACATGAGATATTTTGGTAGATTCTAGCATTTTGGATGATATTAGATGATATTGGTGTGGGGGGGATAAATTTGTGATCATGGGCAACCCCTCCTACCCCCATTGATGATATGATATGTGACGATTAGATTAGTATACATGCATGATGTTAAACTTAGCATTTCTATATATATGATGGATTAGATGATGTTATATGTAATGAATGATATATGATAGATGTGATACACTAGAGTGTGTGTTGATGATGTTTTATGATGACAACCATATGTACAATTAGTTTACAATCACAACCTAACAATATACTACAAATATACTCAAGTATGTAAGATGGATCCAATGCATTTAACTAAGTAAAAATTAACCTAGGTAAGTGAATCAAACTTAATACACACTACACGGAAATAAAAGCAATCAAAACTTTACAAACTAACAACCAAATGTAAGCAAAATTACTACTCTATTTTGTGGGACAACATTGATATATTTTCTATTATTTTTGGTGTCATCTGAAAGACAATTTCTCAAAGTGACTGTTCACGTTATTTTTGAGGTTTCCCTAAGACAATGTGATAATGTTTTTGTAGCTGCATCCCTAGGAGGGGGATTTTCTAAATGCTTGGGTTTTTGTGCATCCTTTTTCTGAATGTTTTTGTATTTTCTAAGGTCCTACTTTGAAAGTAATGTACAGGGAAAAAGAAGCATGGATTCCCCCAACGTGATGTTGGAATATACAAAAGGTATAATTCCACGCATATATGTTCAAGAAGGTGAAATATGAAGGTGCCCACAGCGTTAGATGGGAATATCTAAAGGCACATCCTTCATGTAGATATAAGAGAAAACAAGCTAGATCACAACTTAGTGAAGATAGACTTGGTAGGGTTCCTAGACATACCAAGGGAAACAAATCCTAGATAGAGTTGAGGGGTTACCCATCTAGATGTAAGAGTAGCTTGTGACCAATAATCTTCCTTGAGTGCTGAAAACTAGTTTTCACCCAAATACCTTCCCAATATGCCACAATTGTGTGGTTTTCACATGTGGATGACCTACTTTTTCTTTACTATTTTCTTGATTTTTTGATGTTTTAGTTGTTTTTTCCTTGTTTTTCTACTTTTTAGGTATTTTCTGATATCTGCACCATGCTTAAGCATAGAAATACTTGAGATGTATGGTGTTCATAGGTTTTGGAAGATATTCACCATTTGAATATGAAATTTTATATGTTCTTGATCCTTATATATCAACCACCACATAAGGCCCTAACCAGTTAGCCTCAAATTTACCTAGTGCTGTTATGATTTTATTTTAAGAAAAAAAACATATATCAAATTCACGATGGATGATCCATTTGTTATATCCTCTTGATATTATATTCTGGTAAACCTTTAGGTGATTAAGTTCTCTCGTACACTTTTCATCCAATAGCTCTAGCTCTTCTAGTTAAGCAACTCTATAGTCTTCATCTTTATCAAGATAGTCCCGGAGAGATATTCTCAGGGAGGGAAGCTTCACTTCCAAGGGTATGACGGATTCAATTCCATAGACTAAGTAATATGGGGTTGCACCAGTAGGAGTGCAGATGGAGGTTCGATAGGCCCAAAGGGTAGGATGTATCTATAAGTGCCAATTACGGCCAATCTTACTTATCATTTTCTCCATGATTTGTACAAGGGTTTTATTGGTGGCTTCTTCTCGTCCATTACCTTAGGGGTAATAGGGGGTAGACCACTTGAGATGAATATGGAAGTGTTGACATAATTCTTTGACCGATTTATTCTTGAAGGATTTCCCATTATTAGTGAAAATGGTGGAAGGGATACCGCAGCAACAAATGAGGTGATTCATGATGAATTTGGAAATTTGCGCACCAATCACATAAGTAAGCGGCACAACCTTTACCCATTTAGTAAAATAATCGGTGGTAGTGATAATGTGGGTGTGTCCATCTGAAGAAGAGGGATGGAGATTCCATATGAGATCTAGGCCACATTTAGAAAATGACCAAGGTGTTGCAATGGGATACAAATCTTGTGTTGGTGCATGTATCAATTTGCCATAGTTTTGGCATAGCTCACATTTCTTGATGAAGCTACAATAGTCTGCCTCTATGGTGGGCCAATAATAACTCACTCTTAAGATATTCTTAGCCAATACCATGCCACTGGTATGTGCTCCAAAAATACCTCCGTGCACTTCCTTAATAGCGTGTACTGACTCAGTAACGTCTAAACAACATTGTAGATTCCCGTCGTAGCCACGATGATAAAGGGTGCCTCCTAGGAGGGTGTAATGGGATGTATGGTAGATAAGAGCTTTCTTCTTAGAATGGATAATTTCTAAGGGAAATGTGCCATCTTGTAGGTATCTAAATATAGGGTCATACCAAGGGGAGAAGGGACCAAAAACTTCACATGCCAAACATGACTCTTGCATATCATATGCAGGTACTCATAAATGCTCTACAAATAAAGGCATTTTACTTTTCTGAGGTAGAATGTGTAAGAGATACCCAATTATAGCTAATTATCCCCTTTCTCGCAAATCAACGACATATCGTCAAAGGCACTCATTTTCCCTCATATCATCATTAATTAATTACACTAAGCTAATTAATTAAGTTGCCTATCCAACAAATACCCTAATTAACGACCTTCCATTAATAAATCACCCCTTCTACCTAGACTAATTAATTATTATTAATTAATTAGCTTTCCCTTCCATTTAACCAATAAATCAATATTTAATTGATTTAATCCCCTTTTAATAGCCTAAATCGCACTAATATTATTCTAATTGGCTTATATAAGCTTACACCTACCTATTAATTAATCACCTTTGATTAATTAAAATACCCCCCAACTCCCATGACTTGCTAAACATGTATTAAACTCTTCTAAAGTAAGGTTACCTTTAATAAAGCAACCTTATCCATTCCTAATCATGTTTTACCTTTATCCCACATTCATGAGAATGTGTTGAATCCTTTATCCTTTGGGCTATATAAAGAGCCCTCCACCTACCTTTTTACTTACACCTAAACTTTCTAAGAGAGTAAATGCAAAGCATATAGCAAAGAGACTAAGAGCTTGCACCTTTCCCTTTTGAGTGTTCATCATCTTGAAGAGTTAAGCCTCTTTCTTAAAGTGCTTGGGTCATATGGGAGGTGTTAAAAGGGTCTTGTACCCCAACTTTGATTAGCCCCCATTCCTAGGTTCTTGGAGCATTAAGGACAACTATTTTGATAACCATGGAGCTTACTTAGGTCCATTCATTATTTGTTGTTAGAGAATAGAGGATTTTAGATATTTAGCATTGTTAGTTTCAAAGTTTGTATTGATAAATGCTAGCATCTAACCCTTGTTTAATTCTTATCATGATGGTGTTTATGCTTTGTTTTAGCTAAATTGTAGAACTATTTTAGGTGGTAGTTCTTGCTTCATTTGATTTAGCATTAAGTAAATTATACATGCACACATTTGGCACGCCCGGTGGGACTTACTCCATTGTCCTTTGCACTTAATTTCAAGTTTTTGTAGATAAGTTTTATTTTTGGTTACTAACCCTCTTTTACACATGTTGATCTAACTTGTTTTTTTTAACATGTTTTGTTGAGTTTGCATGTGTTGGGTCTTCCTTGTAGGTATGAAGGAGGTGAAGTGCTGTCAAAATTGGAATTGAGGGGAAAATTTCAAGATTTCTCCATGTTTTCATTTTTAGAGCTTACTTTTTCAACATTCTACATGCTAGTTTTGTCAATTTCTTGAAGATTTTAAATTCTTGAGCACGTAGGTTAGTGTTTGATAGTGCTGAGTCTTCTATTTACATATTAATGTGGTGGGTTACTGTCAAAATTTAATCTTGGTGAGAAAATTTCAAGATTTCATCATGTTTTCATTTTTTAAACTTACTTTTTCAACATTTTACATGCTAGTTTTGTCAATTTCTTGAAAATTTTCAATTCTTGAGCATGTAGGTTAGTGTTTGATAGTGCTGAGTCTTCTATTTACATATTAATGTGGTGGTTTTCTGTCAAAATTTAATGTTGGTGAGAAAATTTCAAGATTTCATCATGTTTTCATTTTTAGAGCTTACTTTTTCATCATTCTACATGCTAGTTTTGTCAATTTCTTGAAAATCTTAAATTCTTGAGCATGTATGTTAATGTTTGATAGCATTGAGTCTTCTATTCATATATTAATGTGATGGGTTGTTGTCAAAATTGAATCTTGGTTGGAAAAATTTGCCCATTTTTCATATTAAGGGACGTTTTTTTTGACATTTTTTAAGTGCATGTCAAGTGCATACCCATGAGTATAAGAGCATATGCGTAACCCATCTTCCGAAGGCCATAACTTTTTCTCCCGACCTCGAAATGACTCCATTTTTTTTGTGTTGGAAAGTTATTGAAGTTAAATATTCAATGAAAACATAAATTCGGGATTTACACTTATAGAAGTTACAGGTTTTTCTGTTATTTTAAAACTGGTCATTTTCTAACATGTCTAATGTTTTGATGAATGTTGTATTTCCATGCTTACTCGATTTAGATCAAATCATGTGTATGCTCTTCTCTTGCACCTTTTGGTGATCTTGAGAATCAAAAACAACTTTGATCTATATCTTTTTAACATTGGGATTAAACTTGGAAATTTAATTATTCATTTTGCTTAAGGGAATGAACCTTTTACAAAGCATTTTTCAACGGTCCTTTGTTTGAAGTTTTCCATTTCTATATAGTTGGGATAAAGTTTGTGTATGCTCTTCTCTTGCACCTTAGGGTGATATTGAGAATCAAAAGCAATTTTATTCTTCATTTTATAACATTTGGTAAATTAGAAACTTCATCTTTCACTTTTGGTTTAAGGGAATGAACATTTATCAAAAAATTTGTATGGTTCATTGATTGAAAAGATTTTATTTACTTTTTAGTTGGATTATTTGTTGTGTATTCTCTTCTCTTGCATCCTTGGATGATCTTGAGAATCAAAAGCAACTTTTACTCCTCTTTTAAATAATGTGATTTTCTTGGAGAACTACTAACGCTTGAGTGCAAGACCTAAAAACGCTTGTCAAAGAAAGGAGGAATCAAAACGAAATAAAAAACTACTAATACAGTTGTTATACAGGTTGCCAAAAGGTGTTCAAGCAAACCACACCTAATTAAACAAGATAAAAAGAACAACATATTCAAAACACTGTATTGCAGGTTTCAGAAAAGGGTACGTCCCTCTCCGCTCAACTGGAACATAACCCCTTTGGCATAACGCCTTAAGCTACAACAATGGGGGTGGTTCCAGGAACCCCAAAGTAGTCCACGCAAGTGGGAACCTTGTGGACGAAACGGGAAGTGCTCTGCACTACCTACTTGACTAGCGATTCCTTTGTGAGATAGAGTTACAGGTTGTCCATTGTGGCGACCCCAGTGATAGTACATGTAGATGCACTAGTTGCCTACTGTTCTTGAAGGGGGTAAAGTAAAGCCGAGATACTCCCAAACTAGTCAGTGCGACTTTTTGGGTAAATCGCGCTCACTCGTGGCAACTTTGTAACACCTAGGGCGAGAGAACCACCTAGGAGAATATACTTTGGCCAGGAGCCCACTTTGACCACTTTAAAACAGTGTTGAGTTGTGAACCTTCTTTTTGAGAAATGTGTGACGTATTACTTTCGCCTAGTTTTTACTTGCCTTAGGGCAAGGCAAAACTCTGCCGAAGTAAGACTAGCATTTTTTGTCATTTTTTTCTTGATTTATTTCCTTCATATTCTTTTGACACTTTGTTGATCAAAAGAGGTGTGATTACCTTTGTGTTGCCATTCAAATGTTTCTCTCACTTTTATGTCCGTTTATGCCCATCCATGTTTGTGGCTAGGTTAGTTAAATGTCTAAAGTGAGTGGAGGCATTTTCACGTCATTTGGTAGCCATTGTGATCTTGATACCCACGTCAAGATCGTCATTGTAGTTAGGCGTGGTTCATCACTGCGGACTTCCATAAAAGGAGTTAGTTAGTTTGTCTCGTATCATTACAATTTCGATATTTACGTCTTGTTTCTAGTAAACTCGACATAAATACCTATATTGTACGGTTACACTGCACACATTCTTAACTATTCCTAGCTATACTTTGAGCTTTTTTTTGTTCAGTTTTATTATTACCTTGATTTCAAAAGGTGTTAGGAACTACCATTTGTACGTGTTATATCAATAACACCTCGATAGCAATACTCCACTTTCTTGCAAAGTGGGTTAACATATCTTGGTGATATTGTTGTGTCATTCGCAAATCGTAATTGACACTTTTTGAGATATAGGTCTTAATCAGACTTGAGCTTGCTCATCGTATATCTTGATTGGGAGATCACATTTAACTTCATGTATTTACTTACGTTTTGTTCATTCCTTTGAACTTGGCATAAGTGGAGACATCTTGTTAATCATCTGGCGTCGTAAATTACTTTAAAATGTAATCTAGGAGGTACTTCATTTTATTAAGTTTTGATACCAAGCGATTGTTTCATTGGTGACTTTATCATTCTATCACATTGGTATTCTCACACTGTTAATTTACTCTTAACACGTACATCTTGTGTTTCACTTAGGGGTAGTCATTGAATTTTGAAAAAATCTACAACTTACCTTAGTGAAACTTATCACGAAAACATGGCTCCTAAGACGCGTCTAGGGTTAAAGAAACAAACATATGAGGAACAACAGGCGTAAGCTTGGGAAACCTCTAACAGACAAGGGTCAAACCCATTTATCGGACACGATCTAGGACCACTATTTTCTGTAGAAAAGGAAACAGAAGAGATGGTCGATCATAGTGGAAATGAATTAGAATCGCCACACGCAGACTTTGATTTTGACCCCACTCTACTAGATGAGTTTCTCCTTAGAAACAAAGATAGAGTTTTGGCACGGGTCATGGAATTAGGGGCCAAATTGCCCATTGAGAAGGAACCAATACTACAAACAAATGACACTACTAAGGAGGAACACCCCCTTATCAATATGGAAGATATTTTAATAGGCGGACATGCTTCCACTTCTTATGTAGAAAATGATAAAGTGGTAGGGCATAGAATACCCCTCGTCAAAGTGCCACGAAGAAACAAGATAGAACATGAGACAGGGGAAGAACCTCCACAATACGAAGAGGAGGAACCTTTAGAAGAAGAAGACACAAACCAAGTCACAATCCAACAACAACTCAGTAACTTAAGCCGACAACTAGCTTTGCTTACTTTCCAAGTACAGAAAGACACAAACAAGAACATTCAAAAGTCAAAGCCTAAGTTTAGGATCCACGAACTCCATCGAGAAAACCAAGGAGAAGAAGACACAGGGTATCATCATGTACACATCCCCATTTCTCCCACTAAAGAACAATTGCTTGCACAAGAAGTACAATATATGAAAGCAATGCTTGCGAGCATACAAGAAAGCAATATAGGGAGTATTAGGAAATACCAATACGAAGAACTATGCCCCTATCCTTTTGACAAGACAATGACCCTTCAACCCTTTCCAAATAAATTTGATATGCCAAAGTTCGACAAATACAAAGGAAAGGGAGACCCAAGGGATCATGTTAAAGATTTCTACATGGCATGTCAAGAGGTGTCTTATAGTGATAATTACCTCATCAGACTTTTCCTAAGAGTCTCGGAGGTCAAGCATTAGAATGGTTTACGCGCTTGCCACGAGGATCAATTTTCACCTGGCCAGAATTGGCGGAAAGATTCGTGCGTCATTTCTCATATAACATAGAGAGTGATGTCACCATGACAGACTTGTGCAGCACAAAACAACGCCCAAATGAGACCTTCGCCAGCTTCCTCCAACGATAGAGAGGGATAGCTAGTCACTTCCCTTGCGCTTTCCCTGAGAAGCAGCTAGTCAGTATTTTCATCCCTAATCTCAACCCAGATATAGCTTTCCACCTCCAAATGCATTGTGTCCGCACCTTTGAGGAGGTTATCGAGAAAGGGATTCAAATAGAAAAGTCTCTCATTGCCAAAGGCACCCTCAAAACCCAATCTAAAGACAACCAAAGTGTCAAACCCGCTGAAAAGCCAAAGATCTTTAACAAAAACAAAAACGTGGTGGGAGACAGAATCACTGATTCCAAACGTGTTCAAACGGTCCAAACCAGTCAACCTTTTAAACTGACCAAGGGCCCAATTCAACCACCACCAAAGTGAAGAACATTCAGCTCCCTCAATGAGCCGTTGTCTGTCATACTAAAACAGTTGGATGCGGCCCACATGATGACCTATCCTACAACAAAACCGTTCGATGACAATGCTCCTAAACCTTCATGGTATAAGGATCATGAATACTGCGAAATGCATCGCGTTAAAGGTCATAAAACAGACAAATGTTTGTGACTTCACCACTATATTCAAGACCTCATTAACAATGGGGAGATAGAGGTGGATAACCCTAGCCACATGCAAACACCTAATGAGAAAATGGGGATTTATAAGGAACCATTCCCCAAGCATGATAAGTCGGAAAAGGAAAAACCGGATCGGGGAGAGTCATCCCAAACCTATAAAGCCACGAATTACTTGTATACCAAGAGAGATAACAATCATTACGATTCACTTATCAGATGTATTCGCTCCCCTACTGACCATGTCAATACCATCCGGATCAAGGGAAAGGACTGCGCTGTGGTAACAAGGCGTGCCCGCCTCGTGATTCCAGAACCCTCTCTGTTGACCCCACAAACTGGTAAATATAACCTTTTAGAACAACTTGAGAAGACACCTGCTAAGATCTTGATCTTAGATCTTCTCAAGATATCCAATGTGCATAAGGAAATTTCGTATCAAACTCTTCAGGGGTCGGGAGTGCCTTTAGAAGTTGATCCTGTATACCTTCAAGCCACGGTGGCAAATATTGCACCCAGTGAGCATCTCACTTTCAACCATAGGGAGGTCCCTACTGAGAATCCTACACATAATCTTCCCTTATACATTGAGGTAGTTGTCACCCGCAGGAAAATCAAACGGGTGCTTATGGACAATGGATCAGGATTTAATATCTGCACGCTTAAGTTGGTCAAACAATTGGGACATATAGAGGTAGATCTTGAGTCCCATATCATCACTATCACCACATACGACAACGCGGAAAGAGAGTCATCAGGCACCATTACGCTGCCAATGGAGGTGGGCCCCACTTGCCATCAGACAAAGTTTCACGTCTTAGACTTGGAACTTCCATATAATATGCTTCTAGGCCGACCATGGATCCATGCCATGCAAGCAGTGCCATCAACATTTCATCAATGCATCAAGCTGAAGCATGAGGGACATACAGTAACAATACCAGGAGACTCAGAGCCCTTTGCTCATTGTAGAGCTCTTAATAGCTTTGCACGAAAGGATACATATGCATGTCCCTCCACAGATATAGCTGTCCCTCTTCATTCTGAGGCCATGGAATCTCGAGTAGATTCAAATTCTCTTCGTTCTTGCACTCATGGGGCATCTACTTCAACATCTCCATTTAATTCATGGGAGATGAAAATTCTGGAATATGGCTGTGGGGAGTATAATGTACAACAAGCGCTCTTGGTTTTAGACCTCTCCTTGTCGCCCAAGACTAGAGGTCGACCCAACTACTGCTTCAGGAGACCTAGAGAGGAACATAATATTGGGTCGTTCCTACCTGGAGGCTTGTTAGCTGAGGAAAAATTACTTGATCCACCTACTACTTGGGTCCCTGAGGACACTCAGCCATCTTGTTATCAAACCCCAGAATATGAAAAATCTAGCAGAATGATGTACTCCATGGGCTACAAAGGCCTAGGATGTGGGAGGAATGAACAAGGACAAAGAAAACCAGTCCCTCTTCCACATTTCAAAATAGAAAGATATGGCATTGGGATTCACCCTTATGGAGCACACCCCAATGATCAAGATGCGACTTGTTCTGAGCATGAGGATAGCTCCAATTATCTAGACAGCGATACAGATTCATGTTGTAGCCAATATGAGGATCTGGCCTCCACGAACCTTTTCATGAATAATGTTGTCCTAACCATCACCCCCAATGAACCAACCCTTGACCTTGTATACCCCTCCCTTGTTGAATGGGACCAACAACGTCACGTGCCACTAGATTTATTTGAGAATGACGAGGCTATTACAGAGTTCATGGGCATAAGGGATACAATTCCCATTGGAGATCACAAGAAGGGTTTCTTTATCGACTTAGACACCTGCGCCTACTTTGGCGAGGAGGCTGAACTTTGTGGTCAACAAAATTTAAAGAAAAGCGAGGGCAAGAGTTCTAAAGAAAAGCCTCGGAAAAAATCAAAGTCCAAGTCACACAGTGAAAACCTCTTTGAGGCATTGGCTGACAAACAAATAAGAAAATCAAAGGACAAACAAAGTGACCACGCCAAGGATGAAAATCTCATAGAGACATCCTTGGATGAAGATCTCAACCTACCTCCTGATCCCACGCGTATGGAGGATTTATCAAAATTGTTCGTTGAAGAAACCGTTGATGTTAATATTGGTACTGAAGAAGATCCCAAGATAGTAAAATTGGGAGCATCACTCTCAGTCAGAGAACAAAAGACGTTCACTATGCTACTGTGAGAGTTTATTGATGTGTTCGCATGGTCTTACAAAGACATGCCTGGCTTAGATCCAACTTTGGTCGTGCATAACTTGGTTGTGCACGTAGACGCTAAGCCTATCAAATAGAAGCTTCGAAAGATGCACCCAAGAGTGGCCTTGTTAGTTAAAGAAGAGTTGGAAAGGTTGCTTGCAGCAGAATTCATCAGGCCAATTGATTATTCTGAATGGATATCGAACATTGTTCCTGTCCAAAAGAAACCTATTGGTATCCGAATTTGCACAGATTTTAGGGACATCAATAAAGCTTCCCCAAAGATGACTTTCCGTTTCCCAACATTGACATGATTGTTGACTCAACCGCAGGGTATGAAATGCTATCACTTATGGATGGATTTTCGGGTTATAATCAAATTAAGATCGCTGAGGAAGACCAACACAAAATAGATTTCACAACTCCTTGGGGCACCTTCTATTATCAGGTGATGCCATTCGGCCTTAAGAATGCGGGAGTAACTTATCAGCAGGCCATGACAGTAATATTTCATGATATGATTCATGACATCATAGAAGACTATGTAGACGACATCCTAGGAAAGTCCAAAACAAGAGAGGAACATCCTATCATTTTGCGGCGTATCTTTGAACGCCTACGTGAATACAAAGTCAGGCTAAATCCAAAGAAGTGTGTCTTTGGTGTGCTATCTGGGAAACTATTAGGCTTCATCATGTCAAGACGAGGTATTGAGGTAGACCCTGCTAAAGTATCTACCATCACAGAAATGCCTCCACCTAAGAATATCAAGCAACTACGTAGCTTGCAAGGGAAAATTCAAGCCATTCGCCGCTTTATCTCCCAGCTTGCAGATAAATGTCACTCATTCACTCATTTGCTTAAGAAGGACATCACTTTCATTTGGGGACCTGAGCAACAACAAGCCTTTGCTTTGTTTAAATAGTACCTAGCTAATCCACCTGTCCTCATGCCTCCCACTCCGGGAGAACCACTTTTGCTCTATATTTCCACTACGCAATATGCTATTGGTGCACTGCTCGCCCAATATGACCTTAGACATAAAGAGAAAGCAGTGTACTATCTGAGTCGCACCCTCATCACCTATGAATGTAATTATCCTTAGATTGAGAAGGCTTGTTTGGCTATTGTTTTTACCTTTCAGAAACTTCGCCATTACCTGCTAAATACTAAGACCAAGCTCATATCCAAGGTCAACCCACTCAAGTATTTGTTGTCCAAACCTGCCCTCACAGGTAGAATGGCTAATTGGATCATTCTACTCAGTGAGTTTGATATAGAATTTGTCCATCAAAAATCAATTAAAGGACAAGTACTTGCTGACCAGCTAGCGGAAGCACCTTTGCAAAGCATAGAACCTTTGAGTCTGGATCTGCCAGATGCATCTTTGCTCTACATTTAAGAATCTATCGTATGGTAGATACATTTTGATGGATCTTTTACATTTCATGGTTCAGGTGCAGGAGTGGTCCTTATTACTCCTTCAGGTGATCCTATACCATAGGCTTTCCACCTAGCCTTCCCTTGCACAAACAACATTGCGGAATATGAAGCACTCATTGCAGGGATGAAGCTAGCCATCAAGTGGAATATTCAACATGTGAAGGTTGTAGGTGATTCACAGCTAATCATCAAACAGGTTAATGATGAGTATAAAGTTAAGGATGACAAGCTCATACCTTATAAGAAGTTGGTGGAAACTCTGAAGGAGTATTTTGTGTGCATTACCTTTGAGCAAATCCCAAGAGCGCAGAATAGATCGGCAGATGCTATGGCAACGGTGGGATTTATGCTTCGTATTCCGCAGGGAACAATGATATGCCATTCTTCGTAGAAAATCTACGCCAGCCTGTGTATGACATGCCAGAATCTTGCTTGGCTTGTGAGGTTGTTGGTCCCCATTCACCATGGTATGAACCCATTTTCACCTATCTTAAGGACAGTACATTCCCTCACGAAATCTCCCACTCTGAAAAGCAGAGCCTAATTCACCAAATAGCCCGTTACACCCTATTAGGAGGTACACTTTATCGTTGTGGCTACGATGGGAATCTGTTACGTTGTCTAGATGTGTCGGAGTCAATCTAGGCAATTAAAGAAGTACACAAAGGAGTATGCGGAGCACATACAAACGGAATGGTCTTGGCTAAGAAAATGTTGAGAGTAGGTTACTATTGGCCCACCATGGAAACTGATTGTTGTAATTATGTTAGAAAATGTGTGCTATGCCAAAAGTATGGAAATTTCATCCATGCTCCATCGCAACCATTGCAACCAATCACTACCCCGTGGCCATTCTCTAAGTGGGGACTTGATCTAATAGGGAAGCTTACTCCTACCTCATCTAATGGTCATACACATATCATCACAGCTACAGAATACTTCACAAAATGGGTGGAGGCTGTCCCTTTAACCTATGTCACAGGAGCACAGATTTCTAAATTCATCATGAATCACATTATTTGCCGATATGGTATCCCTGCAGCCATTGTCACAGATAATGGGAAGTCATTTAAGAAAAAAACTGTGAAAGGTCTTTGCCAACAGTTCCAAATCAGATTGAAATGGTCCACGCCATATTACCCTCAGGGTAATGGACAAGCTGAGGCAACAAACAAGACTTTGGTAAGGATAATGGAGAAGATGGTTAGCAAAACTAGTTGAAACTGGCACCTACAAATCCACCCAGCCCTCTGGGCCTACCGAACATCAATTCGCACTCCTACGGGTGCGACGCCATATTCCCTTGTGTTCGGGATAGAATCTATCATCCCTTTAGAGATTGAACTCCCATCCCTACGAATTTCTCTTCGGGACTATTTGGATAAGGATGAAGATTACCGAGTGGCAAGATTGGCTGAGTTAGAGCTCCTAGATGAGAGGCGCATTCGCACTCTTAATCACCTGAAAGTATATCAACACAGAATCTCCCGCAACTACAACAAGAGAATCATCCCTCGCCAGTTTGAGGTGGGTGATTTAGTTATGAAGGAGAACCAGTTCAACACCAGATCAGAGCGAGAAAAGAAAGGGAAGTTCGAACCACACTGGTTAGGACCCTATGTCATAGTTGCCAAGTATGGCACAGGGGCATACAATTTGGCTCACCCCAATGGTGATGAACTCCGGGAGCCCATGAATTCCATGCATCTTAAGAGGTTTTATGCCTAAACATGGCACAAGAAAGTCATAAAAATCATAAAAAAATATAAAAACAATCACAAAAAAAATAAAAAAATAAATCAAAAACATCAAAAAAAAAGAAAAAGAGAAAACAGGTCGTCCACTAGTGAAAACCACGCAATTGTGGCACTTTGGACAAGTCCTTGGGTGAAAACCGGTTTCCGGCGCCTCGGGAGGATTCGTTGTTCACAAGCATTCTGTATTAGAAGGGTAGTTGTCTTTGTCCTGGACCTGGTTCTACCTTTGAGTTTCCTTGTGCACACCATCTAGTCCAACCTTGATCCGGCTTTGCCTTCTTCTATTCGTCTGTAAGGGACGTGGTCTTTCGTTATTTCCCATCTTACGCTGGGGGCAACTCAACGACTTCACCTTCTTGTTCATAAGCGCGTGGCTTCTGCCCTTGTAAATTCCCCACTTAACGCTGGGGGCATCCATGCTTTCTTGGTTACCTGCACATAGCTTTGGAAAACTGTTAAAAACACAAAAACAATTGAAAATTGTTTCACAAAACACAAAAACAATAGAAAATTGTTTCACAAAACACAAAAACAATAGAAAATTGTTTCACAAAACATAAAAACAATAGAAAATTGTTTCACCAAACACAAAACCAATAGAAAATTGTTTCAGACAACACAAAAATAATAGAACATTATTTCGAGAAGAAAACACAAAAACAATAGAAAATTGTTTCACAAAACACAAAAACAATAGAACATTGTTTTGAGAAAACATAAAAACAATAGAAAATTGTTTCAGACAACAAAAAAACAATAGAACATTGTTTTGAGAAAACAACAAAAACAATATATATATATATCAAAAAAATCTAAAAACAAGGCAAAATTTTTCAAAAAATTTCTAAAAAGTAAAACACCCTACAAAATGGTAACTTGCTTCTTACGGCTGAAACTTGTGTCTTGCGCATGGTATTTTCTCCATATCCTGTTGGTTTGTCTCACATCTTCCCCGATTAATACGACTCGCGGATCAATGGATTCACAACCATTCAGCAAAAGCTAGCTGCTTGCTTCGTCTGTACTCTGGGGCACTTTTGGTTGCCTGGTGCTGTTTCGTTGCGCACAAATGATTTTCATGGACCCCGTGTCCATTTTCATTTCCCCTTGCATGTATCCTTGCTTAGGGCATCATTTTTAACCCTTGTCGTCAATCACGAACTTGTGGATCTCTTCAGCACTGATAACAAAACATTTGTACAATTGTCTTAACCGTTGTTGGGTTAGATATGTGTGTTCGTACTTGTTTTCCCTGTTATATGAGCTTGTTTCCTTCTCGTATTGCATTACATTATTGTATGTTGCATGGAGTTGGTACTTTCAGCAATGGACAATTGTTCGTAGTATGGCTTTTCATGTCATTCTACCTTTGTCGTATGCTTATATTTTTCATAAGGACCGATGATGTAGTTCCTATGGCAATATGATGACATCAAATTTGTTCCAAACAAATAAGCAGCTAAAGGTTAAGCTCTTCTCTCCCCTCATCCATATTTCTTCTGCACCACTTCCGTTTCACCCCTGATTCTCCCTCTCCTTGGGGCATCCTGCCTCGTCCCCATTCTTCTGCCTACTTCTCACCTTTTTCGATCGTCAATCGAGTTCTTCTATCACCCCATCGACACTTGAGGGGGCATCTCTCCCTCCTACTAATTTTTTTTCCATCTCTTCAAAATCTCTTTTGTCTACTATCTTTGAGGTGGCATCACTTATGCCACCCCAAAGAGGGGAAAATGTAGACACCTATAATTACGCCCAAGCAATTTAAATACTTAAATTGTGCTAATTATCCCCTTTCTCGCAAATCAACGACATATCATCAAAGGCACTCATTTTCCCTCATATCATCATTAATTAATTACACTAAGCTAATTAATTAAGTTGCCTATCCAACAAATACCCTAATTAACGACCTTCCATTAATAAATCACCCCTTCTACCTAGACTAATTAATTATTATTAATTAATTAGTTTTCCCTTCCATTTAACCAATAAATCAATATTTAATTGATTTAATCCCCTTTTAATAGCCTAAATCGCACTAATATTATTCTAATTGGCTTATATAAGCTTACACCTACCTATTAATTAATCACCTTTGATTAATTAAAATACCCCCCAACTCCCATGACTTGCTAAACATGTATTAAACTCTTCTAAAGTAAGGTTACCTTTAATAAAGCAACCTTATCCATTCCTAATCATGTTTTACCTTTATCCCACATTCATGAGAATGTGTTGAATCCTTTATCCTTTGGGCTATATAAAGAGCCCTCCACCTACCTTTTTACTTACACCTAAACTTTCTAAGAGAGTAAATGCAAAGCATATAGCAAAGAGACTAAGAGCTTGCACCTTGCCCTTTTGAGAGTTCATCATCTTGAAGAGTTAAGCCTCTTTCTTAAAGTGCTTGGGTCATATGGGAGGTGTCAAAAGGGTCTTGTACCCCAACTTTGATTAGCCCCCATTCCTAGGTTCTTGGAGCATTAAGGACAACTATTTTGATAGCCATGGAGCTTACTTAGGTCCATTCATTTATTTGTTGTTAGAGAATAGAGGAGTTTAGATATTTAGCATTGTTAGTTTCAAAGTTTGTATTGATGAATGCCAGCATCTAACCCTTGTTTAATTCTTATTATGATGGTGTTTATGCTTTGTTTTAGCTAAATTGTATAACTATTTTAGGTGGTAGTTCTTGCTTCATTTGATTTAGCATTAAGCAAATTATACATGCACACAGATCTATTGTGTGACCTTGGTATTTGTTCAAAGATAATATGTATAAAATATTCCTTCAAGGTTTCAACAAACTTCTTGTATGGAATAAGCTTCTCATCTTTAACCTTATACTCATCATTAAATTGTTTAATAATAATTTGGGAGTCCCCAATGACACGTAGTTGTTTGATATTCCACGTGATAGAAAAATTAAGGCTCGCAATGAGTGCCTCATATTCTGTAATGTTATTAGTGTAAGGGAATCCCAAATGAACTTCTCTTGGAATAACCTTGCCTGTGGACGTGATGAGTATGAATCTTGATCCCGATTCGTGGAAGGTGAATTATCCATTAAATTATACTTGCCACTCCACTGACTCTTCGACATACATCATGGATGCATCTGGCAGATCTAGACACAAAGGTTCCATCTCTGGTAAAGGAGATTCTACTAACTAATCAGCCAATACCTATCCTTTTAATGACTTCTAGTTAAAAAACTCAATATCAAATTCACTTAGGATAATGATCCAATTATCTATTCATCCCGTAAGGGTGTGTTTGGAAAAAAGGTATTTAAGAGGTTCAACTTTGGATATTAGCTTGGTCTTATTGTTCAGGAGATAGTGACATAATTTTTGAAAGGAAAAGACAACTACCAAGCAAGCCTTTTCAATCTATGGGTAATTTAGTTCATAGGAAATCAAGGTGTGACTGAGGTAATAAATTTCCCTTTCTCTGTGGTCTAGGCCATATTGGGCAAGTAGTGCACCAATAGAAAATAGGGTAGCTGAAATGCATAATAGGATCATTTCACCTCGGGTACGTGGTATGAGTATGGGCGAGTTGACAAGGTACTATTTAAGCAGTGCAAATTCCTTTTGACAGTCTAGTCCTCAGTTGAATACAACATCCTTCTTGAGGAAATGTGTAAATGGATGGAACTTATCCGTAAGCTGTGAAATGAAACGATGGATTACCTATATCTTTCCTTATAAAATTCTCAGTTGTTTAATATTTTTAGGTGGAGGAATTTGTGTGATATTTGTAACATTTGCATTATCCACCTCAATTCCTCTATGTGAAATGATGAAAACTAGCAGATTTCTTGACAAAACATCAAAGACACACTTTTTAGGGTTTAAATGTACTTTGAATCTTAGAGATGCCCAAAAATACGTCTCAGCACTTCAGGGTGTTCTCCTCTTCTTTTTGATTTTGCTAGGATATCATCAATGTAATCCTCCATAATGTCATTCATCATGTCATGGAAGATGACTGTCATTGCACGTTGATAGGTGGCCCCAATATTTTGAGTCTGAATGGCATGACCTTGTAACAAAATGTCCCCCAAGGGGTGATGAAATTTTTCTTGTGTTGATCTTCCTCTGCAATATGGATCTGGCTATAACCTGAAAAACCATCCATTAAGGATAAAATTTCATAACCAACAGTAGAATCAACAATCATATCAATATTAGTCAAGGTGAAGTCATCTTTTGGAATAACTTTATTGATATCATGGAATTCGGTGTAGATTCTTATGCCAAAGGGATTCTTCTAAACTAGGAATATGTTAGATATCTAATCTAAATAGTCAATGGGTTTAATGAAATCAACAACTAATAACTTTTCAAGTTCTTCTTTGATAAATAGTGTAATATTGGGGTGCATCTTTCTCAATTTCTAATTGATGGGTTTGGCGTCTCGGTGTACAACAAGGTTATGCATGACTAATTTTGGGTCCAAACCAAGCATATCTACATATTCTTTTAATAGTTCCACAAAAACTTTCTATTCTTGAGCTGAGAGTGAAGATCCCAGCTTTATCATTCTAGGTTCCTCTTATAAGCCAATGTTGACACTGATTTTTTTTCAAAAAAAATTAGAAGCATCTTCCATCCATGTAGGACTAGGGGAAGAGTAAGATCAACCTCAATAGGAGGTGTGACATCATCTTTATAAGGATATTCTACCTTTTCTATGATTTCTTCATTTTTCCTATCTAATAGGGTCTCAATAAGTTTATTACTATGAGAATAGCACTTGTTCTCCCCAAAAGGTTTCCTTGACGTATCCTTATTCTTGTTTACAACCTTCTTAATCAAGTGTCCACACATCTCTGCTTCTTCTATGAAGTATGCACATGCATCTAGTTTGATTGCAAATCCTCTCTTGTGATCCCCAGTCAGAATAGAATCCATGAGTCCCATGAATTCTACAAATTACTCATCATTCTCAAAGGAATCGATTGGCACATGAAATTGTTGATCTAAATATACAAGTTTGGGATATAAAAGGTTTACTTGGCCATTGGTTTGAGGATTGGATCCGAATAAGGTAAAAACAACTGAATTAGAGAATATGTTTTTGGAGGCAAGATCCTCGTATAGGCTACATTGGGAATCTACATCATTGTCTGAATGAGATGAACCATCCTCACATTTAGAAGAGGTGGTGTTGATCTCAAAAGGGGGATCATCATGAGGTTTTATTCCAAGACCATGTCTTTTATATTTGAAACGAGGGATAGGAATGGGTTCTAACTATCCTTGTGCATTGATACCACATCCAAACCCATTATAACCCATGATGTACATCATACGGTGGTATTTTATATACTACGAGGTCTGATGGCATGAAACCATTGCACCCTTAGATAATCTCCTATCTCCTAATGGGATATTCTAACATCTTTTCCTCAGATAGGAGACCAATAGGTATGAAATTATCCAATGGTTTAGGGAGTTTATTCCAAGTGCTCTTAAATTGAAAGTAGGATTTACCACGTCCTGGGTGATAATGATAGATTTGATATTAATAAGTCATTTTGAAACGTGAATTACTCACTTGAGCCATACTTTACATATGTTTCCTCTTATGATGTGAAAGGGTTGACCAACAAAGGAAATTTTTGATTACAAGGAGTGAGTGAATTTGGATCCACTAGTTCCTTGATAGCTTTTTTATAAAGGAACAACAATATCTATAAAAGGGCATTCATAAGCTGCAAAAGAAAAAATGTACAATTCCCTACAATGTGTGAATGGTTTTGGATCACCCTAAATGGTGACTATCTACCCTTCATGGCACATATTAATACATTGATGAAATTTTGAAGGAATGGCTTACATGGCATGGATCTAGGGGCACCCTAGGAGCATGTTGTAAGGAATATCCAAGTCAAGGACATGGAACTTCGTATCATGAAAATTCAGCTCTACTTCCATTGAAACTACTATAGTACCTGTTGACTCACGCTCCTCATTATCATAAGATGTGATTGTAAAATTTTTAGCCCCTAGATCCATTTCTGAATGGCCTAGCTACTTAACCTTATTTGAAGTGCAAATATTTAGACCGGATCCACCATCTACAAGTACTCTCTTGATCTTACAACGGGTAAAAACTACTTCTAGGTATAGGGGTAAGTTGAGCTCTGGGTCACTACGTGGGATTGCAGCGTGATCAAAAGTGATATGATCATTGGAGTCAAGATGTGCAATCATGGCTTGAAGGTGCGCAGGATCTAATTCTGTGGAGACTTATGAACTCTGCAATGTTTATTCAATATGTTTTTATGATCAGTAGATATTTTTAGGAGATCTAAGATTTATATCCTAGTGGGCGTCTTCTCTAACTATTCTATTAAATTATACTAACCTTCTTGAGGGACGGGTAGGGGATCTGGTATGATCAAATGAGTGTGTAGCATCCCTACTGTAAATTTGTTTTCTAAGATCTTAATAGTATTAACTTTTTCATCTGATGAATGGATACATCCTATAAGGAAATCAAAGGGACTATCATTAGTTGGATAAACATAAGCAGCAATCCTATAGTCATTAGAAGTTTTTATGTGATCTGGCTTCCTATTCTTCTTATCTACATGGTTAGAAAAGGGCTCTTTGAAGATACCCATTTTCTCATTGGGATCCTATCCCGATTTAGGGGGAAATCTATGATGATTTTTCCCTCTTCGATGAGGTCTTGTATATAATGTTGTAGTCTCAAACACCTATTGGTTTTGTTTCCTTTAACACGATGGAAATCATAGTACTCATGCTCTTTGAACCAACTATGTTTTGGAGTATCCTTTGGATATGGTACTATCGTGGTTGGGTACTGCACCATGTTTACCACATCTAACTATTTACGGATGACAGATAGAGATTTTTTTAGTGTCATAAACACATGTTTGGTGGGTGCCTTTGGGTGAGGTCCTTGTGAGAGTTTTAAAAGTGGACTAGTTTGTACATCATGGACTCTCTTGGAGTCTATAATGCTATCACCAATGACATGTTTTTTCTTATTGAAGAACACTGGTTTATCTGTAAAAAAAAATTGTGTTTGTCCTTTTTGATGGGTTTGAGTGTCTTTTGTAATTAGATCCTTTTCAATTTGACTACTCTTTTCAATAACTGCTTCAAAGTTAGAGGCGCAGTGCATTTGTAAATGAAAGGATATCTTTGGGTTTAGGTGAGGAGTGAATATGCTTACTAGTTGTTTTTCTATAAAGGCACAAGGGAAACAGTTTGCCAATCCATGCCATCATTTTAAGAATCTTGCAAAGGTCTTGTTGGGTTTATATTTTACATTGCAAATGTCGTTCATCATGATATCATTCTCCATATTGAAGGAATAATGTTGCATGAATTTTTCCACTAGTGTAATCCATGTTGTAATGGATCCCTTGGGTATACTGAATAACCATTCTAATGCTAGATCCCCTAGGCTATGAGGGAAAAATCATATTAAGAAATTATCGATGTATGCAACTTCTTGACACGCCATGTAAAATTCTTTAATGTTATCATGATGATCACCTTTGATTTTATATTTATTAAACTAAGGAATGGAAAAATTCTTTTGGAAGGGTTGTCATAACATGTACTTATCGAAGGGGTCAGGACATATTTCTTCACATAAGTACTTCCTATAGTGTCCTATGTTACCTTCTTATAGTGTAGTAAGTGCATCATTCGTTTATTGTAACTCCTATTGAATGACTTGTTATTTGGATGGTGATATTGGTCTATTTGCCTTAGCCACTTTAAAAGTTGTCTCATTGTACGGATCAAAGTGAAACTCACTAGAGTTTTTTTGAGTTTGTATTTATGCACGTTCCTACTCAAAGAGCCTAAGTTTTCTAGTTTTTGACTTAGCTTCAATAGTTTTTTTTGAATGATCTCTTCTTCAACTAAGGGATCATCTTCATCGTCAAATTTAGGAAGTGGTGAGCCTTTGCACTCATGTTTAATTTTTACTTTATGTGAATCCTTATAATAAGGTCTCTGTGAATCGCTAATTGGGTTTGATGGGTCTCCTTCAATAGTGTTGTGATGTTGTCCGGAAGTAGAAATATACCTTATGTCAAAGGGGTTATCCATGTCTAAGAGGGATGGTGGATCTTCCATTTTACGATTAATGATCTTAGTCTCCACTTTGTGTTCTTGTGGAAGCTTAGCCCCTAACTCTAGGAATCTTGTGAGTTATTGATCTCTGTTATAATAAAGGATCTTGTCAAATCGACTTAGGTCTAACTTATGTTGTTCCTCAAAAGAATCATATTCTTCTCCGCTATGATCAATCAATGGCTCTGTATCTTTGACCTATGAAAAGAGAGGTTCTAAGTTATTGCCGCTAAATGGGAAGGATTCAAAAGGATTTTCTTCTAAGTCACGCTCATTTGGTTTAGATACCATTTTCGTGATTCTTGACATTACTAGTCAAAGTTATACTAGGTTTTGTCTAAATGCTTTCAAATTTATATGCAACCTAGGCATATGTTGTGTAAGTATTTTGATGTAATGCCAAAATATCCCAATGTGTTCTAGATGTAATGTTATGCAGTCATTTTATCATTTAAAGAACACTCATATTAACATTAAATCAAACAATCACTCAAACTATTGTTTAGCAAGACTATACCCTAAACTATGATTCTAACGAAGGGATCAAAATGGATAGTGACAATACCCTATTAATACACAGGTCAAGTTATAGTACTAATAAGACCTAAGTACCAAGGTTATATTGACACTATCTCTCCATGAGATATACTAAGACCAGTTTAAATGCCGATGAAACCTAAGTTTTTCGAAAAATGGAAGTTACGAATGTGGATAGCGTAACAACACTATCTTAACATGTTAACCTAGAAAGAAAGGTTATAGTATCAAGATGATGTTATTGTGGTATACACAAGGAAATATAGATACTCTCAAAAGACTCAGATGACATTGGAACTTAAACTAAGTATGATTATAGAAATAAGTTCTTATTTGTGTGAGCAGTGTAACCATACAATAAAGGGACTTATATCAAGTTCACACAACATTAAAAACACAATGTAATTACTATAATTGTATGGCTAGAATGCAAGAGAAAATAAAAACTTAAGGAGAAATAATGATGAACCAAAATTGTAGCAATGAAGAAGATCTTGAAATAAAAATCAAAGGACTATCAAAGACATAAAAACATACATGTGCACATTAGATTTTTAACAACCCAGACACAAACATGGATGGGCATAAATGGAAAAAAAGTGGTGAATATTTTCCTTCTTAACCCAAATGGGAAGTGATAACTTAAGGTTATATATCAAAATATGAAAATAAACTTAACACCACTTGGGCAGAGTTTCTCCTCGTCTGAAGGCGAGAAAGAAACCAAGCTAAGTGATACATCATTTAAATTCATGATGAAATACACTTAGATCTAACTCAATTGGAATCTTTACCTCATTAGAAAAACAAGGTTCAAATTCTAAGTAAGTCATCACTTCGTGATGGCTCAACAATACGTGATAATAAACTAGTAAAGTGGGCTCCAAGACAAAATGGATTTCCTAATAAGACCACTCAACTAGGTGTCAAAAGTTTGTCTAACTGTGAGCACAATTTACCTAAAGAGTCACACTAAATAATTTGGGAGTATGTTGGCTTTACTTTACCCCCTTCAAATACGATGAGCAATAAATGCATTCACGCATATTCTCACTGGGGTCGCGATACAGATAAATTTGAGTCTAACTTGTAATGTAAAATCTAGTCAGGTGGGTAAGTGGAGTGCTTCTTGTTTCATCCATGAGGTTACTCAGTGGTGGATTACTTTAGGGTTACTAGAACCACCCCCATTGTTGTATCTTAAGGTGTTATGCCAAATGGGTTATGTTCTAGTTGAGCATATAGGGACATACCCTTTTTTGAAACCTGTAATACAGTGTGATGTGGAGTGGTGTGTTTTTTATCTTGCTTAACTTAATGTGTTTTTATGTAGCACACCATTTGGCAACCTACAAGAAAACATGTATTAGTAATTTTTTTGGTCTTGACTCCTCCTTTCTTTGACTAACATTTTTTTGGTTCTACTCAATGGATTAGTAATTTTCCATATGCATAAAGAGAATAAACGTTATTTCTCATTCTCAAGATCATCATAGGACATAAGAGAAGATCATACGCAACGCAAAATATAATTAAGAAATCAACAAAGGAAAACTACTTAATTCAAATGCAATAAAAGAGATAAGAATCTTTTCTGATTCCCAAGATCACCCCAAAATACATGAGGGAAGAGCATATGTGACCTTACTCTTATGTTTAAGCATGTAAGTTTTATACAATGTTTAATATAATCCAACAAAATCATGTAAACACACCCTGCAAAATAAAAATTAACCAGATTAGACCTACAGCGATGTTAGGATTTTATGACACAAACCTTTGAAAACATGGAATGGATATGCAATTCTAAACTGAGGTACCTACGCATAGGTTAGGGTGTGTATGCATGGGTTATGGTGTTTACAATCCTCTGTGTAACTTAGTGGGTTTGCAAAGTGCTTGCATAAGTGTGTATGCACTAGAGAATAGATGCTTGTGCTAGGGAAGAGAAACAATAGGCACAAAAAGCTATAAAAGTGCATGTGCACTAGAAGAGGGGTGCATGCGCTATAAAAACTATGTATGCACCACCATTTGGGAATGTGCGCACCTAGTAAAATTTTTGACAGAGGGCCAAGAACACACAGGGTGACTGTGCATGCCTAGTATAAATGATAGTCAGCTAGGTGCTTACACTGATAGAATGGTGTATGTGCTATAATTTGGGCATGTGCACCTACTATCAGGTACCTATGCATCTCTGCTAAAAATGATAGTCAGTAGGTGTCTATGCTGGTAGAAAGGTGTATACACACCTTCCTAAAAAACCACCAAAAACAAAAAAAATGATATTCTAAAAGTGCCAACAAGTTATAATTTATCCCTTAAATGCAATTTCTAACACAAACCTAACAAAATGCCATGAAAATTATGGTTAACTACATAAAACCTAGCTAAAAATCCCAAGGCAAAATATTTAACCCTATAAAAAAACATGTAAAAAGTTAAAAACTATAATAAAAGCTTCAAAATGAATCCATTAATGGAAGATGGAATTCAACTCCCACCAGGTGTGCTAAATGTGTTCAATGAAAAGTTCCAAAATCTATGAAAATGGGGTAAGAAAACTTAAGAAACCCCAACAGCTTTAAAAAACTAGTCAATAGACCATTAGATAGGAGATAAACAAGGATTCATCACTTTGCATACATTAATCTTGAAAGAAACAAGAAAATATAACATATTTACTAATCCTCTACTCTTGAAAGGCTTAAAATTAACCTAGGTAGATTCTAAGCAATCATTTTTTGATTTATGAGAATGAGATCTCACCATTAATGGCTTCTAGGCCAATGGTTCTTCCCATTTATTCAAATCTTGTGTGTGTAGTGCAATCGAAAAACAATAGCTCAATAAAACAAATGAAATAAGTTCTAAAACCTAAGAAAAATGCTATATTTTATGTTATAAAGGAGGAGTGTTCTTAGAAATGGTCTAGGGGTAGTGGGTTGTTTATAGTTTTTCAATTTAAGAAATGGGAGACTTTTGGTGCATGTGGGACAAATGAAGGAGTCAAAAAGGTGATTTTTAGAAAAGCACATTGGGAGGTGTGAACTAGATTTGGAAGGATAAGTGGCTATTTGAAAAGGTAAGATATTTGTTTAGAAATTCAAATTCTCTTTTAGAAAGTCAATAAGAGGGTTAATTAACCTAAACAAGGTTAATTAAAAGAAAAACAAGCTTATAGAAGCTGGTTAGAGAGGGATTAACAAATTTAGGAGGTTTATAAGGGGTTAGAAAGGGTATTTTACTATCATAGTGTAGTAAATGAACACGAGACTAGGATAATTAGTATGATCTTAGTAATAAGATCACATAGAACAAATTATATGTGTCTATAATATGTTTCATGGGCTGAATTAGATGACAAATTCTCTAACTGGGTAGTCATTGTTGTAATATGAGCTTCAAGGAATGGACTCACCCCAATATTTACACTCTTAACTTCTTTAGCATGTAATGCTTCTTCCAAGGCCTCACATGGATAATTAAATTTCTTATGTGAGATATCTCTTTGAAAAGGAGTTAACAAGATTCCTACAAACCACTGCACATCCTAGCTCATCCTGGCTCTAATGAATATCATAGGAAATATTGGACAACAAAGTATTGAAATGTGCATCATATTCCCTATCACTGTCAAACAAACCCTACTTAATATATTTCAGCTACTAATGTTTTATTTCTCAAATTATGGTATATGGAACTCAACCAAAAAGGTTGCACACAATGTATCATAATCCACTTTTGTCCGGTGTGGATCATAATTTCTATACTAGTTGTGTACGTAACCTTAAAATGTGTTTACAAATTGACTTTCCTTTCTATTAGGAGTGATTATGCCTTTACATCTCCACAATAATTCACACTTATGCATATGTTCTATTGTATCTTTCACACCTTTATACTCTAGAAAATGAAGAGACATATCAAAGAAGATCTGAGGGGTATACTATTGTGGTTGTTGTGATGGTCGCAATCCTTTTCCTAGAGTGGTTATAAGTTCTAAACCTGATCCTCCACTAGGACTTCCTCTACACGCTGGAGGTCATAAACCCTCTTAGACTCCTATCATGACTTGGGGACCTGTAGATATACTTCCTTGCACACTTGTATCAGTACTGAACTAAACACCAACCTTTTGTCCTACTAATTCACATATGGTGTTACCTCCAATGGGTAGCGTGCCACTTCCCTATCCCAAGGATGTACCTACAAAACTACTCCTAAAAATTTATGACCAAATAGGGAAATTTTTGTACTATCATATGTGTTTCATTAATCTGTTGTGCCTCCTGAGACGATACCAATACGTGCCTACCTATATATCTAACCCAACGTGGTGATACTTGATTACCTTCCTACTCACCTTCACTATGATGACCCTCTACAACAATTTTCAGATTCCAAGGACCATGCACAAAGGCTAGGTAGTTATACTAGGTCAGATGCACACCAACAGTTCTAATTATCTCCTTATAGTTACTCTCATCAAATGTTGAAGGGGTCCTTATACTACATGTATCCATGTGTTAGTTAACTAAGCTAAGAGAATTGAAACTAACACCTTAATAGTTCCAAAACTAAGTTAACTAAATAAATATCATCATCCTAAGAGTTTAAAGAGACTAAATACCAACATTATGCATTAGAAATTGAAATGGAAATAAAACTAATATGCTAAGCACTTGAATCTCTACTCTTTAGATCACCAAAAACACTAAATGAACCTAAATAGATCCATGGAAATCAAAGTTGATTGTTTTATCTTCAATGGTTTGGGAATGGAGGCTCATCAAAACATGGCTTTAAGACCATTTTTATTCTCTCCATATCACCAAAAATCTTGGATGGATGAAATGCAAGATGAAGATAACTAGCTCAACACTAATGGAAGATGCTCAAAGATGAAAATTCCTATAGTTTATGCTATATGCATGGAAGGTGTATCTTTTAAAGGAAGGATGAGGGTTATATTTATAACCCTATGGTTTGAGAGAGATGTGCAACTTGGTGCTTGTGGGATAAGGGGAAAAGTAACTTTAGTTTAGTTTACCAAAGCTAGGTGAGTTAGCATGTGGATTAGGAATGGATAAGGTTTCTTTGGTTAAGTTTAATTTGTCATTTAGCAACCATGGGGATTGAGGGGGGGGTGCACTAATTAATCAAAGTGATTAATTAATAGGTAGGTATTAAGATTATAGAATATTTTTAGAATAAATTTAGCATGATCTACGTTGTGAGAGGAATTTAATCAAATAAATGACAATTTATTAATATAATAGAATAGAGAGTTAATTATTTGGGAATAATTAATTAATTTAGATAGAAAGGGGGATTAATTACTAGAAGGTCATTAATCAAAATTTATGATTGATAGAAGAGTTAAATAATTAACATAATGTAATTAATTAATGGTGATAGAAGAGAAAAGGTGCGTTATTAATGACATGTTGTCAATTTGTGGGAAAAGGGTGTAATTAGCACAATTTAAGTATTTAAATTGCTTGATCCAAATTATAGGTGTCGACACTGCGCTTTCCCAATACTACTAAGACATGATCCTAAGGTCCCTCACCTTCTGCAATATTCTCATCACTACCACTAGTCATCATTCCCCTTTTTCCTAATGCCTCTTCAACTTCCCTCTCTCATGCATCATTATATCTGAGTCATCTTTATTCTATTTCCTTTTCTTCCACTGGGATTGATACCATCCTTCCCAAACCTCCTTATTTCCCCTGTGCATGGTGGATTTTTATCCTTACATCAGTAAGTTCTCCATCTTGAGTGCAATCATCAAGATGTTTATTGCTAAAGGTAGCACATGTAATTATGATCCTATAGGTTCACACAAAAACCAAAAATCTACTTCTTCCAGGAACAAGTATGTAAAAATTACATATTCCAAGGTATAACTATGTAACACACCCCACAAGTGATCTATAAATCTTGTCAATGGTTTATCCAAATATGTAAGTAGTTAATAGTTGTCTTGGCTCCACACTTTCTTTCTTCCTATCCATACTCCCCTATTCTATGCATAGGTTGTTAACCACCAGTAGAATTATACTAGAAAGAAGCTGAAGAACATCTCATATAAGAAATGATATAGATTATCTTCCACCCATTTGTGCACATTAAAATATGGTCTAGTTCTATATATTTAAGAAAACACATCCTGGCCACCATGTACCCAAAGATAAATATTCTCCAAAGATAGTCAGCATTCCATACTTGTGCCACATCTTGATGAGTAGAAAGAAAAGAGGCCCCGAAAAAAGAACAAAAATGTAGTATTTTTATTAAGCAATGCTTATTTGGGCACGTTGGCACTTTATCCAAAAAAATTATGAACGCTTACTCAAATTGCGTTTAACCACCAAGTCCCTCCTTTGTGATCATATCAAGATGTGGGGTTAGAACAGACATCATCATCATAACTAATACACCATGAATGAAGATACAACATGTTATATTAGAAATACATATAATAAGGAAATATTTCAACATATACAATGACTAACAATATTTAAAATCCCATAATATGATACTCATATATGGTAATCTTTGCAATCCACACACAATTTTTGATCATAAACACTTTGCATTACATACCAAACATGTTGACTACGTCCATGCATTAATCCATGCACAATCATGAATAAATTAAGTACATACAAACAAAAGGTTTACATCCAAAGGTCCACATAAAAGGCTACTACTTACAAGAGAGCTACACCTATTTATACATGGTGGAGAATTTCCTTTCACCATTTTCATGTGTTTTCCTAAATATAGGTGTGCTAAACATATATTTCATGCTTTCTTTAACTATAGATTGAGCTATAAATAACTTGACTTTACCCAATATTTATTCCTACAAATAGGTTCCCTTCATGCATCATCCCTACCTCTCCTTACATGTAATTTTTATTTCTAGAAGTATATTTCATGTCACTTCATCTCGCTTTATTTCCTATTTTTATCATTTCTCTAAAAAATAGCCAAGTCCTGGAAACCCTGTGTATATGTATGAGCCTGTGTGTGCTAACCCTCTCTCTTTTTTGTATGCATATCTATCTGTTAACCTAAATGATTTCACATATGCCTTTGTGCATCAATCTATTCCTTAACTATTTCTTATAGTTCCTTGCGTGCACTCTTGCAGGTGGTCTCCAACTTCTACACATAGCTAATACGTTTCCATATCTCCACTCAAACCATATTAACCAAGATTGACCAATGGTAAGGTGGGTCGGATGGATGTGAAGATTCACCCACACCTTTGTGGCTATGACTCATGTACCAAGAGAAATTAGGATCATGATATAACATTGGTAAGTATTGTATGGTTATAGATAAAAGGAAAGATAACTAGATTGTACTAAGCCAAGAACACAGATGCTAATCAAACACCACGATCTATAAGATGACAGAAATTCACCAGAATAACTTTACATGAAACCTTTGCAAAAAAATGAGCAGCAATATCATATATTATTATGGAACTCAATTAAATACAATGATAATGGGCCTTGTTTATATAGGAAAGGAATAACAATCTAAGAACCAGTGAAGGTCGTAGATCAAGCCATAGATCAAGGAAATAACTAGTCATCAAAGAACTAGTCAAGAACATAGATTTAGGAGAGAACTAGACATCAAAGATCTAATTAATACTGTTGATCAGAGAATACTTGTTAGAGATCACACAAGAAGTCCACGCGGGAGAGAAGGCCAGGATCAGGGGTGTGAAGGGACAAAAAGAACCTGCACGTGGAGGGAAAGTTCATCTTTCGGGACTTAACCAATTTTGAGCATGAAGACCTATTTTAGAAGATGGCGTGTGGATCACATAAATGAGGTAGAGACGTGTGTGCCACAATTTTTCTATCTTTAGAGGATTGCATCGGAGCGTTTTGCATGGAGACGAGCTAAGAATGGGATTATCACTTTAGTTAACTATAAGAGGTCTATAGATAACACACTTACATGTGAGGCTATGCCTGTAAATAGCACATGGCTATTAGTAGCATGCAGCCTATTTTTGGAATAGATAAGTGGTGAAGGGAAAGTCCCCACCGTATATATATGTAGTGAATTACCTGAGAGAAAAGAGATGATATATAGGTATATGTAGAGCGTAAGAGGTAAGCATAAAGAGATATGTGCATATGACTAGATTATTATATCAGATCTATGCAAGCATCGATATAGATTACTATTATTGTAAGGAGCTTATGTGTTTATCAATATATGGAAGATATTTACTGAATCTAAGTGTCATTCTTGTGTGTAATTGAGTAGTGCATGTTCTTGATTCAATCATGATTATTGTTTAAGCTTGTTCTTTCCTAGATCTGAATATGGCATGAATTGTAGAATGATGGATTAGTTATGGATCTATATGTTTATTCCTTCATAATGCTAACATCCTACTACAACAGCCCTAAATAGGGACCTGGTACCTTTGCGCGCTTCAGGTGAGTGCTCATTCTAGGCTGAGTGATGTGCCAGCATGTCTAGGGTGTTATCTGGTAAATTCTAGGTTGCATCATTAGTTCTGTTTCTGGGACCTGCTTTTTAGTTGTTTTTAGGATGATTCACGATGAAGACGTACCGATTAAATATAGCAAGCATTAAAGAGTGGATACATGATCTAGAGGAATAATATGCACAACGGTTTAGCATTAGATCTGAGTTTAACACACACACTTGGGTAGAATAGAATCTGTATGATAGCTTATATGAGAGATTTTTCTCTATCTTTCCAATAGAATTATACAAGTGGCTGATTGCTTATGCATCTAAGTGGAATTGGAGGTATCACACACTTGTCTAGACATAGGAAAAATTTCAATCCCTTTATGATGCTTATCTGATTTGGATACGTGGCTTCATGGTGTTCTAAACAGTTATATAATGGAATATTCAATTTTGATGTATTCTTGTCTGGAGGTAGCTGAATTCTAATTTTTGTGATATCCAAGAGGAGCATATCTGCAAGGTATTCGATTGGTGATCATGATCTTGATGGTAAATTTGAACCTAGAAAGTAAACTGATGGCTAACTAAACCTCACCATGCGCGAGGGCAGGAACAGGTTTGGTGAAAGATGGCAGACTTAGTGGTAAAAAGGTAGAGAGAGGAAAGGCAGCTTAAGTATAATGAGGCATGTGAGAGGGAGATAGAGAAGTAGCGTTCCATTGTAGAAATTATGGTGTTGAGGAGAGAGATGGCTCATGAAATATTTGAAGCTCACATAGAATATGTAGAGCCAGAGCATCAGGAACTCCCCCATCTTGGAAAGCATGACAGAGATTCCCCCTTGGCTTCACACAGAAGTGCACCATCAGAGACTACCCGGGCCATGTGCACACATTATAGTCCACCTGGTGACCTAGCCCTTGCGCTTGGTTTTCCAGTATCTAGTACGACAAGTAATCAACAAGTGGATTTGGGAAATAGGAGAACTGGAGTAAGTCAGAAAACAAGTACATCAATGGAAAGACAGACGGCTTCAATGTTATTTGGAGGAATATTTTCAGTCACATCATCTGCACAGAATATAAGTGCTCCGAATGTTGGATTCACCTCTGGAAGTGGAACTACATGGACTGTAGGGGTTCAGTATATTACTACTGTCGAAGCACAGGGGAGTACATCTACAGGTCTTATTCCAGCTATAGGTGGAGGATCAGGAGGAATAGGTGGTTCTAGTTCTAGTGGATATGGTGGTTTTTGAGGTAGGGGAAACATAGGAGGTTCTAGATCAGGTGGTCAAGGCCCGCAACAACCAAAGAATATCTATATGGAGATGTCACTTCATCTCCCGTAGTATACAAGCATAGAGGATGTTGTTGAGCATGTGCATATGTGTGAAATATTGTGGCACGTAAAAGGGATCACGGTTTCTGAGTGTAATCCAAGCCAATTTTCTACTACATTACAGGGACATGCACATAACTGGTATAGGAAGTTTGACCGTGATCAAACTTGCATGGATTATGTAGCATTAAAGGATGCTTTCTTAAAAGAGTTCTATATCTCGGAGTTTGAGAAAAAGAGTATCAGCGCACTCAAAGATATCAAATAGGGCACTACTGTGAGTGTACGTGAGTATGATGCCTACTTTAAGACACTTCTATCTAAGTTATCTTATAATATTCACGCTAGCCAGCATGCACAATGGTTTGTTGGAGGATTGATTACACCATTCAAAAGAGCACTGTCACATAAGACATACACTGATCCGCGTGAAGCACTGGAAGTAGCTTTACATGATGAGGTAGTTGGGAGCATTGACACTAGCATTAGTCCATTCTTATAGGCATAGATTATAGCTATGGAAAAATATTTAGAGAAGCTATCAGTCAATTCAGCCCATGAAATGTGCTCAGGGATTTGGTGTACAGATTGTGAGGTGGAAGGTCAGACCAAGACTAGTTGTCCTCGCATAATAGTATGCTCATTACTGTTGGACTGGGAGATCTGTCATTTGAATCATGATGCTAGTCACTGTCCTTTGTTACAGCATGTGATAAGGAAGAATGTATCTTTTTACTGTAAAATTTTCTGATCCACGACCCATGATACTGATGATTGTCAATTGATTGGTCAAATCTAGGATGCTATAGACATTGGGGTATGACAGACAAGCGTGATATATAATTCCAAGGGTAAGAATGAGCACCAGGATTGGGATCATAATCAAACGTGCTATGAAAGGAATGATGGGAATTTTGAAGAAGGTCATGGAAGAGGACGTGGATATCACAGAGGATATGGAGGATGAGGCCATGGTAGAGGAAGAGGTGAGTTCCCTCGTGGAATATGTTATACATGCAGATCTACTGACCACTATAGGTGTGAATGTCCTAAGAATATTGCATGTTCTCTCTACGGAAAGAACCATAGCTATGAGGAGTTCCTGAAATTATATGAGCATCTGAGTAAGCAACATAAGCCCAAAAAAAGGTGTCAGGATGGTTAGAATCTAGTGCATGGTAGAAGATCATTGGATGCCCTGCATAGCACTAGGACCTGAGGCATTAACAGTGAAGATTAATACATGAGATAAAGCAACGTGCACAAGAGAGGCATTACACCAGAATAAAATGATCACCAAGGAGAAGGTTTTGCATGCAAGGTACCCAGATCCTGCTCATTAGAAGGAAGTCTATCAAGATACCATGGAAGTGATAAGGAATCTTTAGGGTGAGATACAGTACTTAAAGGAGCAGAAGAAATCATTAGAGATAGGCTAAACTGATATAGATGATTTGAGAGAAGTGTGCAAAATGTTGCACCAATAGAACATAATTCCACTATTATAAGGAATTGGTTAAAAGGGAACACTCCACACATAAGTATTAATATTGGATGGAAGATCCTACACGTAAATCTTCCCCCTGATAGCATTGACTAAGACAAGGAAATTACTTTGAATGCTGTTGTGAATGGATGGTTGCTGAGTAAAATATTTATTGATACAAGTGCAAAAGTAAATGTGCTTAGATTAGATGCATGGGTACAAATGGGGAGGCCCCCATTACAGTCATCATCTAATGTGTTTTTTTATGGTAAACCGAACTAAGGCCACTCCCATAGGAGTTTTGAAGGATGCATTTATAACCATACAAGGGGCCAAGTTCATTGGGGATTTTTAGGTATTAGCACTTGTAGAAGCAAATGGTTTTCTATCCTTGCTTGGACACCCTTGGTGTTATGTGAATAATGTTGACTTGAGATTCAATAAGGGGTATATCAGCTTTGAGAACAAGGAGGAAAGGGTTGTGATACCTTTGACAGATGAGAAGTCTACACCATATGTTTGTTGGGGTGTGGAGCCTATTTTTTGTCTTCTTGAATCAGTGTTGAAGTGTTGGAGCTCGAACGGTTATGTTTTCAGACTTCAGGAGCATTTTTTAGTCATTTGCTGTGACGTGGCTGAGACGTTGTTGTGATTTTGCTGTTAACATGTTGTTAACTAGCTATCAATGATGGGACTGTTTTCCAGCCATGGGAAGTTGAAAGATTGCGACTTTCAATCTTCTAGGATCAGATTTATGTCTTCTTAGAAGGATTGTAATCATATAAATAGAGGTGTTAGGGTATCTTAAAAATATCTTGAGTGTTCAAGAGGTCTTGAGTCTTAATGACCAAGAGGTGATCAAGAGTGATCAAGGTTATGCAATTGGGTGTCAATTATGGTTTAGCATCTTTGGAATTCTGTTGTGAGTTCATAACTGAGAGAAGACTGTGAGATTTGTTTTACTCTTGTTGATAATAAAATATGAGCAAGTTCTTGGTGGACGTAGCGCACATTGGGTGAACCACATTAAATCTTGTCTTGTCTTCTTTTGTGCATTATTCATTTATGTTGTTATATTTCTGCAAGTATAATTCTGCTATATAGTTTCCTACTACTGTGGTTTGAGGAATTGTTTACGCATATTTGTTCTCTAATTCCTAACAATGTTGAGTCTCTAAGTGAGGATAACTTAAACAAAATCTATGTACACACTATTTAGGACCCCGAGGTCAATGAGCCATCAAATGAAGGCATCCTATAGTGGTAGGATTCTCATTCTATTAGTGATACTACGAGTATTTCTTGTGATAATTGGGATCATGGTACATATGAACTAGTAGGGCGTGAGGTAAAAAGTGTGATTGTGTGCAAGAATGGAATCCATTCTGTTTGTCGGATATGTAGCACAGTACCTTAGTATACAAAGGCAAAAGATCTTCCTATATTTTTGAAATCCATGGAAGCACAGTGGACAGATGAAATTAAGAGAAGAGATGTTAGTGTATACCTTGTGTGGGATAGCAGAGTGCTGGTGGGTAGTCCACAGAGATAATATTATAGACTGGGAGGAGATTGGAATCTCCCTATCTACTAGGTTTTTAAGGAGTAATGCACCTACGTAGATCCACACTTTTAATGGTGATCAACCTGTTCAACACCACATTCAGAAGTGTGAGACACTCTAGACAGTAGGACCTGAAGCATTACCACCTTCACCCTAGGTGCATAGATTGTAATATACTCTAAAATGTTGCGCACGTGCCTGATATGTATATGTAGAACTACATTGAGAGACTAGGAATTGATAGAATTTGAATGCAGGAATACTACAGACCTTTGAATAATTCTCGATTAAACCTCTAGTCAAAGAAGCATTAAAATTTTTCAAGTCCTTAACTATGGGAGATAGTGCAAAGGCAAAAGAGTATATTAAGGAATTATTTGGTGAGACAGATTATGAAGCGTGTTTTGAAAAGGAAGAAGAGATGGACTCCACACTACTTGAACGTGCTTACCTTAAGAAAGAGAAAGGGAATATGGTTTACATTGTGGATGGTGAGGAAGTTGAGAACTTAGATATTTAACATTCATAAGGGGTGCGCAATGTAGACAAGGATACATGCGCCTATCACAAACCCATGAAAACAAAGAAGGTGAATATATGTTCGGAGGCTGAGCCAAAGGAGGTCATTATTTAGAGACTATTGGTCAGAATCAGAAGTGGAAAAGATCATTGAGTTACTCAGGGATTATCAGGACTTATTCCCTCTAGGGTATCATGAACTTAAAGGCATGCATGAATCACTTGGGGAAATGAAGATAAATCTTAAGGATAGAGCACACCTAGTTAGGAGGAGGCCTTACACAATGAACCCCAATTTGAATGAAAAGTTCAAGGAAGAGATTGATAACATATTGAAATATGGAATTATCAAGCCCCTTGATGAGTCAGAATGGGTTAGTCCAATGGTGATCAGTAGCAAGAAGGATGAACAAATTAGAATATGTGTGGACTATAGGGAGCTGAAATATATTGGAAATACTAGAAGGAGTTGCAGGGCATGAAATATATTCCTTCACAGATGGGTTTTCCAGGTATCATCAGGTTAGGATTGCTAAGGAGGATCAAGAAAAGAAAACTTTTACTACTGAATAGGGTAGTTTATCCTATACTGTGATGCCTTTTGGACTAAAAAATGTGCTTGTTGTATTCTCGTGGATAGTGGTTCAGGCATTCAAATATTTTATTCACAACTTCTTACAAGTTTATTTGGATGATTAGACAGTTTATGGACTTGTGAAAGATCATTATGACAATTTGTGCTTAATGTTTGAATGGTGGAGATAGTTGAGTATCTCTTTGAACATAAGAAGTGCATATTTTCTATACCTTTTGGAATACTTCTAGGACATATAATCTGCAAGGAAGGTTTGCTGGTTGTTTCAACTAAGGTTGCAGTCATTCTAGGCCTAGAATTTCCTACCAGTCAAAGTGAGGTGCGCGTATTTTTGGGTCACACAGGATACTATCGGAAGTTCATTAATGGGTATGCCAAAGTTGCTACACCCTTGGAAGAATTACTTAAAGGGAAAGGTACATTTTATTGGAGAGAACCATAGTAGTGCATGTTTGAGATATTAAAGGAGAAACTTACTACCACGCCCATTTTGTGTTTTCCCTCATGGGATAAACCATTTCATGTGCATGTGGACACCTTTGGCATGGCCATTGGCATTGTGTTAGCTTAACTTGGTGAATGTATTATAGATCATCCAATTTGTTTTGTTGGTAGGAAGCTGACTCCTACTAAACAAAATTATGGAACTACAGAGCACACAACTTTGTTAATGATCTATGCATTGTACAAGTTTCGACAGTACTTGTTAGCAACACCATTTATGTTTTATACATATCACATGGCATTGAAGTATTTGGTGAACAAACCAGTCTTGCAAGGGTGCATATGTAGATGGGTACTCTTATTTCAAGAGTTTGAATTCATAGTTGTGGTGAAGCCAGGGAAACGTAACATTGGACCAGACCACTTGTCTAGAATTAACTCAGGAGAAGAAGCACATACAATTAAAGAAACCATGCCAGATACACAGTTGTATAGGTTATGAATGCACCCCACCATAGTTAGAAGACATTTCTATCTTTCTACAGACTGGTGCGGCACTAGAAGGAATGAAGGCATTCGAGAAGAAACAGCTTGCTATACGCATGACACCATTTTTGTTAATCAGTGGTGACCTCTACAAGTTAGGTAGAGATGAAGTATTACATGGTTGTGTATTAGATCATGAAAGTAAGGATATTATGGAAAAATCCCATTGTGGTATTGCATTGGGCCACTATGCAGGTGATGCAGCTACTCGAAAGATCCTACTTGCTGGATTATGGTGGGAGACAATGTATAAAGATTGTAAATCATATTGCAAAGCGTGTGACCATTATCGACATCTAGGTAAACTAGGATAAAGAGATGAGATGCCTTTCAGACCAATTACTAGTGCTGAACCATTTGAGAAATGGGCCATCAAATTTGTAGGACCTATTTCGCCAGCCACACGTAGGATTGGGTCACGTCATATAATTACTTGTACAGATTATCTCATAAGGTGGGTAGAAGTAGAACCTATGAAGGATTGTACAATGGCTACAACAACTAGGTTTCTATGGGAGAATGTTCTTACAAGATATGGATGTCCTTTAAGCTTGACAAGTGATAGGGGTACACACTTTTTGAATGAAACAATTAGGATCCCATTAGATGAGTTTATGGTTGCTCACAATAAAACTACACCCTATCATCCTCAGGAAAATGGAACTACTAAGGATTTCAACAAGATTTTAGGTTAGACATTACAAAAAATTGTGATGTTAGAAGAAAGGATTGTGATGATAAAGTTTTAGCTATTCTTTGGGCATATAGAACAACTTACAAGAGACTGAACAAAACCACACCATTTTAGTTGGTGTTTGGTGTAGAAGCCATTCTCCCTATAGAATTTATGTTACCTTCTTTGTGCATTGCACGTGCTAGAGTTCTAGCTGATGAGAAGGATTTAGAAGAGTGTATTGAGAAGATGATTCAACTAGACGAGTGACAATCCATAACACGATGGATTCAGCCATAGGAAAAGGCCAGGCATAAAGCATGGCACGATAAAAACATAAGGGCTAAGAAGTTTGAGATTTGAAAAATGGTACTTCTCTATGACTCTAAGTTCTTGCGCCATCTAGGAAAACTTAAGGTACATTGGTTGGGGCCGTATGTCATCACTTACATACTTGAATCAAGTGCTTGCTAGTTAGAAGCACTTGATGGAACACGGATACCCAGTTACTTTAACAGGAGTAGGCTGAAGCCTTACTATAAATAAGTCTTCTTGGTGTTTGTAATAAGGTAGTATTTCCATTTAGATTAGGTTTTTCAATTATGTATTTCCTTCATTGTCGTTATGATTTTTCAATTTAGTTTTTGTTCTTTTGTAGTAAGTGTGCTTACACGCATGAAGCTAATTACTATGTGAAGAATGTTTATGCATAGAGGACTGCACATACTTTTAGTGTGGGGTGGTTGTAGTTATCCAAGTAAAAGACTGTGGGAATTGAAAGGTGAAAGGAATAAGCTACTAGGGGTGTGCTTTAAGTCCAAAGAAGATTATTTCTCAAAAGTGACCAAGGATGGAGATGAATGAAAGGACAGTATAACGTGAGGTAAGAAGAGGCCATGATAACTACGAGGAGAAGGTACAGTGATAAGGTACTCAGGAACAAGGGCACACATTGAAGAGAAGTCTACGACTAGAGGGTAAGAGGGCACGGTAGAAGGTTATAACTAGAGTGTGAAGATGTACCACATGGAATAAATGAATTTTTTCAATGAATGAGAGGATATTTGGTAGGTGAAGGAGAAATACATGCATCCAATTTTGAAAAACTATATAAGGATGGATGCGGATTCATTTTTTACCATTACGACTAAGAGTATTTAAGGAAAGAGCTAAGTGCGAAGAGCTGAGTGATTAGGTTTAAGGTGTGAAGGGTGTGAAATGAAGTGTGACAAATAGATCTGTGTGAAAAGAAGCTTGCATCCCAGTGGTGAAGGGTTTGAGTGAAACAGGTGATAGAGAGGAGTTGGGGCACCAAGTTTCCACCTAGGGAATGATTGAATCATATAGGGTTTTGATTCAAAAATTAACAGAGTTAAAGAGGAGAACGATTATAAGGGTTAAAAAGTGGCACCCAGAAGAATGCAAGTGTAGCAAAGGAGAAAAAAGAAAGAAGAAGGTGGTTGTCAAGGAGGAAGGAGATGGCAAACCTGAAAGCAATTTTCAGAAATGCAATATCAGAAGGAGTCATGCTTGTCGGATCAGGAACTGAGGACTTCACACAAGAATACAGAAAGAGAAAAGGAAGTAAACTACAATCAGCAGGTACCTCAGCAGAACAAGAAGGAGCTCGATTCGCTTGCTCACTAAGAGGATGAAAAAATGTAATAGGAAGATGACATGCCGGTTATGAATGATGTAGGTAAGTAGCTTCTGAAGAAAACTGTGGTCCTAACCAATTATATGAGCTTCCATATTCATGAAGTATGAGCCCTTGTACTAGTGGCTTATGATCAGAGTGCATGAGGACTCTTCTAATTTGCAGGACGCAGAGTTAGAATCTCATTCGTGCTTATCTCATGGTGGCGGGTTTGAAGGCCACACAAGAGGATATAAATAATGATCTCATAGATAAATTCGTGATATTAAATAAAATACATGAGTTAGGGTACCTGAAGGGTCTGTGCGGGTATGGATATAGACAAGGTTGAAGAACTATCTAGTTGTGTAAGAAGCAACACACCTTGTTAAAAAATTGAATGTATCAGGAGCGGGGTGGTCACAGGTAAATACTATGTGGTTACATATTGCCGCAAATATGTCAGAAGGAGTGTAGGCGATAATATCACAAGGGCTACATTACAGAGAAAATAGTCGAGAAGAGGAAGCATCACAGGAGGGAAGATAGCTTTGGGTCTATTCTATTATCACTAGTATTCATGGAAATTAGAGTCCCAGATGGGTGAAGGAAAAGGTATGGGAATACCCCATGGAGAAAAGTCACTAGCTGAAAGGTTTAGCAAGTACCTATGTAAAGGGTCCATGACAGATGACGTCAAGCAGAGGGCATAGAAATGGTACGACAGGATCTGTGCGGCATTGGAGAGAAGAGTGGCACATCTCAAAGGACCCTACCCTCAGTAGTGGGGAAATAGGTCTAGTTTGTTGTATATCAACATTTTGCATCATCGTGCTTCCCAATGAGAGATGGATTCTAGAGCCCTTGGTGTAAATTTTCTTATGCATTCACTACAAGGTATTTCCAAGCATATGTTCACAGATTCATAGACACATGCCGAATAATATTCAATGTAGATAAGGTAGACTGTGACTACCATGTTTTAGGAAGAAGTATGTGTATCTAGGAAGAAGTGCCTATGCGAGAAGTTCATTTCAGAGGTGTTGAATATTAAGCCAATAAGTATGGTTGGTAGCAGATACAAGGGAAACATTAGTATATCTTCAGCTAAATCTCAAGATGGAGAAAAATAAGTATGTGGAGAATGAATTCGTGCTCCCAAGGCCACCGAAGCATAAGCACACAATGGAGAACATACCGGTGTAAAGGCCTATATAAAATGTTGAAGTAGAGGATGAAGAAGAGGAGCATGAAGATAGTGCAGGATTGGAGTGTAGAATAAAGCAACCATATGAAAGAGAAGATTCACAGCACATGACTACTCCACCTCAAGGAGAGGACGAAGAGGAAGATACTGAGGTTGAGTAGGGGGAACATGAATTTAAGAAAGTATTCAGATGCACAAGGAATCAAAGTGGAACCCCATAAACGGTAAGGAAATCACCTTATCTCTCTCCACAAAGGAGACCACTGAGCCAAAGTGGAGAATAAATTTGAAGTTAGATGAAGAATTTGAGGAATTAGGGGAGAGTGAGTGTGCATTCCTACCCACTCAAGTAAGAAGACGAGCCACAGAATGAGGAAGAGTAAAAAATGAAGAGATGAAGGACGAAGAAGAAAGAGAGACGGAAACCTCCAGATACACATGCGACGACTGCTCAAGGTGTAATAGGAAATACTCCTAACCTTGAAGCTACAATTCCCAATGGTCTAGATCGAATAGGATGAGTGGGGAACACTATGCATAACTCATGGGCTATGTAGAGGACACTAGAAAAATCATTCGTGCCCATTTCCAAAGTACTGTAGAAACAAAATGATTTATTTGGTTGGGAATTAATGCATGGGGATATGGTGACCATTCACACTAGAAAGAAACTCTCATGGTCAATGCACCCACATGGATGAGCCTAATTTTGATGTATGTGAGGAGTCATGTGTGTCAGATGACTGAAATAAGACACCTCAAGCCAGGCACATAACAATTAAAACCTACTGTTATGTCAGATGAAGAGGTTAGCAATGCACTGATAAAGGTTTCTATTGAGGTTGCAAGAAGAAACATGGACAAGGTTGTGACCAACAATTAGTTTGTTGCGCAAGGAGTTGAAGACGAAGGATGTAGTGATAGCGTGCCTAACCCAAGAGAAGGAATTGGAAAAAAAAAATAATAGTGTGTTATTGGTATGACAGAGGCTATTGGAGATCATGTGATGAAAGCGAGCCACATCTGAAATCTAAGGTACCAGAACAATTCCCCTCAGAAATGCATTATGTTAGAGCTTTGGTGGACTTGGTGAAGATATAAGAGGAAACAATCAGAATGCCAAAACCAAAGAATCTTGAAGAAGAGGTAGAAAGGGCTAAGGCTACAATAGTAAGAAGATTTCATCATACAAAGGCCTACTACAAGCGCTCCAAGAAGAATTGAAAAGGTGGATCATGCCTTAAATATATGCACAGCTCAAAGGCATTGATCAAGGTAAAGACTCTGGAAGAAGATAATGCAATCCAGAGGCTATGAAGGATGATACCTTGGGCTGCATATAATGGCTAACAATCGTGAATAAAAAGTGTGAAGCCCTAGTAGCAGCACAAGAGACACACAAGGAAATATTAAGATGAGCTTGGGAAACTCATCGCATAAAGATGGATGCGTTGGAAGGAAAACATATTGCAATGTCCAGCATTATGTTGGTATTGCAAAATGAAAAAGGTGATTTACCCAAGATGAACTAGAGTCTATTATTGTGGACATACCAGAGCAGGCAGAGAAAGCATTCAAAGAGTAGCAGGCCTTAGAGGCCGCAATAAAAGGAGGAGTATCTAAGTTGATCCTTCAAACTGATACAGAGGAGGATACCTCATAAAGATCTTTATCATCATACATTCTTTCTTCTTTCCTTTCCATTTCAAGATTCTTTACTTCATTTTTGGAGATAACCATTATCGGGACGAAAATGAGATTAGTGGGGTAATTTTGATCAGACAACACTTGTTATAGATGACACAGAATTCCATGTGGGGGAGAGAATGTCAAGAGATCAAGGGCACGAAGAGACAAGAAGAACTCACGCGTGGAGGGAAAGGTCAGCTTTCGGGACTCAGCCGATTTTGAGCAAGAAGACCTATTTTTAGAAGATGGCGTGCAGAACACACATAAATGAGGAAGAGATGTGTGTGCCATGAATTGTCTATCTTTAGAGGATCGGATCGAATCATTTTTCAAGGAGATGAGCTAAGAATAGGATTTTCACTTCATTTTAACTGTAAGAGGTCTCTATATAGCCACACTTACATGTGTGGTTATGCCTGTAAATGTGCATGGCTATTAGTATCATGCGGCTTATTTTTTGAATAGATAAGCAGTGAAGGGAAAGTCCCCACCCTATATATATGTAGTGAATTACCTAAGATAAGAGAGATGATATATAGTTATATGTAGAGCATAAGAAGTAATCATAAGAGATATATGCATATGACTGGATTATTGTATCAGATCCATGCACGCATCGGTATAGATTACCATTATTGTAAGGAGATTATGTGTTTATTAATAGATGGAAGATACAGATTGCAGTTGGCTGAATCTAGGTGTCATTCCTATGTGTGAATTGAGTAGTGCATGTTCTTGATTCAATCATGATTATTGTTTAAGCTTGTTCTTTCCTAGATCTAAATATGGCATGCATTGTAGAATGATGGATTAGTTATGGATCTATATTTTTCTTCCTTCTTCATCATGCTAACTTCCTGCAACATCAACCCTAAATAGGGTCCTAGTACCTTTACGCACTTCGAGTGAGTGCTCAGTCTAGGATGAGTGATGTGCCAGTGTGTCTAGGGTGTTATTTGGTAATTTTTAGGCTGCATCAAATACCATAGATCAAGGAAATAACTATACCTAACAACTAGATAATATCTCCTATATCTAAATAAGATCAAAAATAAATATCCATACACATAAGTAGGTGAGGATAAATACAATAAAGGTAATAAAGTACCTAGGAGGTGAACATGAGCTAAGATAAATACCTACTCTAACAATAGAAGATGAGTGATATATAAAGTATTAATTACTAATTGTTCTAGGGATTCAAATATACACACATTTTTTATTTCTAGTAAAATTGAAAGGCACATGTTTCCATTATTTTTTTGTGAATGTAGAGTTTACATATGAATGTATTAAAAAATGATGTTTGTGGGTTGTATATCTAGAGAAATTAGTGGTCTATGTAAGGACTTAGAGTCTTGAAAATGTTGATGATTCCATTATACTTGATGGATAATATCTACTATAATAGGGCTTGATATTCATTAGTCATATGTCTAGATAAGCAATGGTAATCACTAAAGGGAGTTTTTTGGTTTTCTAGAACATTTCTTAACAGAACAGTGCCATTTAATGAGGTGAATAAGAAATCCATGATATAAGAGAATGGGGTAGAATATCATATGGGGTATTTAGATGTGGCGGCAATAGTGACAAACCTAAAATTGGGATAGGATCGAGAGTATGGATGAGGGGGGGGGCATTGTGAAAATGAATCATTACATTTGTAGTAATATGTTAGATAACAAAGAAGAGTTGATATTCACTAGGGTTGGTTGTAGTATAGAGATAGTGAATCATGGAGTCATCCTCTTTGATAGGATTGAAATACAATTTGTGTAAGTTTTCATGGGTAATATCAATAGATCCATCATCGTCATCATTATCCAACTTGTTAGTCCTTGACATTGAATTGTTGAACAAATTCTCTAGGATACTTTGAGTAGAGGTCGAGGGTGGGATATGAGAAGACGTAGTAGGAGATACCAGATCATTGGTGGGAGGTTGAGTGGAAGAATAGGAGGGTATTTATTTGGTATCAATTGTGCTTGATTTTCCAATAACATATGTAATTATATGGTTAGGGGGAATTGATTGAGATTGTGGGATAACCATAGAAGTAATAGGATCAATTTTACAATATTTGAACAATTTAGAGTCAATTGGAATACTGTGTTCATATCCATCAAAGGATAATTTAACACAATTTTGAACCATGGATGGGAAATCCCCCATGGCATGGATCTAGGGGAGACTAAAGAAGAAGATTGAATTGAATGGGATCGTCTATAATATGAAAGAGAGTGTGGATTACCAAGGCCCTATTTGTAAATAAAATTTGATTGTCCCTATGGATGTTCAAGTGGTGGTATCATAACCTCACACAATGAGAGTATACTTTTAATGGTAATGTCATCAGGATTTCCAATTTTATTAGTAATAATAAAGGAAATATCTTAAAGGTAGATCCATTGTCAATGAGTACAATGCTTAATGAGAAAATTTTAGATGCGTGATTGAATCAGAAGAGGACGGGAAAGGTTCACTAAAAGAGGTGGTTGGAATATCCTCATTGGTAAATGTAAGTACTTGATTCATAATATTGAAATACTAAATGATAGATGAAAGGATATAGGAGGATTATCTCTGTATACCTTGATAGAGTGCAATGATTCTTATAATATGTGGTGAAAATCAAAGGCTTTGCAAATAAGATCAAAAAGAGATATCTTAGTGGAGTAGTTTTTAATTGATCAATGATATCATAACCTTAGGATGATTCCAAGGGATGAGAAGGTTTGAGTATTAATATGTGGGGGGAGTTGTGTGGGGCCCCCTCATGGGTTTTTACTTCAACAAGTGAGTCCTAAAATTAATAATAGAATAAAAAAGGGGTGAATTAAAACGAGGAGGGAATTTAATTTACAAAACCAATATATACTCATATTTAATATCTTCTTGTGAATACACACATACAAGGATGAAAGAAAAAGAATTAAGCCATAACCCTATCATAACAATGTAAGAGAGGAGAAGAAGAGAAACACATCCTATTGCATGTACACATCGGGTTCACGAAATGAGTTTAACTTGAATGTTTAAACTTTAAGGGTCTATTTACGGATTAAATATTATCCTAATCATCTAGTTTTCAAGGATAGTTACTGAAATATCAGGTAATACATGAGACAAGATATATAATAATAGATGAATAAATAAAATTACTAGTAATAGGAGGGAAAGAATACTTAATGGATATTCTAGTTTCTATGCTTATCTAGGATAACCTGATGACTGAAAGTGGGCTGGGAGTGATATGGAAAATGTCTTTGTCTAAATTTTGTGTCCTTGGAGCTATATGGACCACAATGTATGGTATGGACCAAGTGTACAAATGTTATGGGTCCTTTTGTATAGTCTTATCCCCTATGTACTTTTAACCTCTATAATGTTTTGGTTTTGTGTGATGATATGTTATCTACTCCTATATGAAGTTTTGGAATTCTGATACCTCATGATTCTTAGTATGCAACTGATTTGATCTTCTAATCCTAGATGGCAAGAGAGAATCATGCAAAAAAAAATTAGGTGGGTTATGGGCACCGTTGTACACTGTTTTTATTTCCACTACTCCAAAGAGAGCTTAAAAACACACATCATTACTTCCTAGCACACATCGATCTCTAGAATGTATACAAGTAAAGTGATAATCATGGCCTTGTAACAACTAGATTGTACTTGAATCTTACCTTATCTTGACTTGAATTGGATATTATGACTCTTCTATTGCTAACTTGAGTGGATAATTTCCCTAGAAATAGTATTCAGGTTATATGAAGCTCAAGAGAGTCTTAGAATATTTTTTCTTGTGATTTATCTTAGTGTTTTTCTCATTGAAATGATAAGTATGTCAAGTAGAATAGAATGATTTTGTGCTCCATAAATAGGAGATAAATAACTTGGTTATATATGAGTTCTGGATTTGAAAACTTGAGAAAGACCTACTAGAATGTACCAAAAGGATTGAAATTGAGAAATTGACCATTGCATGGAAAAGCACCAAGAAGCCAGATGGGACCATAGCATATGGATGTTATGGCCCATCCTGATCTCTTTGCTCCCAAATGAATGTGTGGATGATGTGGAATTATCATTGCAATATGAAAGGGTATGACCTAATTTGATGAATTAGTATGAACATTATATGAACAAATAGATTATGTATGCAAGTAGAATGAATTAGGTATAGCTAAGGATAGCATAGTTGGACAAAATACGTAAGGTATAGACTAGTGCAAGAGTGTTGTAAAATTTATATTGTTATAAGAAATGAATTACCAAAATGAGTGTCTATAACTTAATTTTCAATGAGTGTAAACAAATAGTAAGTATCATATGCCTCTCTATATGCTTGAATTTTTCTTTTGACAAGAAATGGTTTCAGATATAGATAGATTATTTCATTACAACTATTTACCCCTTATTATAAATAATATATTAGTGATTTAAATACACTAAAATGATGTAAGGGGAGATAAAAGAGGTTATTATAACTAATTAACTTCTATATATAGATGTTGATGCTTTATTTGACGTAGTTATATCCTTGATGCTATCTGGATATGTGATGTTTAATCATTTGAATATATATAGAAAATGAAAATTTTAAATGATGATAGAATGGTTGATTTAATTTATAAAATGATATATTCGCTATTTCGATGTTATGTTATGTAGTTATACTTATGATGCTTAGATTTATATTATATTATTTTTGAGTGTTCGGATATGGCCACGAGGCCGAAGGAGGTATTTGTATTTTGCAGGCTATTTTATATCACAACAAACATAAGGGGGGATTGGAGACTAACCACAATGTAATTTTGGTTGGATTCAACCCAGTCACCATGGCAACTAGTCATTTGCGTGTTGTTTGTTGTTGGGGGGTTCCCATGGGGGGGGTGGGGGGTCGCCTTTATATGTGACCATGGGGGTTTGTGTGTGTTTGTATGTGGTCCTTATTTTATTATTGTCTTGCATGTGTTTTCATTTGTGAATGTGTCCATTCTTTTATTTAAATAGAATGTGAAAGATAAATTTAAATAAGATTTTCTTAAATATAATTATTGATGTGTTGATCCTTGCATTTAATGTGTGTAAGAGAATTGATCCTTGGAGTATAAAACACTTCACCATCTTAAAACTCGGATTTTTACTTGGAGGGTATTTTTGGAAGCTTGTGGGACAAGATAAACTTGTCCCACACCCTTTAAAAGATTCATACCAACTTTATCTTGATTGGAGTGTTTACTTTTGCCTCTTAAATGCATTTTTGCTTGTCAATCTTGCTTGGGTAAGTGTAATTTCTTACAAAAAATTTAATTGGCTGTCCTTGAGGTGTAAGTGGGAGCTTGCAAGTAAAGTCGATTTGATTGGCATGAAGACTTTACATTCCTTTTTGGGTTTTCATTTTTTGGGGATTATTATTTTCCACTTGAATTTTTGGAGAGAGTTGGGAAAGAGTCACATTTTTTATCTTCTTCATCTTTTTGTTGTTTTGGAGCTACATGTTTTTTGGAAGCCATTAGAGCTCTTCTCTTACTGGAATGTTACTATTGGACTGTATTTTTGGCATTTTGAAGCTGTTGTTTTAGACTGTCACTTCATCTCTATTCAAGCTTGCTACTGGACTGTATTTTTGGCATTTTGAAGCTGTTGTTTTTGAACTGTGATTTACACATTCTTCTTGTTGTTTTGAGGATTTTTTTTTTGGTGGACATTCAAGTGACTGTTGGGGCTGCATTATTGTATTTGAAGCTACTATTTTTGAACTGTGATTTGGACATTCTTGTTGTTGTTTTGAGGACTATTTTTGGTGGACATTCAAGTGACTGTTGGGGCTACAATATTTTTTTTGAACTGTGATTTGGGCATTCTTGTTGTTGTTTTGAGGACTGTTTTGCTGGACATTCAAGTGATTGTTGGGGCTGCAATATTGTATTTGAAGATGCTATTTTTGAACTATGATTTAGGGATTCACGTTTCTATTTGGAAGACTATTTTGGTGGATATTCAAGTGATTGTTGGGGCTGCATTCTTGTATTTGAAGACTGCTATTTCTAAATTGTGAGTTGGGCATTCCTATTACTATTTTGAATACTATTTTATGGACATTCAAATTAATATTGGGGGCTGTCTTTTCTTGCCTGCAAAGGTGTTGTCATTGTTATGGCAAGGTAAGAGCTGGTTCATCTTTATACTGTTTTTTTCTTGCATGTTTTATGGAATGTAAATGTGTGTCTCTTCTCCATTTGTTTGGTTGGGTAGAATGCCTGTGATGGTGTAGGAGAAGGCTATGGGGAATCATTATGGGGGGCATAAGGGAATGCCATGGGCATCAGAGTTTTATGGATGGAGTTTTGGGTTTGGGATCCACCATGGAAAATAAATAGCTTGCATTTCTTACTTGTGGGGGGCATAAGGGAAAATTTGTGGGGGGGGCATAAGGAGGGGTTGGGAGGCATAAGGTTTATGGGATATGATATGTTATATTAGCAGTATGATTATAAGTAGATGCCCCATTCCTAATTAGGAGGCATAAGAAGCTTCCCCCATAGTCCTTGCTCCTTTGAATTGATTAAATAGAGCCTATGTGTTGTTTGATTGTGAAATATAGTGGAAATTTGTATGTGTGTCTTGGTTGTTTTGCTGTTAAAAATTTTCCTGTGTGTGTTGTGGAAGCCTATGGATGTTGTCATACATTGAACCCCATATTTTATTGTGTTGTGGTTGGGGCTCGAGGGCCAATGATGAGAGAGGCTTCATCTCTTCATTGGATATCTTAGTTGGGCAGAGAGCATTGCCTTTCCCCCTCTCTTCTTGTTGTGATCAATCGAAGGAAACATCTAAAGCATGCTGCTATTTTTGGAATCAGTCATGATGCAGAGTTAACATCCATCATTTTTCAGTTTACTTCTTGCTATAATTTCCTTTCCCCGCTCTATGTGGATAGACTGTAACTTTCATTATATTGTAAAGATGTTGTATTGACCATGCAAGATGTATTTTGATTTGAGAAAGGGAAATAATATTATCTTCTTGCCGTTGAGAGAACTGTTATGGTATGGTATTTGTGCATTCATGGAATAATGAAAAAAGAGATATGTTTCTACGTCCATTGGATTGCATTTTTCCAAGTTGTTTACTCAATCGTAATGTGACTTCATGCTTGAAAGAATGTAAGGGGATCGAGTTATGTTTTACATATTACATTTGAAATGATAAAAAGAATTACTTTGTTTCATCCATTGGTATGAGTTGGTGTAAGTAAGAATCATTCAAGTACATGTAATTCTCTATTTTGGAATGTTGGAAGCAAATCTTGCATAAGGGAATTATGTTATTTTTGTTACTTGTCTTGCTGGGAAACATTCAATCTAAAAAGAATAAGAAGGACTTCATTTAGATATTGTTACTAATCGTTGAAGAAAGAAGTTTGTTTTAAGCTAGCATGAAATGACTTTAAATTATGTTCTTACATACTTAAGATTTTCTATTTCAGTCAGTTAGAACGTAGTAATATGATCTTCCCTTACTTCACTTTGCATGCATGCTTAATCAACCAATGAATGAACCAAACAAGCCCTCAAACCGTTAAGTAATGAATGATGTGAACCAACTAAGCCTTACAAGACCAAAAAAGACCCAATACAGACTAGCACACTCAAGGAATTTACCTTAGAAGCTTTCAATCAAACAAATTTAACAAAGGACTCACTTAGAAAAATTGCTAGTCTAGACTATGGGAGCCTGTAGGACTGTTTTGAAAAAATTAATATCTAAAACTCATCCAATCCTAAGTTTTATAATTTCTGTACAAATTAGATGTCGTCACCTTTCCAAAAAGTCCAATTTTATCAAAAACTAAGTTCCCAATCAAAAGTTACAGCATTTTGAAGTTCTTGCTACGGGCAAGCCTAGAGTTGCTACGGGTAGGTTGTAGTTGCTATGGGTAGGCCTAGAGTGGCTACTGGTGGCTATAGGTGCATAGCAAGAGTTGATACGGGTAGGCTTGTAGTTACTACGGGCTGTTGTAGGAGTACAGCCAGTTGCTACGGGCTACTGTAGGAGGACAGCCAGTTGCTACAGGCTGCTATAGGAGCACAGTTGTAGTTACTACAGGTTGGGCCCTACTACTTCAAAAGCTTATGACACATTGTATTTGGTACATGGAGACATCAGAAACATCAGTTTGCACAAGAGAAAATATTCACCAAAGTAAATAAGTATATTAAATCTTAATGAACATATAAAACTAAATGTATGAAAAATCATAACGTTGATCTCCTCTTGTGGTAGATTCAAATGTGCATGTGTCTTAGACTATGCTTGTGATGGTATTTTTTTTTTTTTAAAGTATTCTTCTTTCAGCTAACTAATAACCACACACCAGGTTTGCACAAAACAAATATTATTCACAGAATAATAATTCACCTTCTATATTCATTCAGGTTTGTTTTACAAAATATATAGAATAGCTTGTTCCTATAATTTAGGAAACAAGTATAACCACTAACTCCATCAAACCTATTTACGTCGATGAGTACAACCTACTTAACCACTACACAAGCCAACAAATATTAGTTGTTTATAAAACAACTAATTACAATAGTAATTTCTTTTACATTTCTGTAATTAATAATACACAAACTATATTATAATGTGAAGCACTAATCAAGATATTCCTAACACTCCCCCCCTTAGTGTGAACATGGTATAAAAACATCCACACGCTCCTCTGCAGTATGCTCACCCCTGTGGCATGTCCAACTCTGTGACTCATGACCTCGATCCAAAAGAAAGGATCTCTCCTTCCATGGTTTTAAACAGGTTTACCACAAACCTTGACGTGACAGGAACCTCATCAACTGTCCACCTTGTGTGGTTTTTTGGATCCTCCCACAAACCCTTTTAAGATCCATGAACCAACTTACTCTAGTGCTACTATTCACCACTATGCTCATACATCAGGGAATTATGTAGGAAACACAACTTGCATATTACAAAACCACACAATAGAAGATATACTGAAAATATTTCACATTGCTTCCTATAAGAATCGTAATGTTCTTAATAGTAGTCTCTGTCATTGATCGCTGCCACTCGATCTCGAAAAACATAGAAAACTTCCACTGCCACTGGAAGCTTTCCTTGACTAAGTTGTTTTGGGTGCAGAATGGGAATGGAACATTGGTATGTATTCCCCCCCACAATGTGAAATTCTAAATAAGAAATCAGAAAGGGAAAAATGTATTGTGTTGTATCATACTAACTGGATCTTGCTGCACATGGTCACCATCGTGGGTGAACATATTCACCAACCGACCATCTTCCAATGAAGTATGGCAGTCAGAGGATCTCTACAGTCAGAGGATCTCCGTAGTTTTCTGCTCTCTTATACAATTCTTTTCCAGTATTAACAATAAAGCACACCACTCAAAGCAATAGGAACACTGCAAACTGAAGCACACTGAGAAAATGGAAACCACACTGAAAATCATATACTCACACCATACATATGCCACCATAGCTTCTACACGGCCCCGTCGTTGGTGACTGACGAGAGGTCGTTGTTCGACCTCCTTCCTCCGATGCCTCCTTCCTCCAATCAGTTTGTTGCTAACTCATCCGAATATGTCTTTGAAGCTCATCGAGTTTCACATTGTACTTTATTTTGTCTCTCCCCTACAATGTGAAAGCACTTATTTTTGGACGTCAGGTAACACTGAAAATGCGTGCGTTGAGGCAAAAAAAAAATATTTTTAAGACTTTTACATATTTTGACTCAGACTCGTGATGAAAACCTAAAATCACCTATTCGATAACAAGACATAAACAAAAAATAACACTTTTGTATTTTCATGAAAACTTGACAATATTGACACTATAAAGACCCTATGACTCTTTCCAATACAATATTTTGATGACTCAAATATTTAGTTTCATGACTATGAAACCTAAATGGAATAATGACTTGCCAATACTTATACACAATGTATCTTATGGTTTAGACACTAAAGGTATTGATTATAAAACAACATATTTTAAAAAAGTAATAGGAAAATTACTTTTTAAATGCTCTACACAATAAATTTTATAGTGCACTTAAAATTCCAAACATTAAGGGAATTGTACATATTACCAATAAGACTCTAACATACCAAGATACTAAATCAGCACTCACATATTACACGTGGAGGTCTGAGTTCAATGTGGCGGTGAGGAAAAACTGAACACCACCGAAATTTTCATGTGGTTGCATTGTATAAGAGTTATCTAGAAACAAAAGCAAGAAATTCTTTACATGAATGGATGGAATGATAGTGTAGATAGATATGTGCATTATTAAGTAGCCCTGACCACGTCCTTGTTTGCAGTCAACTATGATCAGATATAAATTGAAGCTGGAATCTATCTTTCAAATCAATTTGAATTGTTGGCTCCTCAATGTAGAATTCGTGCCTGGTGGATCAGACTCAATCAATTAGAGTAGAAATGAGATCACACTTGCATTTGCTTTGTTAAACTTGATTACTAGCAGATGATGTGACAGGCACCTAACAAGGATGTAGAATCACATAATGGAAGACAAAATGCAAATGAGTCTGCCCAACACAAGGTAACTGTAGATTGATTTTTAACTATATTTCCAACGATGTATCGAGATCCAAATCTATTTGCATAAATGAAGACCTTTTTTATAAATGCTTTGCTGCAGATGGATACAAAGAAAGAAACGTTATCAACAACGCTCAAATTGTACTTAAAAATCCTAGATGGGATTGAAGATGCCTAAATCATCTCTGTAAATTTCAATGAATAAAATGTTCCCTTGGACAGTAAAAACAACCAATTCAATGAAATCCAAACAAATATAAAATCTGCTTGAAGCAACAGCCTTTTGAAAATTTTTGCGTGGTTAAAAAATAATGCCAAAAAACCAGATCTGAGCAACAAGGAGAATAAATACAATATTCTAGATTAACTGCTCAGGCATAAAATAAAATCCTCATTATCAGGGAAATCAAGCAAATGAATTTCCCTCTTGACAATTAAAACATCTCGCTCTGATACCAAATAATAACCAAACACCAGGTTTGCATAGAAAATATTATTCACAGAATAATAATTCACCTTCTATAGTCATTCAGGTTTGTATTACAAAATATATAGAATAGCTTGTTCATATAATTTAGGAAACAAGTATAACCACTAACACCATCAAACCTATTTACGTGGGTTAGTACAACCTACTTAACCACTGCACAAGCCAACAAATATTAGTTGTTTATAAAACAACTAATTACAATAGATAATACCATAAGCTTATGCACGCATCAGATCTGGCAGCATAACTTCATATCAATTTAGTTCTCACACACATACTTATTCTATACAGATCATTACATATTTATAAGGGTGGGGACTTTCCCTTCACCTCTTGCATAACTTCAAAAATAGGTTGCATGCTAAAATAGTCATGCATTGTTACAATCAAAGCCACACATGTAAGTATGCTAACAATAGACCTCTTCTAGTTAACTAGCAGTAAAATTTCTATTCTTAGCGCGCACCCATGTAAGTGCTGAGCAACCACTCTTCCAAAAATAGTCGATGTGTGTCATGTAAGTATTTATCCGCTTTGTGTGGTCTACACGTTATCTCCAAAAATATCCCGCACATGTGAAAATGGCTAAGTCCTAAATCTACCCTTATCTTTAACGTGTGTGTCCTTCCCTATCCTTCCGTGCTTTTAACTGTGCCCTATTTTCATGTGTGAACCTCTTGTGTTCCTTTTCCTAAGTGTCACACTTTGTCTGCTCAACATTACCCCACACTAAACTATATTGTCACCACAAAAATGGCTGCCTTTGTGATATGAAATGAATAAAGAATATTGAATGGATGAATGTAAAGAATAACTATACAAAGAATAAGTATTTACTATGTAACATCCTCTGCTTCAACTAGAATAATGAGTTATGGATATTCTTCTTTTATTTATAGCTCTAATTTTTGTCATTCATTCAACGCGGCCTCTGCCTTCTCTAGAATATTTACTGTGATAGACTCCAACTCATCATGGGTAATTTCTCCCTTTTCATTCTATAATACTAACATAATGTTAGACATTGCAAACATTCTCCCTTCCAGAAGATCCATTTTCTGCACTATAATTTTTCCAAGTTCATCTAACCTATTCTTATGGGGCTCCTGGGCTGCTGCAAGGGCCTCACATTTTTACTTTACCAATGTCAGTCTCTTCGTGCACCCCAAGATTTCATACTTCATTTCTTTTAGGACTTCATTGTCCTCTACCATGGTCCTTATTCTTATGACTACCACTAGAGTTGTACAGATCTTCAATGCTTGATCCGTTTTCTTCAGCTCCTCCTGCAATTTTTGAATCAATTCCTAGTATGATGAAATATTTCTAATTACTACAACATTTTCCCTCTCTACCTCATGCTCAGGTTCCTTTGGTGCTGGCATCTAGATTGGTCCCTCCTCAAGCACCAAATAAACTAATGTGCACACATCGTGCATAACCAAAGGGAACTTATTGGGTACTTTCAGCTCTAAGTGTGGTTTTTCTTGGAGAACATGATCCCCGATCTCCTCTTCCTTGCCAATGAGGACCCCATTTTTTTTCTTCTCTAGGTCCTTCTCTCCTTTCAAGCATGCAATCTCTACATAGTTTTCCTTGATCTCTTCCCATAGCACTTTGATAGTGGTAGATTTTTTTATGTTCCTCCATGCCACCTTTGTAGATAATTTTACCAAGGCATTGCTTACCTATTCATTAGACATAACAATTATTTTTATGGTTATATGTCTTGCCATAGGTGCCTTCTTCAACCTTCTTGATACATAGGATTCTTCACATACGTCAAAGTTTGGCTCATCCATGTGTGTGTGCATAGACCAAGATAGTTGCTTCTATGTGCACGTGGTGGCCATGTCCTCATCCATCAGCTCCCATCCATATAACTCCTTAGGGCTCACCATGCTTTGAAAATAGGCACAGAAAATTTTACCTGTGTCCTCGGCATAGCCCAAATATGGAATAGTAAACTCCCCACTTAATCTTTTATTTCTTGGCCCCTTAGGAACTAGTGCACCAAGATTTGGAGTTGAATCCTTTATGTCTTGAGCATTATCTAGTCATGCCTCTTCTTCCTTTACCCCTTCTCCTTCATTCTTCACATATTCATCTTTCATTTCTTCATCTTTCGGCTCTTCCACATCCTCTGGTGGTGTAGGAGATTCAGGTTTGCTCTCTTCATAATTTTCCACCTCCTTGTTTAATTTCAATTTTCTCCTTCTCTTCTCAGTTGTCTCCTTCCATGGAGAGAGTCGTGGTGATCTTTGTACTGATTAGGGAGTAGCTCCCTGAGTTCTTGTTTGTCTAAACACCCTTTTAAAGTGGCGTTCTTAAAGTATTTACTCTGCAACATCCTCTGCTTCAACTAGAATAATGAGTTATGGATATTATTCTTTTATTTATAGCGCTAATTTCTATCATTCATTCAATGTGGCCTCTGCCTTCTTTGGAATATTTACTTTAATAGACTCCAAATCATCATGGGTAATTTCTCCCTTTTCATTCTGTAATACTAACATAATGTTAGACATTGCAGACATTCTCCCTTCCTGAAAATCCATTTTTTGCACTATAATTTTTCTAAGTTCATCCAACCTATTCTTATGGGGCTCTTGGGCTGCTACAAAGGCCTCAAATTTTTGCTTTACCAGTGTCAGTCTCTTCACGCACCCCAAGGTTTCATACTTCATTGCTTTTAGGACTTCATTGTCCTCTACCATGGTCCTTATTCTTATGACTACCTCTTGAGTTGTACAGATCTTCAATGCTTGATCTATTTTCTTCAGCTCCTCCTGCAAGGTTTGAAGCAGTTCCTAGTATGATGAAATATTTCTAATTACTACAGCCTTTTCCCTCTCTACCTCATGCTTAGGTTCCTTTGGTGCTGGCATCTGGACTGGTCCCTCCTTAAGCACCAAATCAACTAATGTGCACACATAGTGCATAGCCAAAGGGAACTTTTTGGGTACTTTCAGCTCTAAGTGTAGTCTTTCTTGGAGAACATGATCCCCGATCTCCTCTGCCATGCCGATAAGGACCCCATTATTTTTCTTCTCTAGGTCCTTCTCTCCTATCAAGCATGCAATCTCTGCATAGTTTTCCTTGATCTCTTCCCATAGCACTTTGATAGTGGTAGATTTTTTTATGTTCCTCCATGCCACCTTTGTAGATAGTTTTACCAAGGCATAATCATTTTACCTCAACTTCATAAATCTAGTATTGAACCCAAAAAAAATGGATTTTATGGTTAATGTTCTTGTGCATGAGGTGCTTCTTCAACTTCTTGACAACAGGATTTCTTTCATACGTCAAATCTTCTGGCTCATCCATGTGTGTAGCTGCAGCGGAAAGATAGTGCTCTCATATGATGCAAATCGGTGGTCGCACTGTCTCACGCCACAGCTCACTCATTAACTTAGGGCCTCACAATGCTTTGAACAATAGGTAAACAACCATTTTACCTATCCTCCTCAATTAAGCCTAAACATGGACATAGTAAACCCCGCACCTAATTCTTTTTATTATTTGCCTTGGAACTGGCCCCAAAGATTTGAGTTGAATCCTATCCTTCACTTTCAACATGTACACTCTCTCAGGTGCCAAAGTTATCCTCGTCTCTCTGTTCTATCACTATCATGATTCACGAATATTACACACACTTCTTTCCCACAGATAATCCACATAAATACTTCGCGTGTATTTTCATTCTATACTTCTCGAAAATCTTCAGACCATGAGATCATGAAATCTAATGTATCAGAAGGTCATCATAGATGCGGATACAGTTACATGAGCCAAACATATTTTGTGATGGTATCTTCTCATCCAATACTTTATCAACTGCGCATTCATATTTACTCGTATTTCCCCTTTTCCTATCCACTACGTTGTATCTCTTCGTTGTCCATCCCATGCTGAGTGTAGAAGATAATACGCCGGTGACTCTCACATATCTGATGTGAAGTAGCCATAACACTAAATATTTTGCAGTAAATTTGTAATCGAGTATCCAGCTACACAATACGACATGAAAAGTTGTGCAGACGCACCAGAGTCAATGATCCCCAACAACTGGTCCACCTTTTTAAAAGTGGTGTTTACCTTCAAGTACGTATATCGATAATCGCAAAGCATGATTGCTCCGTCTATACTGATCAAATATAAGAAGCAAGCCCAACAAAGATTCAGTGAGATCACTCCGTTTTCTTCTCTTTTCTTACTTGTCAATAACTCGCTCATAATGTGCCTTTGTCACAATATGTTTCCCTCATTCATCACATTTAGGTGGTGCTTTTGTTCTTCCTTGCTCGTCTCGTGAAAGAGAGATCATACTTCCGCTTTTCGTGAGCAATTTGTATACCTTCTTGAGGTGGACCCACCAACTCCATTGTGGACAGGGTTAAAAAGTCATGTTGTCTATCCCCCCTTTTCAATGATCACTGTTCTATAACTAAGAATATGAGTGTCTAAAAGACTCACTAGATTGAACGTTTCCACTTTTCTTTGACTGAGTGACAAGAGCACTCGCAATAGAATGGTCACAATTAGATTTCTGCCTGAAGTTGTCTCCGCTCCTTTTTGCCACAGAGAAAACAATAAATCAAAGAGCACAGTGTTTGACTTTTTCAACCATAAAGAGTGCCCTCCACAAATGACTCATATCGAAGTAAGGCTGGTAATACCATACCATCGTCGTCCAAACCTTTTTGTTGATGAAGGATAACTCGATCTTCTGCAAAGAAATATTCTGGAGGTGCTTTCTATTCCGACAGAATGATAGGTGCGTAATGCACACTATTTTCCACAATCTAAATACTGTAACTTGTACGGTAAAACGCAAGATCTTTCACGGTATACAAGTTCATACCTGACCTCTTTCTGATCTCCGATACTCACCTATTTCTACACCTGGTGCAGCCACTCGCTGGGCATAGCATCGGTGCTTGCCCTGACACAGGTGGCATCCCAAGGACGTCTTGGCTATCAATATCATCGCAACTAATTGTCTCTTACCAGTGTCAGTCTGTTGTGCACCCCAAAAGGTTTTATACTGAATTCGATATTACTGACTTGAGAAGCATATAAATGCTTTTCTTTACTGACTCTTTGTTCATATGGCTCTCTATGAAGATGAATAATCTGTTAGCGACTGTGTAGGTCCCAGGAATCTCAAATGCTTGATCTTTCTCATTTCTCACTTACCAAGCTCTCTTCCTGTTAGATTTGTTTGTAATCAGCCAAGCACTAGAAACCCTTACCTATAGCAGATGACAGATATAAAATTCTTATGTCATATAAAATTACTAAACTTGAAAATATAGTACGTCCCGTTAACTTTCTCTGCGTCCTCTAGACAAAGTCAAGTGTCGTGCATGTCATGTATTAGTGTTGCTCTAGTGATTTCTATTACCCATAGAGAATGGGACACTATAATAAAATAATTATTTGCTCCACACAGACACTCACTAAAAAATTATACAAAACTTACCTAATGCTCGACACGTTTAACTAATTAATGTCGTACACTAGCCAAAGGAGGAATACTTTATATATTGGGGTAATAATAAACTTTACGACACTCGCTATTAGTGTGAAGCGATCATTTAAATTACATTGAGAGAAATTATGAATCCCGAATCGTAACTCTATGGTGAATACCTGTGCTGTTTGAAAATGAATGATACATTTCCTGCCTTATGATCTCTGTAATGCCATCCTCAATTCTTACCGCTCTACGAGCTATTTTCGTCTTTCAAGCATATGCATAATTGCATATTTTTCCTGATCGTTCTTCCCTATTGTTTGGTGGAACAACAACTCCACGTTTTCTCATATCGAACTTGCTAGTGTAAGAAGTATTTTTATGTCCGTACCGATTTCCGTATCCATCTTTTTGCCCCATGATTTTTTGTTGATGAGCACTATACATGTCTACAAATACGGGAGCTCTAGAATTACTTTCACACTTGAATAGCCAATTAGACCATAACAGAAATTCGAGTCATATTAATGGTTGGAACCGTTTGAGCCTATTTTTGCGACTGCTGGGCACTGTTACATAAGGTGACTTCTTCAAAAACCTTCTTGCAACAAACAACTAGGGCACGTTTTTCACATGAGCAGGGAACGTGTCTTTGCTTGCCACATTTTTCTCATGTTATTGCCTTTCGTAATATGTCAGAAACAGAGTACCTTGGGCCACTCATGAGTCAGGCCACTTCTGAATCCGAGCGATGCATTATGACAAGATAAAGTTTATTGTCTCTCATGTGTGCAGTGGTGGCATGTCTATCCATTACAAGGAGCTACAACCAACAATGCAAAAATAATGTAAATTTGTGCCTAACGGATGTCACATTCTTCCCTTTGAGATTAATAGACCAAGCGAAAGCTTGTCAAATCCCCGTTGACGCCTTCACTCAAAAGTCTATGACCTCCAAGCCACAAGGAACCAATAAGTAACTCCCGCTTATCATCTATCTTATTTCACTGTGACTCTCGTCTTCCTTCTAAATGGAGTCGTCGGAAGAGTACGTGAATGAACCTTCCAAACGCTTTGACTAACAATGTTTTGAGCATAAAGTACTTAAGAGCTACAGTTAGAAGAGATTAATGAAGTGGCAACAAGCTGCTTTCCATCTCTTTTTACTCAAATCTGATCACAATATCTTAAGGATTCAGCATGCTTTTAACAGTTTCTAATATGCTGACAGCAACCCCGTGCTGGTAATCTATGGCATGTATTGGTGGATAACATGTTAGTGTCGCTGCTAATCCGCACCACTACAACCCTATTGCATATTAGAACTTTGCTTTTAAATCTTCTCCTTACCTATTTCAGTTTCTGAATATTGTGGACTAGAAAAGTCTGCTAAGAGCATCATTGATTATTCCATTAATGAATAATGAGTGGATTAAGACATGCTTACAGATTTCTTTTCAGAGTTTGTATAAAATCACCACATCTATTAATAAAAGATGGGTGTCCACTCTTGGCTCCATCACGATCCATTTAAATGTGATCATTATCCAAAAGCTCTTCAAACACTCTGCTCTGTACCTACCTTTGCACAATTATTTGAGCTCTTATTTGCAATTTTCTTCTTTATTTGTATTAACTGCACTTTCTATCATGTTTGTCCATTTTCAGATAAAACAGTTTTGGACCTCGATGTCCTTATACTGGAGATATTGATTGGTATAGTGAGGCGATCTGCAAAGTCAAATTGTGCAGGCGTAATTTTTCAGTTTCATTAAACTCTTCTGTGATGTCATAATAATAGTGTTATGGTAGATGCCTAGACATGTGAGAATTATCTCATGTATCATTGTATCCTTATATTACATTAGATGATAGCCTTTTATTCTATATGATAAATGTATTGTCGGATTGTGAATTATGAAAACACTTGGTTATATCTTAATTATAGGTGCTTCTCTTGGCGCCCCTGTCTGAGAAAATTCGCTATGATTTATGATTCTAATTTTTTTTTGACTTTGGGCTAGAGAAGCGTAATTTCTCCGAATCCAGATTGGAAAGTAAAAATTATGCTTTAACATTACGTACGATTCTATAGTGTCTGACTGATACTCGCGATGAGAGTTCTATCACTCATTACATTCATCAACGATCATGCTTCCTTTTCACCTTATCAATGTTATTTGTTAATGGACTAAAAGCTCGCAGAATGAGTTGTCTAGTAGTAATCTGCTTCGCAATGGTATGCATTATTCGTCTTCTTCAAGCGCTCTAAAATAAGGTTTATGCGCTTGTCAAATTATGTAGATTGGCTATAATGAAGATGGTATCTACTATATAAGGGTACCTAACATACAATATTAATCCTTAAGTTTATCTCTCTATGCTTGGGGGCGTTTGGATTGCCGTGGCGTGTATGTATGATGGTATCTGTTAGTTCTAACGATCATAAACGTACACACTAAAAATAAAGAATCTATAAACTTGGATGCGCTAAAACATAACGCATAGTGCTGGATGTGGGTTTGAGGACCAAAATGACCCGGGAGATACTTCTTTTGAGGTACTTTAAGAAAAGACTAATTTTTTACAGGTTATCATGTTTTATTGTATCCCTCCACGAGGAGCCTCTAAGGAGTTTATTTTAACTTACAAATAGGTGCATGTGAAATCCTACTAAGGGTAATGCCCACTACAAATGGCTACTATCTGGCAACTTCTCTTCTATTTTGTTGGTTATGTAACTATTTTGCTATTGAATTGTTGATATAGTTAGATATATATGTAGATCTACTTGTATTTTAAAACGGCGAACGGAACCTGGAACCCGGAAAGCCCGGCTGGTTGAGCCGTTTCAACATTTTGCATGAACCGGTTAAAAAACTGGATGTTCGATGCGCGGTTCAGTACCACACCAGTGCGAACCGGCCTGTTCTGATCTGAACGCGGCAAGTCGTGTAAGATGCATGCATATGGGCTGCCCAGCTGAGTATAAAATTCAATTTTTAATTAAAATTTCTGCTTATTAACACCTTCTTACTTGGAGTTTGTGCCATTTTGCTATAAAAACCTTTCTAACATGTCATAGTAGTTATATACATGGCAAACTTTTCCATATTTTGTGTGCTAATTGGTTGGAATCATATTAGGAATGTTTTTCTATATGTGGTCCTTTCCTCAAAGAGATAACATATTGTTTTCATTACAAAATGTACACCTCTCTCTCCAACCGCTCGTTATTTTCTAAGTAAATTCGCGATTGTACAGAAATAGGTTTGAAACGTCAGTTCGGTTCTGCGTCCCACGAATTACTACTCTCTGATATTCTGCGATGTTGATTTATTTAAAACATCTTCGTGTTCTCAGATCATTGTGAGCAATTAATCCTGCATATTTTTTCTTGAATCTCTTCCATAGGAATATCTTTGAATATCTAGTTAGATATTGGTAAAAAGTTTAATGTCCTCAATTAACATGTTGTTCTTTTCGAGCTGCGAGTTGTTGCCTCTAACCTCGTCTAAAGAAATTTTCCATTTTCCATAATGTACTAACCTAAGTATATGATTTGTGGTAATTAAAATTTGAGCATTTAGAAGATTTTTTTTTGGGTATCACACCTATATAGATTGTTTCGTATATAAAACTACTCAGTTTAGAAAACGAATATACTATGGATTAGTAGTTTCTCTTATGGTTGCGATTCCGAGTTTAATGAGTTTGTACACCTCTAATGGTAAATATTTAATGGTTTAGCGCCTACCTTCCCCTTACCGTATTTTGACAAAATGGACATCTCAACATTACTTTCGACGATGCAGTTCTTCCCATATGTTAAATAGCCTAACGTCATTATATGTGATATGCAATTGTGTCAGTTTAGGTGGCCAAGTTCAAGAACCAAAGATATGTATATGTGTGATGTGGTGGCCCACTTCCGAATTGGAACTTCACAATGAAATTATCAGGCCATCAATACCAAGTATATAAGCGTTTTAACGGATATTCTACGTCATTGCTTGCACACACAATGAGAGTACTTTGAAACTCTTTAGGTCCGTGTCCTCAGGCAATAGCCAGAAGCTAAATAATTCAAAACTCAGACTCAAAAATTGATTAATTCTTTTTATTTCTGGCCCCCATCTCAAAAAGGTTTCTTCGAGAGGCCATCCATAAAGAGATTTTTGATGGGGTAGTATGAGTAATCCTCGATGTCTTGAGTATTTTAATTCGTTTATACGGATTTCAGAGACGAAGTGTCAACCGAATTGTATTATACCTTTACCATCTTTCTCTTCTTTTACACTATTAAAAATAAAATAATTCTTGTGTTTCTCACAATTCATCTCTAAATGTGTTGTGTAGGGTATTCAGGTATTGATGAATAACGTTTCAACTATAATTCGTACATCGTAGTTTCGTAGTGTTTCAATTTTTATCATCACCTTGTTGCAGAGTTGTCCATCTTCTGTCGGAGAGAATACGGCAGTAGATAACTCTATCTGAGAATGGGCGAGTAGCATCCTCACCGTAGTTTTTGTTGCTATCTGTACAAAAACCCTTACAACGATTGGTGGATTTGTAAATTGACGGCTATGTATTATCTGAAAGAACAATCTTGCTGCTCAACTAGAAGTTGTAAATGCTTAAAAGCTGGTAAGGCTCTGTAAGAGCAATCACTTCTGACCTTTTATTTAAATACCGTCGATAATTCAGAAATACTGTTGATGCGATCGCAGTGCAGTGTTAAGGCAGAATATGCGGGGTATGTCAGGTGAGATGATGAATTTATTGGTTATAGCTCACAACTGATAGTTATCTGCGAAGATTTTGTAAGTCGCTGAATCTATCATATCTGCTCTAACTGACCCTGATCAAGTAATAAAACTGAGCTTAAGGTTTAAACACTATAATGATACATGATAAAATTTATGTGGCTTTTATGCACAGAAAATGTGCATCTTATGTGTCTAATAAACAAATTTAATACTGTTTTATACATCTCAGTTTAAATTGTCCTTGTTTTATTGAAGATTTCACTCTAATTTACTTTAATGGGTTAGCTGTTTCACTGGAGACATTTATTAGAACTGCTCCCACAGGAAAACCAGACAATTAAATCTTTAATTATTAACAAGTGTCAGATCAATTTATCCTGTGTGAACAACCAGCCAAGTGCAATCTTTTAATATATATAGTTCGATATATGCTTTATTAGCTCTTTTTACTTATAAATGTACTAAATTTCTTCTCTACGACTTGAAAGTGCGTTGCACACTTTTAATCTCAACGAAATACTTTCTTAAACGTTGTTCTAAAAAGCTCTCCATATGCCTGATGAATAATGTTCTTTTCAGCACCAACTCTGTTATATCTACTCTGCACAAGCGAGATTCGACTAGTTAGTGGTGACGTAGGCTTCAGTCCTAATTCACTATGTCGCTCTTATATAATACTTTATCCTTCCTCTCTAACATTGAGTCATTGGACTTAGGTTACACATCTAGCCCTGGATCTGGATGCGTGGATTTGGTCTCTATTGCACAAATATGTTGCTGCATCTAATCAACTAATCTGTGCACCATAGTTCGCATAAAAGTCAGTTGGGAGAACTTATTGGGTTTCTTATCATTCTCTATAATGTGTTCGGTCTTGCAAGTCATGAGTGAGATGATCATCATTGAATCGGCTGATAATCTCTTTGCGCCCATGACAGACAATAAAGGACATAATTATTTTTTATTTAGTTCTCTTATATTCATCTTAGGCTAATACTTCCACTTACAAATAATTCTTCTAAATCTGAAGATAAGGGAGATACAACTTGCCATAAATCTAATTTTGTCTTTTTACCCTGATAGTATCATAATTTAAGAGCTAGTGGGTATGTCGGTTGATATTCTGGTATTGAATAAATCACTCGATGCTAATGGCATTGAAGCTGCAGAAGCAGCATTTCAATTTTGTAGTTGATTGTAATGGTGTCTTCATATAAAATCGAAAATGTACATATTAGTACATCGGTACTCATATCCATATGAAAGTGACATTTAATTTTTGATTATTGGTTACAATAATGTCTATGAAGACAATATTAATTAATAGTTTCATATCCAAAGAAACATTAGGTGAATTGAGTTTTTCAATTTTCCATAGTCCTTACTAGAAGAACAGATAACATTATTAATAGTTTTTTCATATCACGAGGAATTCCTTACATATGTCAGTCAATGAGTATAGTCAATGCATGGGCTAGAATGCTAAGCAGATGTTGAATGTTTGAACTTTCATGAGTTTGTACATGTACTTCGGGCAGTAATAGAATGAGTATCAAATTGGGAAACCCATTAATAGACTATCGCTCCATATAAACTTACCAATTGATGAGTTTAACACATAATAGGGCTGAAATAGACTCACAATATGTAAAATTGTATAACATTTACGCCGTTAAGTTTTAATCATAAGCCAAGAAAAAATAGTAAAAGATCGCACTACTACGACTGGAAATACTAATTATCATCTTATAAAATACATCTAATGGAATCCCCTAGGATATCTTAAAGTCCCGTTAATGGACCCAAAAAATGCATTTGAGCTTTAAGTCCTTTCGAGGTCCTTGAGACTCTCTTTGTAGACTCATCATATCGTTCTTAGTTAAATCTCATTTTTCTACAACTCTTCTGCACATTATCTTCAAGTTATCAATTTCTATCAGTGCACTCGACTTATGATCGTATAGAGGAAAATGGTGCTAGGGTAATTGCCTATGTCGAGATGCTATTGTCTCATCTCTTTCTGCCTTTGCATTGTGGTATGTTCAATTTTCTCTCCTTATATTCGAAGTTGTCTTCATTTGCAAAATGAGTTCAGAGGTATGAAAATCTTTTTTAGTTATAGATTGGGGAGTAAAAGCCCTAAAGTTTGTTTGTTAGGAGTTAAGGTTAGAGAGCATCATTTAGTAAGAGTGATGTTTTTAAAAAAGTAATTAGTGAAAAAATCAGCAAATACTAATGCCTCAAAACATGAAAATAGGATGATTGATGATGGGTTAATAGGGTATCATGCTTTTGAATGTAATACTCTTAAAGAAATTCAATCTGCAAAGTGTCAAGTGATGTTAAGACAGCTCGATATGAAATTTTAATTATGATAAAATATGAAATCTCCAACTCATCATCGGTATAATTTTTTGTACTTCTGTCTGTTGTTTGTAGTAATGCGAATGTTCATGACAACAACAAATAAAGAATAATGCGCTAGAGTGCCCCAAGTGGAGGGTGGGTAGTATGTGCTTTATACCTATTCTAATACAGAGTGTGGCTTTCATATCCAAGTCTTGATAATTGAATTCTTTTCTAGCTATAAATCACGTGACTATTGTAATTTGTTCTGTATACTCAGTAGTGGTGAAAACTAAGCAGTATTACTCTTAAAACTAGGAGAGATCAAGCATGCCGGTTTGATAATAGTAAGAACATATCGGGGTATTTTTGTAATAAATACTTGCTTGACAAGTAGAGCTCAGTCTCGGTGGAGTTTATCTTGCAATGGATTACATATCTCAAATATGATCTGCTTATTTATGTCATGTTGAGTTTCCTTAAAGCGAGGGAATTGTTATTTACTTCTTATAATTAGTTATCATCTAGAGTTGTAACGATCTTTGCATAGGATGTGCTCTGGTCGTTATCTTGAATTCTCATGGTCATTTAGATAATGTTTCTAATGCTACTTTGTAGTACTTTTTGATAATTATTTTGTATAATCTAAACTTGTAATTGAGACAAAACAAACAGAAACGGGCGTCTATACTCGTGGTAAAAATCGACAGGCATTTCTTAGGTGTATATTTATAACTCTTGAGGCAAACTATGCGGAGTCCCATTCATAGTATAACCATACTAGCCGAAGCGCCATCAAGTGGACGAGGAGGTTAAAATGGTGACCTCCAACTGGTCGTAATAGCAAAGGGAAATGTTGTATTGGGTAACTCTTAAGGCGCTCTCTAAGCGTGTGGTTTTAATTGAGAACTATTTTTGACAAAATATTTCAGTCCAATATATCTCCTCCTTGCTAATAGCGTAATTCTTTTTGAACGTCACTAGTGTCAAACATCAGATGCTACTTTGCATTATACCGACACATATATAAGAGAGTGCCGTCTTCTATACTTCTTTAACATTTACACTACAACACACTGCAATACTGTATTTCTTGTACTTTCTTCTATATTGCTTAGATCTCATGATAAGATTCGAGTACAAATTTGTATGATCTTATGTTCCTAAATGCCGAAACAAAAAAACAAGGGTTATATGGGTAAAAAAATGTCTTGTTTGATTATACTCATATAATTTCTGATAGAGAAAATGAGTCTGATGTACTGATTAATTTAGTAACACACAATAATATCATGTGTAAGATTTTGATGCGTTGGGTTAGAATCACTGGTTCAGTGACAAGTCATTTGTCCATAGATGTGGGGATGCTGTAATCTGCTCAACCTATTGACAAGGGAAATCATGACTTTGCGTTTGAGATTTTCGTAAACAAGTTTGAAGCACAATTAGATTCATTTCGCTTCTGCTGTTGTTCGTCATGAACCATACTGCTAGTGACATTGCCTATTGTGATGCATTGAATAGTGGTGAAGCATGAGTATTTAATTATATAATCACTCAGATAGGGTGCCAATTCCACTTATGCATATATCATAATCTACTTTAACAGGGCTTTCTGCTTAAAGGACAATTCTGCAGAAAATGTAAAGTCAAGAAAAAAAATCCATAACAAATTCTTAACACGTAGATGTTTAAATCTGTCATAGACGACAAAACAAGTAGAAACTCTACAGGAAATGAAGTAAAAGCTACAATCATCGTTATTATTATGTTATTAGTCTCTAGGCCAAATCCTTAAATATAGAAAACTATGTTGAACCTAAAAGAGTTATTAGAAGTAACTCATCATCCTATTGTGTGTGAATCAGAATGGAATTATCGACTATGGTCATGCTTCATTCCCTTACACTTTACGTTCATCTACATTAACATCATTTGTATCCACATAATTCATACTATGCATACTTCCAAATATTACTAGATATCACATCCTTATAGCTAGGTTGTAGGTAGTGGATACTTCGGTGTGGTTCTATCACCATCACTTTAACTAACATCTCAATCCTTGCTTAGTTCTAACGTTCGAAATTTGTGCACACTGCACTACTGGGGCACATCTACAGTTGTCTGCGTATTCTGGAGAGAGAATGAGGAGCAGTGGTAGAAATTCTATTTCTCTAGCTGAGTACGATGAAACGTAGCATGCATATATCACTGTCTTAGGTGATGATGGCATGAAGTCACCCTTTATATCTCACTGTAGAATCTGGATGCTATATCAAAGTTAATCTCCTTAATAATGCAACAGAACCTAATTAGTTTAACTAAGAATTAAATTCGAATTTGGCTATTGTGATTTTAAGGGACCAGGAGAGAGAAAATGCAACTAATTATTAATAAAGCCGAATATAAATGTTGCTCCTCAATAACTACATACAAGTCGGAATGGGGGCAATCGAGTGCAATGTATCGATTACGTGGTAGTAGTGGTTGGTACGAGATTTAATAAATGAAAGAATCTAAAATCTAGAGTGCAATAATGGGCTTGAGAAGGAGTTATAGGGTCACACAACAGCATCAACTTCTGTAACTCAACATAAAGCTAGACATTGCATAGATGATTTCCTTTCCAGAGAACAGATAAACAATTTCAATTCTTAACCATTAATATGTTTTCAAAGTTCATCACATATTTCTAAATTGCTCACTGAAGCACAACATCCAGATTAAAGGGCCCGCACCTTATCTACTATTACCAAGTTGACGAAACTATACTACTGAATTACGTCGACAAACCACCATGTGTAATGCCTATCGATAGAGCTTATTTAAATGGACAAGCATATTAATGCTATCTAGACGACAAACATCAAGGCTACGGCGTTATTAACTTATGACCAAACCACTATATATGTATATGTTCAAGAAAATTTGCACAATACATCATATTCTAAGAGAGATTGTACCAGAGGCATGATATTTAAATCATTTTGCGAATCTTGGCTTAATAACAAATATGAGGCTCTCAAGAGCTCTAGTTACATTCGAAAGCCAAATTCCTAAAAGTAAGTGACTAGATAAGTATAATATGCAGATATAACATATCATAAAATGTCCAACGCACCTCAACATATTTGTATCCCTCCCTTCATTTACGATCAATTGCATTTTAGGTTTACTTTGGGTTTGGTAATGAAAGGAAGATAAGAAATATGTAGGAAGAGCGGCTAATAAACGCAGCAAAAATCGAATGAGTCTAATGGTGACCCAACTAAAACTAAAAGGTAAGCTACAAGAGGAAATTGTCTTTTGTCAGAGATTAATCTATGGAGTATTAACCCCTATTAAAAAGGTACGAATTCCCACGTTTCGTGCTGCAAATAAAGATCTCCTGATTAGCTTCGCCTTGAATGAAGGAAATTTGCCCGAACAGAGGAACTGCAATTAAATGCGATGGTTGGTTGATCCTATGTACTATTCTAGGTTCACTTTCTCTCTATTCATCAGCTGTTGGGAGCATAGACTTTTATTCACTCATCTTTTCCTTCTCGACACTCTTCAACTCTACACATGTAAACTATTAAGTAATGGTTTCACGTAATTTGGTGGTTAGTAGGAAATGTGACCGACGCATTTGCCAAAACCGTTTGGTATGAGATTCAACTTAGTTTTTGCGAAAAGTGTCAAGGTAGTCCTCTTGGATCAAAATGTGTACTATGTCCGAAATATATACAAATCTGTCTTTCCATGTATCTGGTTCTGGGTATAAATGCTCGAGGTGCATTATTGTCGCAATAGTGCGTTGTTTTTCTTGCGCTTCTTTCTGATCCTACTGAAATCTGCCTCTAGGTAAACAGCTATTAATCATAGATAGGTTAAATAGTTTGGCTCGACCTAACATACGTTGTCGGTATGCATTTAGCAACCAACGAATAGAGTTTCTTCGTGTGATGTGGTTGGCCAATGTACTCTCTCCTTAGCATCCATTCCATATAAACTCCGTCACGGTTACCAATGCTTTGTAAAATAAGCAAACAATTTTACCCGTGTCTCATGAATACCAAAGGACAAAATAGTAAACTCCCGTTATTTTTTATTTTTGGCTTAGGATTGGCGCAACAAGATTTAGAGTTTATCCTCTCATGTTGAGCAGTAATCTAGTCATAGCCTGTTCTCTTTACTTCCTTCAGCTCAATCAGTTCAGTACTTTCATCTTTCAGCTCTTCTCACACATCTCGCTCATTTAGCAGATTTGTATGGATCGAGGTATTTGTTGTGATTTGCTCTAGTGTTTTTTCGCAACAACATCTGCTGGTCTAGAAATGGTTAAGGTTTTGCGGTGGTTCTCAGTTAGCTCTCTCTCTCGTGGAGAGAGTCGGGGTGATTCTAATATCTGAATTATGCGCGCGTAGTGCCTTCTCCCCACAGTTTTTTATGTTGTCTAAACACCTTGCTGGGTTTATAAGTGGTGTCTCTACTATGAAAGTATTTTAATCATCACATAACTTGGACAGACACAGCGCATGTACTTTAGATAGAAAATAGGTTGCTTGATCATTCTTCTTTTATGTTACCTCTAATGTTTTCAATTCATAGTTCAAATCCATCCAGAATGAGGTGTGCTCCGTCTGCGTCTGTCCTCTGATAATATGTTTTTGGCAATGCGATATTGGATATAGTGCGTTCTACTCGCTATTGGACGCAAAGTGCATTTAATCGTAGATAAGTAATATCTCCATGCGAACAAATCCTGCACACTACTACATTCGATATGTATGCCTCGTATGCTGATAATGGCTAGACATGCAGTATGATTCTGACTCAGACAGATCCTTTTCTAACACTATAATTGTTTTCCAAGTTTCATCCACCTATTACTTATGGAGGCTTCGTGGGCTGCGCAGGGTCGCATTTGTTTCTTTACCAGTATCTCTTTCGTGTCACAAGGTTTTGATAACTTCATTACTTTTTATGACTTATGTTTCCTCTTAAGCGATGGTCTTATTTCTTATTATCATCTGCTTTACTTCGTCTAGAGTATGTACAGGACTAACCTAAATGTGGCTTCTGAGGTGCCAGATTTATTTTGCAATGTCTGAACTCTGCGTAACACTGAAATCGTCTGGATGATATCGAGCCATCCTAGTTCGTGAGTCCTTTGATGTTGTCAAGGCTCGTGGTTCTTCTTTTAAGTTAAATACTTAACCATTCTCTTGTCTTCAGTCGACTCTATCGGCTTAGATAGAATGTTCAACACATAATGTGCCTTTCAGGTTATACCTTTGTCCTCGTATGTTTGGCTGAGCTGACTCTTAGGTCTTAACTTATAGTATTTAGTACTAAAGAGAGTGAATGAATGCCCAGACGAGAGCCATCACATATTATTCATGGGTATCATTTTTTTGCACAGTATGAATTGCTGTGTTTTCAGTACGTAGAGAGGAGCTATTGATTCGCGATCTCACTCTGCCTCATGAAGCCGCATATGAGGAAGGCGATAATAGAGGCCACACCCCTTATCTTTTCTTCTCAGTATTCTCTCCTTTCAAGCATGCAATATCTGCATATTTTTCCTTGATCTCTTCCCATAGAACTTTGATAGTGGTAGATTTTTTATGTTCCTCCATGCCACCTTTGTTGATAATTTTACCAAGGCATTACTTACCTATTCATTAGACATAACAATGAGTTTTATGGTTATATGTCTTGCCATAGGTGCCTTCTTCAACCTTCTTGACACACAGGATTCTTCACATATGTCAAAGTTTGGCTCATCCATGTGTGTGTGCATAGACCAAGATAGTTTCTTCTGTGTGCATGTGGTGGCCATGTCCTCATCCATTAGCTCCCATCCATATAACTCCTTAAGGTTCACCATGCTTTGAAAATAAGCACAAACAATTTTACCCGTGTCCTCAGCATAGCCCAAAGACAAAATAGTAAACTCCCCGCTTATTCTTTTATTTCTTGGCCCCTTAGGATTTGGCGCACCAAGATTTAGAGTTGAATCCTCTATGTCTTGAGCATTATCTAGTCATGCCTCTTCTTCCTTTACCCCTTCTCCTTCATTCTTCACATATTCATCTTTCAGCTCTTCCACATCCTCTAGTGGTGTAGGATATTCAGGTGTGCTCTCTTCATACTTTTCCACCTCCTTGTTTAGTTTCAATTTTCTCCTCCTCTTCTCAGTTGTCTCCTTCTGTGGAGAGAGTCGCGGTGATCTCTATACTGATTGGGGAGTAGCTCCCTAAGTTCTTGTTTGTCTAAACACCCTTTTAAAGTGGTGTTCTTCAAAGTATTTAATCTGCAACATCCTCTGCTTCAACTAGAATAATGAGTTATGGATATTCTTCTTTTATTTATACCTCTAATGTTTGTCATTCATTCAGTGTGGCCTCTGCCTTCTCTGGAATATTTATTGTAATAGACTCCAACTCATCATGGGTAATTTCTCCCTTTTCATTCTGTAATACTAACATAATGCTAGACATTGCAGATATTCTCCCTTCCAGAAGATCCATTTTCTACACTATATGTTTTCCAAGTTCATCCAACCTATTCTTATGGGGCTCCTGGGCTGCTGCAAGGGCCTCGCATTTTTTCTTTACCAGTGTCAGTCTCTTCGTGCACCCCAAGGTTTTATACTTCATTGCTTTTATGACTTCATTTTCCTCTACCATGGTCCTTATTCTTATGACTACCTCTAGAGTTGTACAGATCTTCAATGCTTGATCTGTTTTCTTCAGCTCCTCCTGTAAGGTTTGAAGCAGTTCCTAGTATGATGAAATATTTCTAATTACTACAACCTTTTCCCTCTCTACGTCATGCTTAGGTTCCTTTGGTTCTGGTATCTGGAATTGTCCCTCCTCAAGCACCAAATCAACTAATGTGCACACATAGTGCATAGCCAAAGGGAACTTTTTGGGTACTTTAAGCTCTAAGTGTGGTCTTCATTGGAGAACATGATCCCCGATCTCCTCTGCCATGCCGATAAGGACCCCATTATTTTTCTTCTCTAGGTACTTCTCTCCTTTCAAGCATGCAATATCTGCATATTTTTCCTTGATCTCTTCCCATAGAACTTTGATAGTGGTAGATTTTTTATGTTCCTCCATGCCACCTTTGTTGATAATTTTACCAAGGCATTACTTACCTATTCATTAGACATAACAATGAGTTTTATGGTTATATGTCTTGCCATAGGTGCCTTCTTCAACCTTCTTGACACACAGGATTCTTCACATATGTCAAAGTTTGGCTCATCCATGTGTGTGTGCATAGACCAAGATAGTTTCTTCTGTGTGAATGTGGTGGCCATGTCCTCATCCATTAGCTCCCATCCATATAACTCCTTAGGGTTCACCATGCTTTGAAAATAAGCACAAACAATTTTACCCGTGTCCTCATCATAGCCCAAAGACAAAATAGTAAACTCCCCGGTTATTCTTTTATTTCTTGGCCCCTTAGGATTTGGCGCACCAAGATTTGGAGTTGAATCCTCTATGTCTTGAGCTTTATCTAGTCCTACATCTTCTTCCTTTACCCCTTCTCCTTCATTCTCTAGATATTCATCTTTCATTTCTCCATCTTTCGGCTCTTCCACATCCTCTGGTGGTGTAGGAGATTCAGGTGTGCTCTCTTAATAGTTTTCCACCTCCTTGTTTAGTTTCAATTTCCTCCTTCTCTTCTCAGTTGTCTCCTTCTGTGGAGAGAGTCACGGTGATATCTGTACTGATTGGGGAGTAGGTATCTAAGTTCTTGTTTGTCTAAACACCCTTTTAAAGTGGCGTTCTTCAAAGTATTTACTTGGCAACATCCTTTGCTTCAACTCGAATAATGAGTTATGGATATTCTTCTTTTATTTATAGCTCTAACGTCTGACATTCATTCAGCGTGGCATCTTCCTTCTCTGGAATATTTACTGTAATAGACTCCAACTCATCATGGGTAATTTCTCCCGTTTCATTCTTTAATACTAACATAATATTAGACATTGCAGACATTCTCCCTTCTAGAAGATCCATTTTCTGCACTATAAGTTTTCTAAGTTCATCCAACCTATTCTTATGGGGCTCCTAGGCTGCTGCAAGGGCCTCCCATTTTTGCTTTACCAGTGTCAGTATCTTCATGCACCCCAAGGTTTTATACTTCATTGCTTTTAAGAATTCATTGTCCTCTACCATGGTCCTTATTCTTATGACTACCTCTAGAGTTGTACAGATCTTCAATGCTTGATCTGTTTTCTTCAGCTCCTCCTGCAAGGTTTGAAGTAGTTCCTAGTATGATGAAATATTTCTAATTACTACAGCCTTTTCCCTCTCTACCCCATGCTCAAGTTTCTTTGGTTCTAGCATCTGGACTGGTCCCTCCTCAAGCACCCAATCAACTAATGTGCACACATAGTGCATAGCTAAAGGGAAATTTTTGGGTACTTTCAGCTCTAAGTGTGGTCTTTCTTGGAGAACATGATCCCCGATCTCCTCTACCATGCCGATAAGAACCCCATTATTTTTCTTCTCTAGGTCCTTCTCTCCTTTCAAGCATGCAATCTCTGCATAGTTTTCCTTGATCTCTTCCCATAGCACTTTGATAGTGGTATATTTTTTATGTTCCTCCATGCCACCTTTGTTGATAATTTTACCAAGGCATTACTTACCTATTCATTAGACATAACAATGAGTTTTATGGTTATATGTCATGCAATAGGTGCCTTCTTCAACCTTCTTGACACACAAGATTCTTCGCATACATCAAAGTTTGGCTCATCCATGTGTGTGCATAGACCAAGATAGTTGCTTCTGTGTGCATGTGGTGGCCATGTCCTCATCCATCATCTCCCATCCATATAACTCCTTAGGGCTCACCATGTTTTGAAAATATTCACAGACAATTTTACCTATGTCCTCAGCATAGCCCAAAGACAGAATAGTAAACTCCCCACTTATTCTTTTATTTCTTGGCCCCTTAGGAACACGCGCACCAAGATTTGGAGTTGAATCCTCTATGTCTTGAGCTTTATCTAGTCCTACATCTTCTTCCTTTACCCCTTCTCCTTCATTCTTCACATATTCATCTTTCATTTCTTCATCTTTCAGCTCTTCCACATCCTCTAGTAGTGTAGGAGATTCAGGTGTGCTCTCTTCATACTTTTCCACCTCCTTGGTTAGTTTAAATTTTCTCCTTCTCTTCTCAGTTGTCTCCTTCTATGGAAAGAGTCACTGTGATCTCTGTACTGATTGGGGAGTAGCTCCCTGAGTTCTTGTTTGTTTAAACACCCTTTTAAAGTGGTGTTCTTCAAGGTATGCTCCTACCTCCAATTCTTCATCCTCTTCTTCTTGTGTCTGAGGTGGAGTACTTACGCACTCAGATTCTACCTTGTCTAAGGGTTGCCTTCGTCCTCTATGCAACAAGCTGCCACTATCTTCACGCTCTTCCTCCTCATCATCTATATCTATAGGTTTAGTGGGCTTTGGAGTTGGTACATTATCCACTATTTTCTTTCCCTTAAGTGGCCCTGGGAGCATGAAATTGTTCTCCACATATTTATTACCCTCTAATTTAGACTTAAACTGAAGGTAGATAAGCACAGCCCCACTGTCTCTATTTTTCAAAATCACAAGCTTCATGCTTATCATGTCTGAAATTAGCCTCTCTATGTAGGAAGTCTGACCTAGATATACATAAGTCTTATGCAGCATGTGGTAGTCGCAGTCTACCTTGCTTGCAACAAAGTACAGGCGTCACGCATTTTTGAAGCGATGAACTGATTCCTAGAAGTAGTGCGCTGTGAAGGCATATGAAAGCTAACACCAAGGGCTCTAAGTCTCATCCTTCATCACAAAGTGCGATGTAGAAATGCTGATATAATATGAACTAGACTACTTTACCCACCACCGAAGGTAACTCCTTGGGGATGTTTCATTCCTCTTCAAATGTCATGTGGAGCTTGTCATACCACATTTCCACCCTCTACTTGAACGGCCCACTCATTGACCCTTCACACAGGTACTTCTCAAATCTTTCTGCAAGGCACCTATTCTGCATGGAGTACTCAAATATCTTATTCTTCGGCCCATCGGGCACTTTGATTTCCAAAAATACTAAGTTTAATAGGATAATATCGAAACTAATTCTTTCACCTATGCACACTTCCTCGATGATAGTGTTTGCAATGTAGCCTAATATATTGTAATTTTTTCCCTATGGCATTCACCTTGTAATGTGTAGCCACATTGTGTTCACCTGGGACCATCTCTATTGGTCATTTAATTTGATGACTAGATTTTCAACTTCTTGTACCATTGGGTACTTCTTTAGTTTGTTGATATCTATTCCACATGGACACTTGGTATATACTAACTCCTTCCACATCTCCAAGATGGTTGCTTTATCTATCAAGTCACTATTCAGGTCCACTCTTGTGCCCCTCAATCTTGTTATAGTTAAAATCAAAGCAGCTGTAGTCCTTACCCTACATCTAGTGAAGTAGAAAACATCTTCATGTACCCTACTCATCAACCAATAGTACAAAGGTTCATAATTTCCAAAATATGGAAGCTCGTATGACTGGTAAACTCTAATCTACTTTAGCATATTCTCTCCAGTGTCATCATACACTAGCATGTCATTTGTTGTGCACTTGTTTATCTTCATATTCAATTGCGCGTCTAATTCCTTATTGTTATCTGACATGCGGTGGTTGCAGTCACTTATCTTGCACTTTCAGATGTGATAATCCCATTGTTGTCCCACTATCACACCTTATAGGTATTACATCTCTAAAAAATTTCTCTCGAGAGAAATTTCAACCTCATCTTCCACCTTATTCTTCCCTTTGGCTCCTACGACAGGTGCTTTCTTTGGTGCCATCTATAGCTCATAACTTCTTGTCCTCTAATGCTCCCCTTTTATCTTCGGCAACGTGCAAACTCAAACCCTATCTTGAATCTGTGTACCCTAGATTAAATTGTGTGCCTTATCTCCTTTGAATGCTATGTTTTGCTCAAACCCTTCACCAACGGGGACATAAGTTTCTCTTGCACACAAATCTACTCCTCGCATCTAGTTTCACACTCTTTGCACCTCAACACGATTCACTCGGCTTGGTCACACTTAACTCTTTCAATTTTTTACAATTTACAATGGTAAGAATGAACTTGTATCCCTTCCTTATATAGATTTTCAAAAAGTTGGTGCATTTATTGCTCCTTCACCTACCAGAAATCCTCATTAATTGACCCTTTTCACATTTTTCTTTGTGGTATATCTCCATGCCTTAGCTATAACCTTTTAACGCACCTTCCTACCTTTTGGCTACAAGATTCTCTTCAGTGTGCTTCCATGCACCTGAGTACCTCATCACTGGACCTTCTCCTAGTAGTCTTCACAGCCACCGCTTACCTCACGTTATGTTGTTCCTTCATTTATCTCCATCTATGGTCCTCATTTGGAAGCAATCTTATATTCACCAACTCTTCAAAATTTGAATATCACATGTAGTAGTTTGTTCCTTTATGTGTACCCATTTCTCAATAACCACCCCACACAAATGGTATGTGCAGTCCTCTGTGCATAAAAATACTGCAAATGGTAATTAGCTTCTAATGCGTAACCACACTTATTTCACAAAACACCAACTAAATTGACAAAGCATAGCGACGAAGAAGGAAATACATTAAGGGAATACATAATTGAAAACCTAATCTAGATGGCAATATTACCTTATTACAAACACCAAGAAGACTTATTTATAGTAGAGCTTCAATGTACTCCCATTGAAGTAACTAGGTAATTGCATTCCATCAAGTGTTTCTAACTGACAAGTTCATGTTTCAAGTATGTGAGTGATAACATATGGTCCTAACAAATGTACTTTGAGTTTTCCTAGATGGCACATAAACTTAGAATCATAGAGAAGCACCATCTACCCTATCTCAAGCTTTTTGTCCCTAATGTACCTATTATGCCATGCTTTCTACCTGGATTTTTCTTGCTTCTGACTCCAGCATGTTATTGCTTGTTGTTCATCCAACTTAATCAACTTGTCAATCTGTTCTTCTAAAGCTTACTCATTAGCTAGACCTCCAGTGCACGCAATATGTAAAGAAGGTAACATGAATTCCATAGGAAGAACTAATTATGTGCCAAACACTAATTGAAAAGGTGTGGCCTTATTTAACCGCTTGTATGTTGTTCTATATGCCCAAAGTACTGCATAAAATTTATCATCCCAATCCTTTCTTCTAACTTCAAATTTTTTTGTCAATGTCTAGCTCAAAATATTGTTAAAAGCCTCAGAAGTCCCATTGGCCTATGGATGATATGGTGTACCATTATGGTGGGAAATCATGAATCCATCCAATAAAATTCTGATTGTCTCATTCAAAAAATGTATGCCCCTATCACTGGTCAAACTCAAAGGGCATCCATACCTTGTAATAATATTTTCCCATAGAAACATGGTTGTTGTATCCGTTGCACAATCCTTTATAGGTGTTGCTTTTTCCCACCTTGTCAGATAGTCTGTGCAAGTAATGATACAATGCGATTCAATCCTACGCACAGCTGGTGAAATAGGACCCACAAAATCTATAGCCCATTTCTCAAATGGTTTTACACTAGTAATAGTTCTTAGAGGTATTTCATCTAATTGACATGGTTTCCCAACACACTAAAAGTGATCTCAAGCCTTGCAATATGCCTTACAATCTTTATACAGGGTCTCCCACCATAATCCAACAAGTAGAATCTTGCACACAGTGGCGTCACCTACATAGTTCCCACCTGCAATACCACCATGAGCCTCCTCCATAATATCTATGCATTCATGTTCAAGTACATAATGACGCAACACTTCATCCCAACCTAATTTGTATAGGTCAACGCTAATCAACATAAATGGTGCCGCATGAATAGAAATTTGTTTCTTCTCTAAGGATGTCATTCTTTCTAGTGCCATACCTATGTGTAGAAAGAAAAAAATGTCCTCTAATTTCGATGGTACATGTTATAACCTGTATAACTATTCATCAGGCATGGTATCTTCAATTACCTATGCTTCTTCTCCCGACTGTATTCTAGATAGATGATCCCATCCATAATTACTTTCCCCTGGTTTTACCACAACTGTGAAATCAAATTCTTGGAATAAGAGTACCCATTTGCATATGTGCCCCTGTAAAAAAGGCATGTTTACCAAATACTTCAATGCCATGTGATTGGTATAAAATAAAAATGGTGTTGCTAAGAGGTACTGTCTGAATTTATGGAGTGCATAGATTATCGAAAAATCTTTGCGCTTTGTAGTTGTATAATTCTACTCTACAGAATTTGAATTTTTACTAACAAAATAGATAGGATGATCTATAATACCTTCTCTAGGCTGGGCCAACACTGTGCCAATGGCTATGCCAGAGGAACCCACATGTACAAGAAAATGGTTGGTCCGATGAAGGAAAGTGCAGATTAGGCGTTGTAGTAAGTTTCTCCTTTAATGTCTCGAATGCACGTTGTTTCGGTTCTCCCCAGTAGAACATCCCTTTTCTTTTTTATTAACTCCTCCAAGGGTGTGACAACCTTAGCATACCCCTTTATAAATTTTCTATAATATCAGTGTGACCCAAGAATCCACACACCTCACTTTGACTGGTAGGCTCTACAAAGTCGATAATGATTGTAACCTTAGTTGGATCAATCAAAAAACCTTCTTTGCAGATGATGTGCCCTAACAGTATTCCAAATGGTATAGAAAATACACATTTCTTGATGTTCAAAGAAATAATCAATTGTCTACATATTTCAAACATTAAGCATATATTTTCATAATGATCCTTAACAAGTCCATACACCATCCAATCATCTAAAAAAACTTGTAAGAAGTTGTGAAGAAAATATTTGAACGCTTGAACAACTATGCACGAAAATACAACAGGTGCATTTTTCAAACCAAAAGGCATTACAATATAGGAAAATCTTCCCCATTCAATAGTAAAAGTAGTCCTTTCCTAATCCTCCTAGGGAATCCTAACCTAATGATACCCAGAGAATTCATCTGTAAACAAATAGATTTCATACCCTACAACACCTTCTAGTATTTCCTCAGTGAATGGTGTAGCAAAGGGATCAATCACACATGTAGCATCTAGCTCCCCATAGCCCACACATATCCTAATCCAACCATCCTTCTTGATATTGATCACCATTGGGCTAACCCATTATGACTCGTCTAGGGGCTTGATGATTCTAGACTTCAACATTTTATCAATTTCTTCTTTGAGCTTTTTGTACAAGTTGGGGTTCATCCTATAGGGTCTCTTTATAACCAGGTGAACACCCTCCTTAAGCTTTATCTTCATCTCTCCTAATGATTCATGCACTCCTTTGAGTTCATGGTATCCCCAAGGGAATAAGTAATGATAATCCTGTAATAACTCAATGATTTTTGCCACTTCAAATTCAGACCAATAGTCCCCAATTATGGCCTCCTTAGGCTTAGCATCTGATCCAATATTCACTTTCTTTGTCTTCATGGGTTCATGATAGGCACGTGTGGTCTTATTTTCACTATCCAAAACCTCACACCTACCTATTGAATGGTCTACATATATATTTTCTACTTCGTCACCATCCACTAAGTTGACCATATTCCCTTTTTCTTTCTCAAGGCAAGCATAGTTAAGTTGTGTGGAATTTGTCTTTGTTTCTTCATAAAAACACACTCATGAGTCTCCTTCATCAAATAACTCCTAAATGAGTTCTCCCGCCTCAGCACTATCTCCCATAGTTAAGTGCTTTATAATCTTTAATCCCTCTTCTACAAGAGTTTTAGTAGATAAAAATTCAAATGTTTGGGTCATTCCTGTAATTAAATCCTACCAATTTCCAATCTCTCTATAGATTTTCGCATATACATACCAAACATGTGCGCAACCTTGTAAAGTGGAATAAAAGTTGTGTACCTAGAGTGAAGGTGGTAAAGCTTCCTACCCCTTTGTCTAGAGTCTCTCACACTACTAAACGTGGTTCTGAACAGGTTGATTACCATGATAAGTACAGATTTGAGTAGGTGCATTGCTCTTGAAGAACCTAATAACAAGAGAAATTTTAATTTCATTCCATCCTACAAGATTATCCTTGTGAACCACCCACTAGCACACTGTTGTCCCGCATAGGGTATATGCTAGCATATTTTGTCTCTCCAACAGGTCTATCCATTGTTCCTCCATGGCATGTAGAAATATCATAGGATCTCCTTCTCCAGTGTAACGAGGCACCGAGTTATTACCTACTCTCCTGATATAACAAGGTCTATTGTCCCGCACAAATGTGCTCTTTACTTCACACCCTACCAACTCATAAGTACTATGAGCCCAATTATCAAAAGCAACCTTTGTATCGATAATAGACTATGCATCTTACATCTAAAGGATTCCTTCTTTAGATGGATCAGGCACCTCTGGGTCCCAGATGACACGTACATAAATCCTATTCAGGTCTTCCCCACTCAAAGGATCAACATAGAGCACATAGTTTCCATCTGTTAAAGGGATAATAACTCTTTCCTCCTTATTTTCAAAGTTGATATAACTCTTGTTGAACCAAAGATCAGCATTATTTTCATAGCACCAAGGACACCCTAGTAGAGCTGGGAAGTTATCTACCTCTACCAATGCTAAAACCTCAAAATCTCTAGTGAACTTGGCTCCATGTATGGTAATGGATACATATTTTAAAACTCCAATGGGAGTGGCCTTAGTCTGGTTAGCCATGAACAAGTACATTAGAGGATGACTGCAATATAGGTCTCCCCATTTGTACCCATGCATCTAAAGTAAGAACATTGACTTCCATGCCTGTATCAATTAATATATTACTCAAAAGCCACCCATCCATAACAACATTCAAAGTGATTTCCTTGTCATAATCTAGGCTATGAGGGGGAAGATTTGCATGCAGGATTTGTCTATCTAGTCTCAATACTTACACGTGCGGAGTGTTTCCTTTTAACCAATTCCCCAACAATGGAATGATATTATCTTGGCACAACATCTTGCATACCTCTTTCAAGTTCATCCATATCAGAGTGGACCATTTCTACTGATTTATTTGGCTCCATCTTCCATGATTGCTCATTTAAATACTGTATTTCACCCTGAAGATATTCCTAAGTACCTCAATGGTTTCTTGATAAAACTCCTTCTAATGGGAAAGATCTGGGTACCGTGCATGTAGAACCTCCTCCTTAGATGATGGTAGGATTCTACTGTAATGCTTCTTTGGCATGTGCATCACTTCAATGTAGGCTAGTGATCTTTACTAGGAAATGCCTCGGACTCTGGTTCTGAACTTGGCAATCCACTAATTTTCCATAGCGCATTGTATCCTAACCATGCTTACGCCTTTGTTTTCTTATTTATGTTGCTTACTAAGATGCTCATTTAGGTATGAGCATTTCCTCATAACTATGATTCTTTCCACAGAAATAACATGTAATATTATGAGGACATTCGCGCCTGTAGTGGTCAGGAGATCCACATATATAAGATGTTCCACTAAGGAAACTCACCTCATCCACCACCACGGCCTTATCCTCTTAATCCACCATGGTATCCTCGATCCTCTACCACAACATCCTTCAAAATTCACCCATCATTCCGAATCATAGCGCACTTGATTGTGATCCCTGATCCTAATGTTCATTATTTCCTTGAGAGTTATTTGATATTCATGTATGTCATATACACTAATATCTATAGCATCATGTATTTGACCAATCAGCCATGGTAGTCTTCTGTGTTGTGAGTTGTGGACCTATAAATTTTACAGTAGCAAGAGATGTTCTTCCTTATTGTGATGTTATAGTAATGGGCAGCCGCTAGCATCATAGTTTAAATGACATATCTCACATTCTAGAAACAATGAACGTACTGATATGTAGGGACAACTATCCTTCGGTGTGATCTTCCACCTCACAATCTATACACCAAATCCCCATGTATGTGTATCATGTGCTAAATTTTCTGATAGCTTCTCCAATTTCTTCACTATGGTTGTGATCTTGTGCTTCCAAAAATGGGCTCACTCCATTGTCTATACTTATGACTACCTCAACACAGAATGCTAATTCAAGTGCTTCACATGTGCATAACATTGTATGTCTTATGTGATAGTGCCCTTCTAAAAGGTGTAATCAGACCTCCAATAAACCATTGTGCATGTTGGCTTACATGAATATCATGAAGAATGTTTAGATAACAATGCATTTTGAAATGGGCAGCATACTCTCTGACACTCTCAGTAAGTTCCTTGCTTAATATCCTTGAGCATGCTTATAATCTTTTGCTACACAAACTCAGGGATGTGATAACCCTTTTAGGAAAGCATTCTTTTAAAGCTACATAGTCTATGTAAGTCTAATCAGGTTCAAAAAATTTGTACCATCTATGTGCATGCTCCTTTGTAACGTAGTGGTGAATTGACTTACCCTGCACTTAGAAGCCATGATTCCTTTTGCATGCCACAGTATTTCACAAATGTGCACGTGTTTAGGAACATCTTCTATGCCCCTACTTTGGAAGATGAAGAGACATCTCCATGTAAATATTATGGTACGGACCTTTCCCACCTTATCTAGAACCTCATGTGTTCCCTCTACCTCCAGAACCACCAGATCTGCTAGAACTAGAACTAACTATACCTCTTGATCCTCCACCTGTAGCTGAAGATAGACCAGAAGATCTACTTCCATGTGTCCCAATAGTAGTACTGAACTACACCCCTACAGTCTACGTAAAGTGTTACCACTCCAAGAGGTGAGTCCAAAGATTCTACATGTTCTTGAATTTTGTGTGGATGATACACCTGAAAAGGTACCTCCAAAAAACAATGAAGACATTTGCACTACCATCAATGTGCTTGTTATATGAATTACTCCTGCTCTCCTAGTGCCTAAATTAGATTCCTGACTATTTATTGTACTAGATACTGGAAGAACAAGAAAAAGGAAAATGTTTCCAGGGAGATTTAGATGCACGCTCGTGGCCCAGGTTGTCTCTGTTGGATGTGCTTCTACATGAGGACAAGGGGGGTTCCCTGTCATGCTTTCTCAAATGGGGGAGTTCCTGATGCTTGGGTTCCACATCTTCTACATGAACTTCAAATCCTTCGCATGAGCCATCTCTCTCCACAATACCATTCACTCTGCATCATCTCGCATTACTTCTCTATCTCCCTCTTGCACATGCCTCATTATACTTAAGTACAACTTTCCTCTCTCTACCTTTCTGTCACTAGTTTTGCCATCTTTGACCAAACCTGCTCCTAGCCCCACGCACGTTGTGGGGTTTAGTTAGTCATTAGTTTACTTTCCAAGTTCAGGGTTACCATCAAGATTTTGATCACCAGTGGAATGCCTTGCAAGTAAGTTCCCCTAGAGATATCATAAAAATTGGAATTCTACTACCTCTGGGTAAGAATAAGTGGAAATTGAGTACTCCAGAATATAGCTGTTTAGAACACCATGAAACCAAGTATCCATCAATGCATGTCCAAATTAGATCAACATCATAGAGGGTCTAGAAATTATTCATGCATCCAAATAAGTGTCACAATACCTCCAATTCCATTTCAGATGCATAAGAAATCAACCACACGTACAAGCTCTACAAAAAAAATAACGAAGAAGCTCTCATACAAACTATCATATAGATTCTGTTCCACCCATTACGTGTGCATTAAAATCAGATCTAGTAGTTGAAAATCCATGTGTATTCTTCTTCTAGATCATGTATCCACTCCTCAACACTTGCTAGGGATCAACTAATATGTCTTCATCACAAACCATCCTAAAAACAAATAAAAAAGATAGGTCCTAGAAACGGAAACAATAATGCAGACTAAAATTTACTCAGTAAAATCCCAGGCACACTGGCACATCACTAAGCCTATATTGAGCACTCACACGAAGTGTGCAAAGGTACTAGGACCCTCTTTAGGGTTGCTATTACAGGATGTTAGCATGATGAAGACTTAATGCATTTAAATCCATAATTAATATATCATTCTACAGAGCATGTCCAAGTCTAGATCTACAGAACAACATGTTTAAATAATATCCATAATGAATTCAACCATGCATTAACCAATTATACTTAAGATTAATACTCTGATTCAGCCAATACATGTCATTATATTAAACACAATAAACACACATAAACTCATTACAATAGATAATAACATAAGCTTATGTGCGCATCAGATATATGACAACATAACTTCACAGATAATCCAGTTCTCAGACAAAGTCACTTCTTATTCTACGCAGATCATTACATATTTATAAGGGTGGGGATACTTTCCCTTTATCACTTGCATAGCTCCAAAAATAGGTCGCATGCTAAAAATAACCATGCACATTTATAATCATAGTCACACATGCAAGTATGCTAACAATAGACCTCTTCTAGTTAACTGGCAGTAGCAATTCTATTCTTAGCCCACACCCATGCAAAGCACTTAGTATCTGATTTTCCAAAAATAGTTGATGTATGTTGCGGAAGTCTTTATCCAGTTTGTGTGCTCTACATGATATCTCCAAAAATAGCTCGTACATGTGAAAATAGCTAAGTCCTGAATCTGCCCTTATCTTTCACGCACGTTTCCTTCCCTATCCTTCTGCTCTTTTGATTGCGCCCTATTTTCACATGCAAACCTCTTGTGTGCCTTCTGCTAAGTTTATGCAGCCTATAATTTACCAGTAAAATCCCAAGCACGCTGGCACATCACTCGGCCTAGACTAAGCGCTCACTCAAAGCATGCAAAGGTACCAGGCCCCTCTTTAGGGTTGTTATTGTAGGATGTTAGCATGATGAAGACTTAATGCATTCAGATCTAGAATTAATATAAAATTCTACAGAGCATGTCCAGATCTAGATCTAAAGAACAATAGGTTTAAATAATATCCATAATGAAATCAACCATGCAAGAACCAATTATACTTAGGATTAATACTCTTATTCAGCCAATACACACCATTATATTAAACACAATAAACACATAAAAACTCATTACAATAGATAATACCATATGCTTATGCGCGCATCAGATCTAGCAACATCACTTCATAGAAACTTAGTTCACACACACACACACTTCTTACTCTACATAGATCATTACATATTTATAAGGGTGGGGACTTTCCCTTCACCTCTTGCATAACTCCAAAAATAGTTTGCATGTTGAAAATAACCATGCATCGTTACAATCATAGCCACACATGCAAGTGTGCTAAAAATAGACCTCTTCTAGTTCACTGGCAGTAAAAATTATATTCTTATCCCACACCCATGTAAATCACTTAGTAGTTGCTCTTCCAAAAATAGCCGATGCGTGTTGCACAATTGTTTATCCGGTTTGTGTGCTCTGCACACTATCTCCAAAAATATCCTGTACATGTGAAAATGGCTAAGTCCTGAATCTACCCTTATCTTTCGCGCATGTTTCCTTCCTTATGCTTCCCCTCTTTTGACTATGCCCTATTTTCACACGTGAACCTCTTGTGTGCCTTCTACTAAATGTCACACTTTGTATTTTCAACATTTCCCTAATGATTACGCATATATTTTTGCAAGATTTAGGGATCCTTTAGTGCCTTTGATTCTAGTTTTTGTAATAAGAGTTCATGAGAATGCTAGGTTCACAAATGAAGTGAGTTTAACTTAGTTATATACGGATCCGAAGGTAAATTATCATGGAAATCCTGACCCAGGGGGATTAAATGATCCAACAAATAATATATACTTGAACTATTAGATGGAAGATATGTTAGTCCAAAACCATACAAGTCAGCCATGACTTGATTCCACAAGCTGACCAAAGTGGATGTTTCTAGATAGGGATGAAAAACATGAAAAATGAAGGTTATATCCTATCAGGAGAAGTTTTCCTATAGATTTTATGCATTCAATTCTCATAATCTATTGACATATTAGTGTGTATTGTAAACACCTTAATATTACCACCCCTTTAATCTATTACTTTCCTCACATCATTCTCACAACAATCCATGAAAAATTAATTGACATTAGTTGATAAATTAATCCCCATCATTATCTAAATAAATATTCCACCCCACCATCCACATCACATGCCACCTATATTCTCCTCCATGAGTCACTTTTGAATTAAATATATGGGTCAAATATTCCACTATCTCCCATGTCCCCCACCTATGAATAAAATATTCAAGTTTAATCCTCCTCCATCCTTCATGTACCCCACTCACAAAATCACATTACTTTTTCAAACCATGATTAATTATGTCTCCTTAATTAATCATGTCTCACAAGGCTATAAATTGAGCCTCTCACCCCTCTTCACATAAACAAGTGAAGGATCTAGCTAATCAACCTCTTGCATTTCCCTTGCGTAGAATTTTCCCATTTATCCCCGTTATAATTCTCGTATGAATCCCTAAGCCATACATCCCAATCCATCATTTTTTTACAATTTATGTAAAGCCAATTTGTTGGAATCGATCATGCAGTGAATCCATATGATGTTTTGAGCACCTACATTTGAGATTAGTTTTGGGCCCATCTAATTATTTCACCCAATTCGAGGTTACAAGAAGTGCTTGGAGAAATGTTTGCATTTGTGATTATTTTTCTTTCATTTTATTGAGTTTTTCCTTGTATTTTTATTTGTTATATTAATCTCGGTTTTGTATTTGTTATTATGTTTTAGTAAAAAATATTATTTTTATTGGTCCTTGTGCAAATATATCATTATTTGGTTAATATTTTTGTTGTGATAAGTTTGGTTGTTTTGTGGTGCTTGTGCAAGTTATATGTGTTTTATCTCCAAATTTGGATAACTAAGAATAAAGTTAGAGGTGATTTTATTTGGTGCATTTTGGATTCTACAATGAGTTCCATTTCTAACTCACTTCCAACTTGGCAAGCTACACCCACTTAGTTCACCCCTACCCTTTCTAACCCTATCGATCCCTTCAAGCTCTATAGATTGAGCCACATTAGGAGTAGTATTCCTCCCACATTTATCACACTCACTCCTAGCTCCCCTACCCCATCAATATCCCCATCCATTCTTTCAATTCCTTCACCCTTATTGGTCGAGCCCCAAACCCCTATGCACCCTATCAAGCTCTCTCCCCATATTTTCACATTCTTCACCCCTATCGGTTAAACCCTCTAATATCCCTTCAAAATCCAACTCCTTTTATCACACCCCCTCTACACTTTGACCGAGCTAAACTTGTGTATTGAATGATTCCAAAAGTGAGGTGGGGTAATCATGCTCCATACTAAATTGTTTGTACAAATAAGAAATGAGTTGATCCCAGGAGTCGAGCCAACAAGTTGAGAAATCAAGCTATGATAAAAAAAATTCTTGATCAAGCGACATCATCCACCACCTTGGCCTAATATGAATCTACTAATGAGTTCCCACCTATGACACTGGCTAGACCAAATATTCCACAAGCTTGTTCTGTCGAATGAACCCCTACTCATAAGGAAACTACAGCAGATCCAAACCAACAAAATAACTAGCCTTAAACTACTCTACTCCAAGATTTCCAGGTGCCCCACCACAAACTATGCCACATTTCGCTTCATAGGTAATCCTTTTTTATCTTATTTAAATATTTATTTCTCTAATCTCTAGGACATGTACAATTATCACTTAGTTGGTTAGTGAGTGGTTATTAAGACAATGGGTTCTAACATATCAAGGGTTTGACCCTTTATGAAACCGACTTGTATTTTATTTTTTAATTTGGAGAAAATAATAGAAAACCCGCCAAATATAGGGGCCAAAACCTCCACTAAACCATTTAGTCTTAGATATACCCCACCCTAAATTTACTGAGAAAAAAACTATTTGGGACCAAATTTTTCCCACATTAATCAGAAAGTCGTTTCGAGTGATTTTGGTATAAAGAATATTTTCAAAATTTTGCATCTTTTTTGCATTATGAGCCATCTTAAGCTCTAGAGGTTACCAGGGCCCTAAATTTTTTTTCCTTACCATTCCATTTTCCTAATCTTCCTCTTGTCTTAATTACTATTTTAGTATAATTTCATTATTAATATCCTTTTTAATCAAAAGCCACTTATGTTATTTTCTTGCACTATTGAGAGACCTTGAAAATAAGAAATGACCATGGTCATTTGTAGTTGTTTTCTTCTAATATTGTGTTTTCAGTAACACCACTAATCTGTATCATGCATGAAAGCTTCATTAAAATATTTTATCAAGCAACAAACTCCTAACACATTTCATGCAAGTTTCCTTGGCTAGAGAAAATTACTTTAAAATAATACTAATCAAGGTCCAATTTCATTTTCCACTCGTCAATTAAGCATTTTGTTTATTCCTTTCAAGTTGGAATAAAACTTACATTTAAAAACTTCATACTTTGTATTTGTACGTAGTGGCTATGGATTTAATTATCACTTAAGCTACACCTCCTATGTTTGGATTTAACCCCATGATAAACTTACAAATTCTAAATTTTCAATCCTTTTGGTATTGAGGCATGTATTTCAGTAACTTAGTGAAACATTCCCAATACTCTACAAAACTTTTAGTTTACCCTGTGTTAGGTTCTAAAAATCAAACATTTTCTGATCAAATTACAGATGAGGTAACCATTGTTGATGAAACTATGCCTTGAAATAGTCCCAAGTGATGGAGGTAGTATCAACTCCTAATTCCATATTGTGGCTATCCCACCATGAAGATGCTTCATTGGAAAGCTGGAAAGTACCCCAAATTACTTTGGTTTCTTCCAAAAAGTTCCTTATTTCAAAATACTTTCCCATCTCACTCAACCAATTCTCAACTCCATCCCCCAAAGTAGTTCCATCAAATTCTGGCGGGATGATCTATTTAACATACCCTGACAGTTCAACTGCAAAACGAGATATTTTATTACATTTTTAGTGAAATAATTTATCGAGTGGGAAAATTAGTGAATTCTCACTAACAGTGCAAGGGACTAAGCCCCTCTACTTGAATGGGGTAGCTCCATGTATTAAAAACAAGGAAATGAAAAAAATCTACACTAATTTTCGAGTTGTCCCAAAGACTGGAGATCACAAAAGAATACTTCCCTAAACCTATGGTAATTTCTTATAGTTGATACAAGAGAAGAAAATTACTTAGTAAGGGAGATAGAAAAGGAAATTGAGAAAATAATTTTTAACCAACAAATAACATAACATAGTTTTTTTCATCAAAATCATAACATTTCACTTACAATCAATCAGAAGAAACCATTTACAAAGAAAGAGGAACAATCAATGAGAAACACAAAGTCTTATTGCATCATGTTGCACAATTTGCAATGCTCCTAGAGTACAAGTTGAGATGAATATATAATAGTAGTAGATAGGGATAATAAGAAATGGAGGCACTTTCTTCCATAAAGACAGTGAGAGCTAGCAAAATAACATTAACCATCCCCTTGAAATGAGGGCGTCATTCATATTTATAGTGCCAAGACTGCCCTTTTGTCTCCTCCACATGACCTTTCATCTTCTCTCATGACTGTTGACCTTTTAGGTTCCTGTTACGACCTTTGATGTTCCTTCGTCACACGTGACCTTTCATCTACCTACATCTTCTAATCACATTATCCTTGACGCACGACATTATTTTCCATGCCACCAAAAATCCCTTTGTGCATGACATCATCTTCTTGATGCATGACCTTTGATTGGGTCACCAAAAATATTATTAAAAAAATGACCTTGTTTTCCATGTCGTACAACAACATCTTGACACTCATGTTACATGTCAGCATTTGACTTCCTGTCACACGATAATATTTCATTTTCCTATCACGCGCCAACATTTTGCTATCGTGCATTAATATTTTCATTTTCACCTAGGTTTTTATGTCACACATTAAAACCTTGCTATCATGTGTCAAAAATCCTTACTGTCACACTTCAAAAATTCTTGTTGTCATGTGTCAAAAAGCCTTGTTGTCGCGCATCTCAAGTCTTCTAAACGCATGAAAATCACTATCGACGATAAAAATTTCTTCTCGGTGTCACAAAATTAATGTTTGAGCATCAAGAGTTTGTTTTCAGGCATCAAGATTTGGTTTGTTTTCATGCGTCAACAAATTATTCTTGTCGTGCGTCAAAAATGGGTTGTTGTCACGCGTCAACAGTTGACAATTTCACTACGAACGTGTTTTCACCATTTCGGGAGTAATTGTCAAGGAAAATAGGTCATCCAATATATGAATATTTATGTAAAAGGGTTAATGAATCCATTGAAAACATTTAGAATTCATGAAAATTAATTAATCATCATCTTTTACCCATATTTTTACTTTTTCCTCAAGGTGTGTGCCGATAAATTGAGTGATAGAAAGAGTTTTTGCTCACCACAAACTAACACATCATATGGTCATGAAGAAAATTAAATATAAGTTCATTTGAGATTTTTTTAGGCTCTCAAATCTTCACAAGGCTCCTCAAACTCTTCAAAAAAGTTACAACTTGTACTAGGACCTTTGTGTCGCACTGTCGGACATGTTTTCACCTCTCAATGTTCCCAAAACCTTTCCTTTATGATTTCAACATGAAGTAGGAAATTTTATCTCTCAAATTCTGAGGATATGAGCTTTTGAATCTTCACGAGGCTCCCCAAACTCTTTGAACAAGGTGACTAGCTTTTTCAGGATGTGTATTTCCTAATACTTTGCTCCCAATGACCCAGTTTCACATAAATTTTTCCTAAACATTATTTTTCTTCCAGAACCTTTCTAAACTTCCTTGAATGATCATGGAGATATTTCACACACTACTTGGAGGCATCAGATCTTATTGGGACATCCTCAAGAAATGCTCTACAGGTGTAAGAAGTATGAAACTATGCCTTTTTAGGCCTCCACGAGTAACTCCTTTCAGGTGAATCATAATAAGATTATGAATTGTTCCCACAAGATTACCTGAACATGAAAAACAATGTAAAAATATAATTAGCACATATCTCTTGGCCATTATGGGGTTTACATAGATAGATATTGGCCAGAGGGAAGGTTCACATTACCTGGTTTAAGGATTTTTTGAGTGTGGGATTGATTGTCATGACCAAAATTTTACTTTTTTATGATAGACATTTAGCATGAAAACAACTAGCTCTATCTTGGGGACTTGTATTGGATTGAACAAAGTGAATATGAGGCAAGTAGGAATCCCATAATTTCAAGACACTAAGAGGACTAGTGCCTTATTCGTTGGGCTATAGGAGTCATTTTAAAACAAGGGTGGATATAACAAAATATTCTTTATTGAACACAACATGGGACAAACATGAAAAAATGGAAGAAAGGGAAACACACAAACCTATATTCACCTATGGTACATGCAGGGGGACAACCCGCTTTCACTATTTGTATAATTTTAGGTATTGCCCACTGCAAGGCAATTCCAAGTGAGTGTCATCCAGGTAAGATAGTTGGAAATTATTCTCTCCGCATGTATCTTGTATCCAAAATGGGCCAAGCCACAATGAATAAAAATTTCCATGGCTTCATTTTGGTTCTCTCCTCTTATCCAATAGTAGGACCAGATGGCCAATCTAAAAATCTCTTTTCTTTTAGTTCTTGTCAAAAATTATCTTTACTTTAAACTGATGGTCCTTTATCTGATCAACCACCAACACTCTATCTTCACATAGATTTTCTAGGTACAAAATCCTTTTATCCAGTGAGTCTTGGAACCCACCATCCTCTACTACTTTGATCAGTTGGAATGTAGGTAACTCCAAAGTGATTGGAACTTCTGCATTTATTCCATATAGGATCTAGAACAGTGACATACCAATGGCTCTTTTTAGAGTGAACTGGTCATCCCATAATGCATCATATAATTTCTCATGCCAATTTCTATAACTCTAATCTATAATGTTATCCAAATATCTCTCCTAGAAATTTGGATAACTTGCATACACATTATGGCTCTAAGTTATTCATTACAGTGTTACACGCACTCAAGGTCACTTGGCACATTCCCTTGGTCACATTTTCTCTGTGCACCCCCTTTCTTTTCTCTCCTTCCACTCCTCCCCTTATGCCCACCTTCCACGCATTCACCTTCTTCCTAATCAGTTTCTTCCCCTTCCATGTGCACTTGCTTCAATCGGATAAGTCCCTGGCCCTCTCGCACACCACGCCCATTACTTTGTAATAGTTGTGCCTTCACCATGTGTTCTCTACTCACTAGTTTTATTCATTTCCCTGTGTGCATCATGCGTGCGCCTCCCTCTGTGCCTTCCTATGTTTTCTCTGTGTGCCCTTTCCCTTGTGCCCTTCTATATTAGGTCATATTTTAACATACTTGAGTGTGCCACGTGCAACCAGTAAAGTCACACCAATAGGGAATTGAATCCTTACAAACAAATCAGCAAGTGACATGTTACAGAAATAACAAATATTTACACAATTGGCCATCATTTCAGCCAATCCTGTGCATGCCATGATTTTTACGTGTGCACTAATGACTCTGACATATTATAACAGCCGTATCTTTTGCTACAGAGCTCGAATCGGCATGTGACCTAGACTTGTCATAAATTTTTTGACATCATCTATAGTGCCTATAAATTCAAATTCAAATTCTTGGTAGATTTGGGTAGGTGAGAAATGGTAAAATATCTTTCTGAGCATTGATGAGCAGATCTGATTGCTCCAACCACCTGATTTGATATGATCCTCCCTCCTTTCTTCTTCAACATGCCAAATAGGCATGGGGAAGCATATTTCATAGATCTCTAGGAGGATTTGTAGGCATTGAATGCTTCTTGTTGGTGGTTGTGTTTCAAATTTGGGTTTTCCCTCCTTCTTCCCTTCTTCCTCCATGGATTCATCTATAAATGTAAGAGCAAGGCTCATTTTTTATGTTGGACACTCTGGATCCTTACGCATTTTTCTAAGGACTCCATAATTTTCTATATTTTGAGTTACAGACCTCTAGATTTGGCTCTTGCATGTGGATATCGGCCTCCTTCATCATTGTAACAATTTTGTGCATTTCTAGAAGTAATAGAAGCATCATTTTGTGACTATTCTCTGTCCTAACGTGTTTTCATTCCTTCTTCTTACCTTTTATTTTGTGTTGTGTGTCTGGTTGTGCTATTTTAGGTCCCTTGTAGTTCCATATTTAGTTGTGTTCCATAAGAATGATCTGTTGAATACGTGTTTCAATTGTGTTACTCATGCCTAGCCTCCTTTCACGCATTTAATTTCGTTTTCACTCAAAACAGATAGTGTTCATCCCTCTTTTCTAGTGTTATCACCTTTCAGTGTAGTTTCCTTTCATGTTATCCTTCTATCCCTGGTCCCTTGGCATCATTAGCTTATTTTTCCCTTCCAGCACTAGGCGTAGCAGTAGTAGTAGAAATAGATAGAGGAACCAGCCTTCTCTGAGATTCTGTCCCAAGAGCACAAGGTCCCACAACTTGGGGATGGTTCCATTGTGGTCTCAAACACCTCGTCCCTTCCGAGATCTGAGACATGGGTGCATGTTTGAGAAACCAACAGTTTCTAGCACAACCAGTGGGACCATCTTTGAAAGCTCAAATTTCATATCTCTAAGTTCTGGTGTGTGGACTTAGTGTTTTTAGCCTTTGGAGGCTCATTTCAACACATCTGGTGACTCCCAATATTTTAAGATCTTTATTTCAGCAGTCCCAAGCACCTTTCATGAGAAGAGTGCACACAAGAAGAAGTACAATAGTGAAGATTATTTTGAGTACCTCAGCTATCCCTAAGAAGAGTTCGTTCCAAAAAGTATGCATGCACGTATCTCCATCTCTAGTGTGTCATCCCCATTCAACTCCTCAAAAAAAGATAACCATGTGCACCTTGTAATGGTGCATCATCCACCTCCTCCACTTAACTTTGAAACTTTTTTTCGAGGGAGACCCTTTAAATGCAACATGATATGCCAAATGGTGTGCTCAAGAGTATTCCATAATTTACTGGTGAAAATCAATTCACCCCTCAGGAGCATATCCAGGATATAGTGAATGTGTGTTCACTCTATCTGATCACACATGATGATGTAGCAGTCAGGCTACTTGTAGCCTCTTTCAAAGGTAAAGCACTTCAATGGTACTGAGGCTTGAGACTTGGATCTATCACCACTTGGGATGAGCTTGGAACAGCTCTTTGTAACTACTTTGAAGATAATTCATATCACCTATCTCTAGTGGAGCAACTGACAACAACAAGGAGGGAGCCCAATGAGCAGATGACTAATTTCAACATCATATTTTAGAAGATTTGGGACAAAATCCCTCTTGTGGTAAGACCTACAGCCCAACATGCTTTCCTATATTATCTGAAGGTGCTCAATAGTGATATTTCAGTTATGATCCAATCCATGGGAGGTAGGAATTTACCAGTTACTTATAGTATTGCAGTAAGGGCAGAAAATAGTCTTATTCAAGTGGGAAAGTTGGCTCCTAGACCACCTATGCCCTTGTTCCCAGAAATGTCACAAGTACCCTAGCCTTCTATGGCCCCTATTCCTATTCCTGAGAAAAGCGTGTAACCAGTTGCCTCAACATCCTACTCTCCAGTGCAAAAAAAGGAAGATGAAGAATTGAAGGCCTTGATTAGAAATTTATCAAACAAGGTCATATCATTAGAAAAGCAAATAGGTGCAAGCCTATAGAGGTAATTCTAATCAAGAACATGGCCAAAGAAATCAACCTTGGTGGAATCAGTATGGAAATCAAAGATATGTGCCCAACCAGCAGAATGATAGATGGCAGCCCAATGCACATCTTCCCTTACAATTTTTTCCTCCTGTGCCTTCTCTTCCAGCACCTAGTGTGATTCAGGTGCTTGTTCTAGTTCAAAACAATTTGGCACAAGAATCAGAATGGTGCTTCCCTTGCAACATGCCTCATAGTCAATATCATTGTGCCAATGTTGTGCGTGCTCAAGCCTTCATGATCCAAAATGCTTCAGTCTGTGAGCCTTCAACAAGTGCCCCTGAAGAAGATAACCTAGAAAGACCTGAATCTCCTCTAGAGAAAAATTTGATGTTCTTTGGTGTGAAGGAATTTTGCAATCAACCAAGCTACAGAAGATACAAACAAACTACATGCCCAAGTTGTAGACAACACAAGATACAAGAAGAGGATGTTAGAATTATACGTGCATGTCACAATCCTAGCAACACAAGCAGATCCTCAGAAGAAGAAAGATGTCATACAAGGCATCTTTTAGTAAAATGACTCAAATCCCTACGAAGGAGACCCCGCGTAAGGATCCTTCTGAATCATTCCATGCCCCTCCTTTGGTAGGCCAAGCCTCTACTCTAGCTAAATTTCAGGCATTTATGCACTTGAAAACTCAAGAAGGGATGTTGTTCTCCCAAATGCACAAGACTATGGGGCCTTTCATTTAGCATTATGGACCAGATGAAGAGAACAAATATAAATGTCACAATATGGGATGCCCTGACCATTCCATCTCAGTGGGATCTGCTACATGAAGCTCTGGTGCAACTCCCACACACCGATCCATCTATGCAGAAGCCACATGCTTCTATCAATATTTTCCAAGAAGAGGAGAAACAAGTAAGTAAATTTGTTAAAACCCCACCCTTCTATATGTCCTTGATCATAGGAAAACACCTAGTGCATAATTGCATGATTGACTCAGGCACTAGTACTTCTGTTATGCCTAAGAAAATAGCTGATGTCTTAGGTCTGAAATATAGCCCTTTGTCTAAAGGAGTCCTGTAACTTGATGGCTCAATTGTCACCACCTTAGGAGTCATCAAGGATCTTGAGTTAACCCTCCATGCATGCCCAAGCCTAACTATTACTCAAGATGTGTCAATCATTGACCTACCTCCTTTGTTTTCCCTATGTCTATCAAGAGAATTTACTGCTAAAGTGGGTGGTTACTTGTCTTTTGATTGGTCTCATATGTTACTCAAGACAAGGTATGGTACCCAGTTTACCATACAAGCTGAGCCTATATTTTCCTATCATGTAGAGTCATATGTCCCATCCCCTCTCCAAGCCAACTATTTAATCCAAGAAGAACAAGCTTCAGTTCCTGAAGAGAAGTCTCTTCCACCCCCTATTCCTAACCTAGTGCTTGATGAATGGGTGGAAAGACACCATAAATTTGATCCCTATGCTGAAGAATTGGAAGCTTATGAAACTGGGCTTGGTACTTATTGCATTCTAGAAGAAGACGTTATGCTTCCATGCACGCTCAAGAAAGAAAAAGTTCAATCTGGTCTATGGAAGTTGTACTTTGATGGATCTAGAAGTAGAAATGGTGTTGGGTAGGAGCAGGAGTGGTTCTCATTTCCCCTAAGGATGAGAAATTATTCTTCATGCACAGGCTGCAGTTTGCATGTTCTAACAATGTGGTAGAGTATGAAGCATTGGTGCATGGCTTGCTCATTGCTAAGAAGAAGAAAATTAAGGCATTGTAGATCTTTGGGGACACATAATTGGTTATCCACCAAGTTACCAACAAATTCCAGAAAAAGAATAAGCTTCTCAAAGCTTATAAACATAAAGTTTGGGACCTCCTTGAGAGCTTTGATGCTCTTAATCTGTAGGTGGTGTCACACAGAATGAATAAGGAAGCTGACTAGATGGCCGCACTAGGTTCACAATTTTCTCCTACTGAGGACTTTTTCAAAGGAAACACTCAGCACATCAAGATGGTGATCAGACCATCCATTCTAGATAATAACACTAGCTGGAAAGTGTTTGACAGTGACGCACAGATCATCCAGTTTATCCAGAATGAAGCTGAATTTTCATCAAGTATGCAAGTTGACTTGCATGATAGCTATGGTGACCAAGTGATACAGATGAAGAAAAATAAGTTGCCTAAAGGGCTGGCCACCTTAGAGAAAATGTTTAGCCCTAATGATGAGTTCAAGGGTGAAGAAAGATACATGTGCACCGCACAAGAAGACTGGTCCTCAGTCACTATTGCGCACGGGAAAGAGTTGTTTCTCAGCAGGACTTGTGTGTATGATGAAAAGCAGGCCTTCATTTCTCTCTATCAAAATTACAGTGATATCTTCTCATGGGAGTATGAAGACCTCAAAGGTTTTTATCCAAGTGTTTCTCAACACTCCATTGACCTTGATCCTGGTATCAAGCCCATCAGATAGAAGCAGTGACCAGTCAATCCAAAGATAGAGCCCCTCATGAGAAAGGAATTATCAAAACTCATTGAGGAAAAAATTATTTTTCCTATCAAATACTCTACCTGGGTCACAAATCTAGTTCTAGTGCACAAGAAGAATGGTGAAATCAGACTCTGTGTTGATTTTAGATATTTGAATAAGGCATCTCTAAAGGATCATTATCCTTTTCCTTCAATGGAGCAGATTCTATAGACTATACGTGGCTGCATGCAGAGATTCTCCATGCTAGATGGGTACTCAAGTTTCAACCAAATCTTGGTCAAGCAAGAGAATTAATTCAAAAAAACATTTACAACCAAGTGGGGCACATATGCATATTATAAAATTCCCTTTGGTCTGTCAAATATGGGCACCACATTTCAGCACACTATGGATATTGCCTTCAAAGGATACATCAATGATTTCATCTTGGTTTACCTTGATGATATAATATTCTTCTCAAAACAAAGTGTGGATCATGTGGCACACATAGAGAAAGTCTTTGAGAGATGTAGATAATTTGGGGTGTCTCTTAACCCCAAGAAGTGTAATTTTGCATGGTAGCAAGGCAAATTTTGGGCCATGTGGTTTCAAAGGATGATATCGCAATTGATCCTGAGCGCATTTCAGCCATCCTAGCTCTTTCCCTGTCAGCGCACAAAAAGGCCCTACAGTCCTTCCTTGGCAAGATCAATTTTGTTAGGCATTTTATCCCTAACTTTATAGGACTGGTTCGGCCCATCACCTTGATGCTCAAGAAGGACATAGCCTTCAGATGGACAATAGAAAGGAAGAGAAAGCTTAATAAAATTCAATCAAGAGATTGCTTGTCGTGCCAACACTTATCAATATATATTATTCAAAGGATTTCATCCTTTATGCTTATGGAGCTTATTCAAGTATTGTTGTTGTCCTAACACAAGAAAATGAACAAGGGATGGAACAACCAGTAGCTTTCTTCAGCAAGACACTAAAGGATTATGAATTAAAATATAGTCACACGGAGAAGTAGGTCTTTTCCATCATGCGTGCACTCAAGAAATTCAAAAGTATGCTCACCACCAATCATATCAAGGTGTTAGTCTCCCACTCTTTAGTCAGAGACTTCATCATGGGAGAAGAAATCAGTGAGAAAAGAGCATGATGGGTGACCAAAATCATGGAGTATGATATAACTATCAAGGCCAAAAAGTTGGTAAGAGATAATGCACTCTGTAGGCATATTTTTGAATATGCACAGACTGAGCCTAAGGCTTCATTATTTCTGGATGAAGACCTTCCGCGTGCAGAACTTGAGCAGAATACAGACCCTGATGCATGCGTGACTGGATGAAGGACATGATCACATTCCTTTCCAAGGGTGCATACCCTCTTGGTTTAAATAAAGCAAAGAGAAGACATCTGAGGTTACAATTTGTCCCTTATGTGTTGATTGATGGAATTCTCTTCAAAATAAATCTTGATGGTGTGTTGTTAAGATGTATCAATGGTGCAAACTGAAAAAGTGTTAGCAAAATTTCATGATGGATTCTCTGGTGGACACTTCTCTGTCAAAACTACAACAATGAAGATCATAATGGCAAGGTATCTTCTGGCCTACCCTATTTGCAGATGCACACAGGTGGGTCAAAAAATGCAAGGAATGCACTTTCTTTGCAAGAAAGAAAAATTGGCAGTGCTTCCCCTCTGACCAATCCAAGCGGATCAACCTTTCACATAATGGGGTCTTGACTTCATAGGCATGATCAATCCACCTTCAAGCACTGGACATAAATGGGTGTTGACAGCTACAGATTACTTCACCAGATGGACAGAAGCTTTCATGCTTAAGGAATCAACCAAGTCAGTCATCCTTGACTTTCTCGAAGGTATAGTCACAAGGTTTGGCATTCCTCAAACCATTATCTCTGATAATGCAAAGGCCTTCCTTGGTACTAAAATCACTGATTGGGCTCTAAGTCTGGGCATTTACCTGAAGACTTCTTCCAACTATTACCCTCAGGGAAATGGTCTGGCAGAATCAACAAACAAGAACCTGATCAGAATCATGAAGCGCACAATGAACATCAGCCAAAGACAGTGGCATACAAAGGTCTCACACGTGCTCTAGGTAGATAGAATCACAGTCAAAAAGGCAATAGGAACTTCACCTTACAAGATTTTTCTATGGAAAGGAAGATACCCTTCCTTTGACACTAGAGCTGAATTCATTAGTGCTTTCCCAATAGCTAGAATTTGAAGCCACGGACCAGAGAGAAATCAAAATGGTAGAGCTGGTTAATCTTGAAGAACTCAGGAACTCTGTCATGATCAAGCTAGAACAACATCAGCAAGAAACAAAGAAATGGTTTGATAAAAATGCTAGGCCTCAAGATTTCAAAGTTGGGGACTTGGTTCTAAAATGGGATGCTGACAGAGCTAAACCAGGGTGCCATTCAAAGTTTGATGCACTTTGGAGTGGCCCATACATCATCAGTTCCTGTAAAGAAGCTAACTCTTTCGAGTTAACTCATCTTGATGGAGGCATGCTGCAAATCCTAGTAAATGGGATCTATCTCAAACCCTTCCATTAAGTTTGCTACATCATGTTGTATATATTAGAGTAGTTTCAATTCCTCCAAGTGTGCTTGCACACACATTGTTTTTTTATACATAGTTCTTTCTTCTCGTGTGCTTCATGCGTGCACTCTTTTATTGCTTCCAGAATGCAGAGCTTCTTTCAGCAGTTGTAAGATTCATGACAGAGTCAAGAAATGATCTTCAAGTGACTACAAGGGCAGTTTCATGATTGCATAAGCAGACTCCATGCCCAATGGATGCTTCAGGCTACTGATCTCCTTCATCTAGCAGGCAGATGGCCCCGAAAGTCACCAAAATTGTTATCCAAATATCTCTCCTAGCAATTTGGGAAACTCACATACACATTCTGGCTCTAAGTTATTCATTGCAATGTTACACGCACTCAAGATCACTTGACACATTCCCTTGGTCACAGTTTCCCTTCATGCACACGCATTTCCTTTCTCTCCTTCCACTTCTCCCTTGCACCCACCTTCTGCACATTCACCTTCTTCCTAATCAGTTTCTTCCCTTCCCACATGCCTTGCACTTGCTTCAATCGGCTAAGTCCCTGGCCCCTCTCACGTGTCACATCCATTACTTTGTAATAGTTGTGCCTTCACCATGTTCTCTACTCACCAGTTTAACTTCATTTTCCCTGTTTGCACTCACGCACACCTTCCCTCTACGCCTTCTTACCTCATTCTTCATGTGCACTTCCCTTGCGCCCTTTTGTGCCAGGTCATCTTCTGACATGCTTGAGTGTGCCACGGTGTAACCATTCAAAGTGCACCAACAGGGCACTAAATCCTTGTAAACAAATCAGCAAGTGACACGTGGTATAAATGAACAAATATTTACACAGTTGGCCATCATTTCAGCCAATCCATACACGCCACGTATGTTTTGCATGTGCACCAACAACTCTGACATCCTCTGACATCCGTATCTTTTACTACAGAGCTTAGATCAGCGTGCACCTGGACTTGTCAGAAAGCTGTTGACATCAGCTACAGTGCTAGAAATTCAAATTCAAATTCTTGGCAGGATCTGGTAGGTGAGAAATGGGAAAACATCTTTCTAAGAATTAATAAGAAGATCTGATTGCCCCAATCACCCGATTCAATATGATCTACCCTCCTTTCTTCTTTAACATGCCAAACAAGCATGCGAAAGTATATTTCACAAATCTCTAGGAGGATTTGTAGGCATTGAATGCTTCTTATTGGTGGTTGTGTTTCAAATTATATTTTTCCCTCCTTCTTCCCTTCTTCCTCCATGGATTCATCTATAAATGTAAGAGAAAGGCTCATTTGTTATGTTGGACACTCTGGATCCTTACACATTTTGCTAAGGACTCTATATTTTCTGTATTTTGAGTTGTAGACCTCTAGATCTGGCTCTCACATGTGGATATCGGCCTCCTTCATCATTGTAATAGCTCTGTGCATTTCTGGAAGTAATAGAATCATCGTTTTGTCACTATTCTCTATCCTAACATGGTTTCATTCCTTCTTCTTTCCTTTTCTTTTGTGTTGTGTGTTGGTTGTGCTATTTCAGGTCCCTTACAGTTCCATATTTAGTTATGTTCCATGAGAATGATCTGGTGAATACATGTTTCGTTGTGCTACTCGTGCCTAGCCTCCTTTCATGCATTTCCTTTCATTCTCACTCAGAACAGATAGTGTTCATCCCTCTTTTCTAGTGCTATCACATTTTAGTGTAGTTTCCTTTCATGTTATCCTTCTATCCCTAGTCCCTTGGCATCATTATCTTTGTTTTCCCTTCCAGCACTAGGAGTAACAATAGTAGTAGAAATAGATAGAGGAACTGACCTTCTCCAGAGATCCATCCCAAGTGCTCAAGGTCCCACAACTTGGGGATGGTTCCATTGTGGTCTCAAACACCTCATCCCTTCCGAGATCTGAGACGCAGGTGCATGTTTGAGAAAACAACAATGAAGTTAAATACCTTTTTTAAATTGGCTTGTTTGACTGGTATGGCCTCAACCTACTGAGTGAAGTAATTTTTTGTTGTGAGCACAAAGATATGACATGCACTAGAATGAGATTTAAGAGCACCGATGAATTCCATACCCCATTGTTACAAAGACTCTTCTATCACCACTGGTATGAGTGGAAGTGCAACGATTTGTGGTCTGCCCACAAATTGTTTGTAAGGCTCACAATTAGATACCCATTTATGAGAAACTTGAAAGAGATTAGTCCAGTAGTACCACCCTCAAATTATCTTGTGCGTAGTGACCATGGCATAGAAATTTCCACCGTAGGCTTGATCATGATATGCTTTTAAAAAATGCTCTTGTTGCTCCTTATCAACACACCTTAAGAAACATCCATCAAGGGCTCTCTTATACAATACATGGTTCTAAATCACATACCTTGAGGCTTTGAGCTTAAAATTCCTTATTTTCTTGTAATCCATATGATTCAGATAATCACCATATGTGAGGAAGTAAGCAATGTCAATGTACCATTCATTGGTAGTATTTACAAAGAGTACCTGGGAAAGGTCCTTACTAACACGTCCGTAGCAATGGCATTTTGTGCCTTCATACTATTTTAGGAGAGAATAATCTTCGGCTATCAACCTGCATAAGCCATTTCCCCTAATCATATTAGATGGTGTTATCTCCAAGTCATACTCTTGAATCTTTGACACCTATTTTCCTCTTTTTTCTCCAAGATCTTGTTGAGTCAAGATAGACTTTATAGATCATCTAGGAACCATTATAATGGTGTGAGAATGTAGGATGTGGAATATTAAATTATTGACTGGCTTGACCAACACATAAGCATGATTTTCTATGAAGGATTATTTGAGATCATGATTCTTCAATGGGAATCTCATGAAGGTAATAGGATACTCAAGCCCTTCTTTATTCTTTTGAACTAAAATAGTTAAAACAATGTGCTCAGATGCATAACAATACAAAATGAAATATTTACTAAAATCAGGACATACCAGGGTTGGAGCTTTGGGTATGGAATTCTTGATATTATTAAATGCTTCTTTTCCCTCCTTACTCCACTTAAAACTATCTTGGGGATTCATCATTTTTGTAATGTGCTTGGTCAACTCAACAAAATCTAGAACAAAGCGGTGAAGGAAGTTGACCTTACCAAAAAATGAATCGACTCATTTCTTGCTTATGGGTAAGGAGAGGTATTGAATAGCCTGTACTCTTTCTAGATCAATATACCTCCTATTTCACAATATGTCTTATTATATTTTCTTCAATCACTCCAAATATTGACTTTTTCAGATTAAGTGATATGCCACGTTCTCGACACCTTAGAAAAAATTATTCAAGGTGAATAATATGTTCCTTCCTCTTCTTAGAAAATAGTATGAGATCATCTATATAAATGGTAATATATTTTTTCTTCAAGTCCTTGAAATCCAAGTCCATTGCTATTTGAAATGTGGCCCTAAAATTTATGAGACCAATTGGCATCTTCCTGTAGGCAAACGATCCCCGTGGAGTTGTAAAAGAAGTCTTATATTGATCTTCTTGAGTAACTTCAATTTGATTATATCCATAGAATCCATCCATCATGGAAAGTATTTCTAAACCCGTGACTTCTTGTAAATTTTGATCCATGATTGGAAGTGGGTAATTGTCCTTTAGAGAAGCTTGGTTCAGATTCTGAAAGTCTACATAAATCCTTATTTATCCATTTTTCTTCTGGACAGGGACAATATTTGCCACCCATGTAGAGTAATGGATTGGAAAAATGATCCTTGCATTCAATATTTTCAACACTTCCTCTTAGATTGTTCCAACAATATTTGGATTAAATTGTCTTTACTTTTTTTGGAATGGCTTTGCTTCATACTTGAGTGGTATTGTGTGCTACATCTCCTTTAGTTTGAAATATTTTAGTTCATAAGAAGATTATGCCAATACATTTGAATATTTTTTCAACAACGAAACAAAATTCATGTTTTCCTTTGGTGAACCATATTTTCATATATTCACAAACCGAGGTTACTTTTCTATCCCAATGTCTACTTTCTTGAAATCAGAAGTGCTCTTAAGAGACTCCTTATCTTTATCTTTCACATATCTATCATGACTATCAAATAATTCTTCAAATAAGACTAGGCCCTTAGGAATATTATTACCTTTCAACTTGAGTATGCCCTCTTCATCCACTAAATCCCTATATGGGTTTTCACTTATTTTAAAGAAGAGGCTGTTGAAATTATCTCTCTGTTCTAAGAAGGCCAAGAGATGATTATCATCATTAAAAACTTTCCAGTGATTTACATTATCAAGAACACTGGGTCTGAAAACCATCTCTATCGAATATTTCTCTTTATCAAAATAGGGGTGTGGTATCATCAAAGTACCTGACACAACAAGAGAATCATTCTTTTCATTCTGTTCATGGGGAACAACTTGTATATATAAAACATCAAATGATTCAATGCAATCTCATACTATATTCCTGTAATTTTTTAACCGTGAATTCTTCACTTGGTACTGATTCCAAGCTTGTTTCACAATTACCTATGCATCTCCTAGGAATATCAATTCATTAATTCCCATGGACTCAGTTATATTCATGCCTATGAAAGGGCTTCATATTATGTAGTATTGTTTATATTTTCAAATTGGAGATTAAAAGAAAAAGGAAACAACTCACTTGATGGGGAAATAAAAACCACACCAACTCCGGATCCTAAACTTTAATGGCTTCCATAAAAATCCATAGTCCATAGTCTTCCTCCATCTTCTTCTGATATAAGAGGTACATCATCCTTTCCTCTAGAATTCATGAAGTAATTCCCATGTTTTTGTCTTGATAAAGAATATATCCCTAGGATCTTATGATTTTTACAATGTATATTTCATTTTTCTCATTGGCAGTAAATTTTTAATTTGGCCCTTGACTAGAATATTTGTTGAAGACCAGTCCATCTGAATTTATCCTCCTAAATCTCTGTAGAAGATTTTGCTTAACAACATCCCATATGAGGCCAGAATGTCTACTACCAGGATAGTAAATAACACTTTATTCTCTGGTAAATCAGCTAAAGCAACTTGGGCATCCTTCATTCTCCCCACATATGGGAATTATTTAGTTTCTATAGAATAACACTGACCTTTAGCCTGTGTTAGAGTTAGACCAATGGAATTAACTACTTTTATTGCCATCACATTATCAAAAGCATGTAAGTCTATGATACAATTATTCAATTAGTAGCCTCCAATAAGAAGAGAAAGGTAGAATGGTTCAACCTTGTTAGTCTCGGATGAACTTAGAGCTAGCATGTTTTGAGATGGCGGGGAAGGATGATTTGGTAGTAACCCTTTGGAAGAAGGTGTGACATAATTGGGCTTTGGGTTACTACCTTTGATAAACCAGAATAGTTTATCAAACTGTTTTGGATGGGCTTGCAAATATTCAGACTCATATGTTTGGACCTTAGACCTTTTGACATCATCTATCATATCAAATGATGATGAATCATACGTATTTACATGGTGGAAGCTTTGGAAGAAGATACTAATTTAGGAGAAGGGGTTATTTTGGAAGCAGATGTAGATTTGGAAGCTACTACAAGCTTATTAAGTACCTCAAAATTTTTGCTTGACACATTTAACGTTTTGGAATTAACATTAAAAACCTTAGAAGAAGATTCTTTAACAAGAGTATACTTAAGAGACTTACTTGTTTCATCGATGGTTCTTTTGGCTACCACAAGGTCTGGTTTTTCTTTAGTAGATTCCATACAAGGAGGAAGTACAGCTCCTTTGTTGATTATTTTACTAGACAGAGTTTCCATGAGAGAATCTACATCTTTCTTCTTCTTAAGAGTAGCAGCAGAAGAACTTTTTATTAAATTGAGAACAAGTGAAAACCGTGCAAGAGAAACTTGGTGCATCACCTTCTTTACTTTCATCCCCAGATGAGTACTCAAAATACCAAATCTGAGCATCATTGAATTCTTCAATTCCAATCCCATTTTCTTCTTATTCATCATCTTTTTCAAATATCTCATCCTCATCATCACCCTACGTATCATAGGCTGCATTGACAGAGGGATCCTCTAGAGAAATTTTTTGAGGCGGTGGGTTGATCCTTTGTCTATTTTGAAATTTCTTCTTAGGTGCCTCTCTACTCACAGAAACTTGAGCCAATTTATTTGTGACAGACAAGACATCATCAGCCAATTTCTAAACTAATGAATTTGTGGTACCTGTGTTTGAGCTTTGTCCTTTCTCCTTACCTGGACCTTTTTTAATTTTTCTTGACATGATCAAATCATATTCAAATTCAATGGAGAGATTTTTTGCTTCATCCAAATCCATTGGTTGAGTTATTATCAACATATAACTCACCTTAGAAATTTGGGCATTTGTGAAAAAAATTAGCTTGTTGTCCTCAGTAGGTTGGGCTGCTTCAAGAATCTTGTAAAGCTTCCTATTAAAATTCACCATGAACTCCTTCATTGGTTTGAAGGGTTCTTTCTTCAATTAAGACCACTGGACCAAAAGTGCATGAGAATATTCTGCAGGTTTGAATCTCATTTCAAACTTTTTCTTCATGTCATTCTAGTTAGTTATAGACCTAGAAGGAAAGTGGTAGAACCAGTTTGCTACTGCATCTTGCAAATATTCTAAAAAAGGAATATTAATACATCTTCATATCCAACTCCTATTACTCTACAAGCCATGATGAAGGTTGTGATATGGTCATTAGGATGTTGCTTCCCATCACAATAAAACATTATAGAGGTTGTAGATTTTGGAGGTTTTCCTACACCTGAAGAAAACCACATGCAAAGAAAGGTTTGAGATTTGGAATACAACATAGTGTAAATAAGGATTAAGGAAATGAAAAAGGCATCCTAGATTGGTTTTAGAATTCCATACCCATGGATTGGCCCTATACCAGGTGAGGTTAATTATCAACAAAATATTTAATTCATAATCAAAAACATGACTCAAGTTGGATAATGGATCAAGAAGAGGGAATCTTACGAATGTAATGTTAGTCAATCTTGTAAATGGGAGGTCCCTACATTACCACCTTAAAATCACCTTCCTTTGTTTTCATCCATCCAATTTGAACTTAAGCCCTATATTCCTAACCTTCCAACTACTACCCCTACTATGGAATTCATTTCTTCAGATCCATGAATCTTCTACCCCTCCTTCTAAAATTCCTTCTTATCTACAAATTTTGTCGATACAAAAAGTTTTACCTCTTCCACCAACTTAAACAATGGAGGCAACGGTTCATCTCCAACCCATCTCTCCTATTACATTCCCGAATCCATTTTGGGAAGACCAAGAATATGATTATAGTGAAAAAGAAGATGAGAATGTTAAGGAAACTAGAAAAGAGGATTTTGCAAAGCATTTGAAGAAGTGGTCTACAAGATTGAACATCAATCAAGTTCCTCTCCTAATTAACCCTCCAACCAAGGTTGAAGTTCAAAATTAGGTGGTGAAGACCGGATGTACATAAGAACAAGCATCAGAAGATGATGATCAACAATTTTTTTGTTCAGAGTGCAGCATCCACATTGGTTCCATATCATCAAAGGAAGATGGTTCACCACTAGTTGTAGATTCAGTTGATGAAAAGAAAGAGTTGGCTTCAAATCCATAAGCAAAGGATCATGTACAAGTAAGAGAAGAAAATATTCCAAATGTGCAAAATGTTACAAGTAAATGTGGTGATACTAACTTCCATGCATGTCAAGAACTTGCAAAAATTTTGGAGAGTTGCATTATTCCACCAAGGTCATTACCACATACTACAACTAGTCACAAAGAGCTTCAGATTGTGAACAAAGACCATTCAAGTTTAGAGGTTTCATGTCCTTTTCCCTCTCCATATTTACAAAACTCTGATCTCTTAGATGGATTTGATATTTCTAATTTCATGTTTGAGAATGAGGAAAATCATGGTGAAAAAAATTCCAATCCGAAGAGCACCATGGTAAAGGAAGTTGAAACTTTGTAACAACCAAACATTGGGGAATCAGACTATTTATTAGATTTAGAGGAATATTTGGATGGACAGAAGCCTATATAAACTATCCTTTCTAATATTTCATCATCTAGCCTTCAACACAAAGTGCATTTTTCCTTGGAAATAAGCTTTCAAGAAGTGCCTACAGTCTCAAGTTACCCTTTTGAGACAATATTGGAGGAATTGAATCTTCCATACAAATCATTGAATGAAGAGAAAAAGGAGCACACATGAGAAACTGAGTCAGATTCAGAAATCTTATTCAGAAATGACATCATTGACAGTTTCTTGCTCTCAATTGGGGAATCTAATTTAGTTTATGAAATAGTGATGAAGGAAGGTTTTATGTTGGATGAGGAGATAAATAATGTAGGCCAGTTAAAGGAGGAGGAATTCTTAGATGAGCAATACATTTTAAACATTTGTAGTTATTCAATGTTAGAGATTGCAAACAATCTAGAGGAGTTACATGTCATGGAAGAAACTATTGTTGTCAAAGGAGAAAAAGGAAAAGAAGTGAACATCACTTCAGTACCATTCATCCATGTGGAAGATGAATTGTTTGTAAATGGGAAACATGAGAAAAATTAGCTCATGGAAAACCATATTTTCCAAGAATGTCTGCAGGTAGATTTTCTTATTAAAATTGAGACTTGAAGTAATGGGCATATTCAAAGGGTTAGACTATGTCCCATAATTATTTGACCTCTTTATAGCCAAAAGAAAATTCGTAACTAGTCACATTAAATTTAGAATGTGAGGATGAGTTTCATAGCCCCAAGGATCAATTGTAATGCCTCTACGAAACAAATGCAAAGCAACTAAAAGAGGCATTCTTTCTCTTTCCATTTGATGCCTTAGTGAACTAGGTGGAGATTCGAGCTTGTCTCAGTTTTTCAGTCTCAATCTCAACCATGTCTATTGTTAAATCATCTGCATGGCTTCCCATTATGAGGAAGGGAAGCTATTTTACATAACCAGTTATAGGATTCATTTAGCTCACCTATGCTTCCAGTTAGCATATAGTAGGAATAAGTTTTCTTTTAGCAAAATAAGTGTTTGACACACTCTGCATGTTTCATTTGAAGCATGTATGGTTTTCAATTGTTATGTGTGTTATGTTTCTTCTTTGTTTCTCTTGCACATCATGTCGGAATTTCAGAAAAGGGAAAGATTCAAGTTTTAATAGAGTTTCATAATGTTCCAATTCAACATATGTTTCATTCAAATCTCTACAATGTGTCGTGCATACGAAGCAATCATGAGTTCCAATGTGCTTTATACTTGATGGTATCAGATTCCAGGAACAAGTCAAATGGTTTACTTTGAGTTCAGGATTAGTTTTGGGATATTAACAGTGACTCCATGCCCAATGGATGTTACATGATACTGGACTAGTGCTTAGTAGGAAAGCACCCCTAAGAGGTTGCCAAAAAATTTATCCAATTTTTCCCTTTGGGAAAAAATTATACAAAAGGGTCATTTTGAACTCTGGGACTGAGAAAGGACTTCACGGGAGAAATTTGGGCACAGAGGAAAATTTTTGTGCTTTAGGGACATTTGCAACGTTCCCGTTAGTTTTAGGGAACATTTATAACATGACGAGAAGTTTTGAGATCCTCTTGAATTATTCACTCCTTTTCAGGGTTTGGAGAAAAGGGTTTTCTCAGGACGAGAAAATTGGCCCCGGTGGGCCCACTTCTAGTCAACACAGGAAGAAATGATCAATTTTGATAAGTCGTAGATGTCTTACTATGTTCCTATTACTTATTTTTGTCAAGAAAGAACCTCGGAAGATTAGAAAATTTGGGAATAATCATTTTGGGGATAAATTGTATTGAGTAAAAAATAGCTTGCTGAGTAGCTCAGTGAGCTGGTCGGTGAGCTGAAGGGAAAGCTGAGGTGAATTCATTGTTAACAAAGATAGTAAAATGTCTCAAGATTTAGAACTATCGGTAGAGTCAATGGTTCAAGCATGACCGAGCTCGGGAAAATGCATTATAGGTGGCGAGTTTGTATAGACTCATTATGGAGGTAAATGTGTTGGCTTGAGCCAAAGGAATGAAGCTCGGGGATCTCGCAACGGCGGGAGAGTTTGATCAGGATCACCATTGCAAAATCTAGGGAGTTCGTGGGTATTTTGAAGTACCAAGAGGAGCGAGCTCAAATATGTTGGTTCATTATCAAAGGTCGAAGAAGGAGGAACATGACTTGGCAAGGCGAGTCAATATATGAATTATTGCATAGCCAGGTCGAATCAATTACTCGTTGCATATCCTGGTCAAATACATGACTCGCTGTATCACCTGGTTGAATCAATGACTCACTGCATAACGTGGTTGAATCAATGGCTCTCTGATCTTCGGTATGTTAGATGAATTGCTTGATCTTGTAGAGTCGATATGGTTAGGGAAGCTCCATGAAATGACTCGTCGTAAATACGTTGAGGCTGAGTCACTCAGTGAATAGGTGCTTTCGGCACAAGGTCTGAGTGGCAACCGATTCATCCAGGCATGCACAGGTCAGCAACATGATTCGGATCCAAAATTGTCGGAGCTTCAGGACGCGAGGGTTGAGCTAGTTGATTAGGAAACCAAGCCAAGGAAAATGAACATAGGATTATACTAGGCATAAATCCACGGAATGGAAATAAATCGCAGGAGAGGGTCTAGCTCGATGTTGGAAAGTTTTCGTCTTAGCCGAGCTCATAACAGGAAGTTCACTTTGATAATGTTCAGGTGGATTTTGGAGATAACAAACCTGAAGAAACAAAGACGTCGGAAGTTTGGAGTGTCCCGAGTTATTTTTGGGATGTGAGGCTTTCGGGATTTGGAGAGTTAGGGTGGTGAATTGATTAAGGGTGAGCTCGAACTTCAAAATCTGAAGCATGTCATTCGAACTTCATACTTCGGGGTTCAAGCAAGTAAGAAATGTTTTGGGGTGCCAATGAGATAAATGTCTGAAACAACTAATGTCTGAACTCTGAAGTGGTTGGCGAGTTGTTGTTTCGGGTTTCGAAAGAAAAAATGGTCGATGCGCTTGACACGATGGGAGGAATTCGGTCTCCAAAATCCAAAGTAAGTCGGGTGAACATGGATTCATAACGTGGGAATAAAGTCACTTGTGGGATCTTGACTGATCCACTCGGCCCTCATCGAATTGGAAGATGCATGAGAGAAGTGGTGATATTGAAACGTTGCAAGCGCCAAGCCAAAAAACTTGGTGCAAACAAAAAACTTTCCGTTCAAATTAAGGGTGCTCGACAAAATGTTGAGAAGTCTTTCCAGCTCGGCAAGAGAAGCTCAGTGTCAACATTGTAACGTGCTCGATTAAAGATGCACATGGAGTTGTGGAAGCCAAGGCTAATAATAAACTGGGAGTCACCAAATAAATGCCGAGGTGAAATCCATGTCAAGTTCTGGTAAGTTCAAGCCATTTCCCAAGGCATCGGTGACCGGGTCAAGGTATAATGTGACGTTTAATTTGGCAGAGAGAATTCGTGGTGGTCAATTTGGTGTGCTAGGTAGCGGACGTGTGGAGCTCGACTAAGCGAGCCATGTTGGCTCGAAAGTTTCAATATTAGATGTCGGAAGCGAGATGCTTGCCCAACTAAACAAAGTGAGGGGTATTGTCAATCAAAAGTGGCATTTAACTTGGCAGAGTGAATATGAGGCGCCAAATAAAAGTGAATGTGGTGGGTGAAAGTGAATAACTCGCTGTACAAAACATTAAACTCAAAGCTAAAGGGAGGTTTCGCCAGCTAGCTCGGTGAGCTGGCTGGTGATCCATTTTCCAAGCCATCATACTAAGCCCCCCTCAAACATAATTTCAACTCCGTGGGTCCCATCATGGGCCAATTTGGATTTGCTAAAGAATTTTAAATATGATTTTAATTAAATAATAGAGAAAATTCAAAACAAATTAATTTATGAGGGTGTAATGAAGGAGATTTTTTCTTCATGTATAATTGATGAGGAAAGTCTGTATGGAGGGTTCCGGTCAAGCATGGTCAACAACTTGGTCCATCATCTACTACATTATAGCTGAATTTTTAGGATTTATCCTCTTTTCTCTTACTAGATCAAGCAATGTTATAAAATGTAAAGGGAATGCATTATTAGAGAGTTATACATTTTTCCAAGCTTCCCCTCTCTTCACAAGTTGGGCTGTTGTTAATTTGTAGGCTCTTAATCCTTTCTTCTGAAAATTGTAATGGTAGCTTCTACCTCTCCCTGTTGTAATGGTGTAGTGTGCAAGTTCTTAGAGCAATAAAATGGTTTTTTGTGACTTATTATTTGTCCTTGTATCATTTTTACTGCTTTAATTTTCCTCTGTTCTTAATTGTAGGTATATTGTGTAGATTTGATTTCTACTATAGGTTTTAGTAGTTATTGTGCATATCTGGGAGTGAATTATCATATGCAGTTGGGTTTGTGATGTACGTTTATCCTTCCCATGTTCATTCATCTTCATTGGAAGACCGATAATTTTTTTAGCAAACCCCTTTCTTGGTGTATCACCACTTCTAATTTAGGTTTTATTTCTTGCAAATATCTCTACCTAATCCCCTAGGAATGTTAATATAGGTCTAATTAACTATTTTTATTGCATTAGGAGTAGTTTAGTGTTTGTTTTAGGAAGAGGAAGCCAACCTTCTCTAGAGGTTCACCCCAATCCCGCAAGTCCCACAACTTGAGAGGTGATCCCATGTTAACCAAGCACACCAAATGTCCCTTTCACACTTAGGCCATTCGGGGGGTGCGGTGATTTGGTGATAACAGTTTTTAGCACATCTGGTGGGACCACAAGATTCATATATTTCATAGGTGTGTGTATTTTTGTTTTCTTTGTTTCATTAAGTTGTGCTCTTAGTGAAATTTTAGCCTCAAGAGGTATACCCAAGAACAACTGGTGACTTCATTAGTCTAAGTAACCCACTCTTTGAGTTACAGATTTTATTTTTCACCCCTTTTCATTCATTATTCTTCCACCTCTTTCCATTTTTCTCCCAATCATGAAGTTGTGTAATCATGGATTTGTTCCTATAGTGGAATTCCCACTTGCAGTAGTAGTGTTTTCCATATTCAATCTATTTTAATCCTTCCTTAGACCAACTTCATGATGCATATATGTTTGAACATGCATGTCTGCATGAGGAAGATGTAGGTCAGTTTGGTCCTCCACTAAACTTTGGGGTTGTTGAAGAATAATGGCATGCAAATTCTGGAGGTTGTCCTACACCTTAAGAAGACCACTTGCAAAGAAAGGTCTGAGAATTGGAATACAACATAGTGTAAATAAGGATTAAGGAAATGAAAAAGGCAACCTAGATTGGTTTCAGAATTTCATACCCCTAGACTGGCCCTATACCAGGTGAGTTTAATTCTCAACAAAAGCTTCAATTCATAACCATAATGATGAATCAATTTGGAGAATAGATCAAGAAGAGGGAATCTTACAAATGTAATGTTATTCACTCCTGTCAATGGGAGGTCCCTGCATTACCACCTTACAAACCTCCTTTATTTCCATCCATGTAATTTTAATTGAGCCCCATAGTCCTAACCTTCCATCTATTACCCCTACTATGGAGTTCATTTCTTCATCTCCTATCTTGCCATCCCACCATGAATATTATACCCATCCTTCTAAAATTCCTTCTTTTCTACAAATGCCATCAATACAAGAAGTTGCATGTCTTCCACCACCTCAAAAAATGGAGGAAATGGTTCATCTCCAACCCACCTCTCTTATTACATTCCTGAATCCATTTTGGGAATACTAAGAATATGATTATAGTGAAGAAGAAGAGGAGAATGTTGAGGAAACTAGCAAAGAGGAGTTTGCAAAGCATCTGAAGGAGTGGTGTGTAAGATTGAACATCAATAAAGTTCCTCTCCTAATTAAGCCTCCACCCAAGGTTGAAATTCAAAAGCAGGAGGTGAAGACAAAATGTACACAAGAGCAAGCATCAGAAGATGATGATCAACAATATGCTTGTTCAGAGTGCAACATCCACATTGGTTCCATATCATCGGAGGAGGATGGCTCACCATGGGTTGCAGATTCAGTTGAGGAAAAGTAAGAGTTGGCTTCAAATCCACAAGAAAAGGAGCATGCACAAGTAAAAGAAGAAAAGATTCCAAATGTGTAAATTTTTATAAGTAAATGCAGTTATTCTAACTATCATGCATGTCAAGAACTTGTAAAAATTTTAGAGAGTTGCATTATTTCACCAAGGTCATTACCACATACTACAAATAGTCACAAAGAGCTTCAGGTTGTGAACAAAGACCATGTGGGTTCAGAGGTTTCAAGTCCTTTACCCTCTCTATCTTTACAAAACTTTGATCTCATAGATAGATTTGATATTTCTAATTTCATGTTTGAGAATGAAAAAAGTCGAGGTAAACAAAATTCCAATCCAGATAGTACCATGGTAAAGGAAGCTGAAACCTTGCAACAACCAGACATTAGGGAAGTAGATTATTTGTTGGATTTGGAGGAATATTTGGATGGAAAGGAGCCTATGGAAATTGTCCTTTCTGCTATTTCATCATCTAGCCTTCAACACAAAGTGTCTTTTTCCTTGTAAATAAACATTTAGTTAGTTCCTATAGTCTCAACTTACCCTTGTTTCACTGAATTATTGTGTGATATGAAACAAATAAGTTAAAAGGTCAAGATGGAATACTTGTTATTATGTTGGTTGAAGATTGAGTGCATGCATAGATTATTTTCTGATCTAAGCTAATTGGCTACGAGGAACTACCTATAATACAAAGCAATACCACAAGATACAATTAATAGTAAAAGTCAATGGACTGCCTAGCATGAGCTAGATCCAGGAAGTGTGATACTTCCTCTAAGGTTATCAATCCATTTATATATAACTTAATATGAAATAATTAAACATGTAACTAAAAAAATATAGTACTAGTGTTCTGATTTATGAGTCTCAGACTACTATCTGTGTCAATCAAATTAAATGTTTGATAACTACATTAGTGAAGTACTCGGGTCAGGTTGTAGGTTAGGAAAGTAGTTTGAGGGTCACATATGGGGTCTAGGAAATATTTGGTGAAGTTTGGATTGATTTTGGGTGATTAGGAGGCTTGTTAGTCTAATTCAATTTTAACAGGCATAGAGACTGACGCTGCTCAAGGTGACCGATGTTGATACAGGTATGACTGATTGCGGTTGCTATGGAAAATGGAATAATGTCAAAAGTGGGTGTCTAGGATCTCTCTATGTCTGCACAAAGAGTAAGGAAGGTTTGTTTTAAAGTTACAGATGGGGTATCAGGCTTGGGTTAGGTTTTGTGAGTTTTTGGGTAAGTTTGGGTAGACTAAGGGTTGATTGGTCCTAGGGAAGCTTAACAAGCAGTATGACCGATATAGGCTAAGAGGGGAGACTGACAACGGTTAAGGTGATAGGTGTCGGTAGGGGAGATTTGGTGGTAATTAAATAAGAGTAGTTTTGGAATTCTCTATGATTACAAAGAGGATGAAGGGAGGATGGTTGTGTTTGTACTAATGTCAAGGAGACTCAGGAATGCATAAAGGTCAGGTATGGAGAGCCTGAAGGCCGTGGGTGGCTAGATGGGTAGATTGGTAAGAAGGTGGGGACGAAAGAATTCAGGAAAGAATAAGATGTAATAACAAGAGATAATGAACTTACACTTCAAGCAAGTACAAAATGATGAAAATCAAATATACTTACTTGCATTTGTAGGTCTGGTAGGTGAAGGGGGGCAGTGGTTGATCCGGGAATTTATTTGTGATCAATTATGTGGAAATACTTCCCCGAGTGTTCCCGTGAATATTCTAATGCCTTGGGAAGAGCATCAGGTGCTTTCTTGGGCTCGTGGTTGAGTATATCCCATTGTCTGGATGCTGAGAAGTCTCTAATTCATGCTTGAATGCAATAGAACTCTCTGAACTCAAAATGACCAACCCGGGTAAAGAGTTTTAAAAGGCTATATAAGGTAACCAATGACGGTTAAGGTGACTAGCATTGGTTGAGGGATAACCGGTGTCAGTTAAGGTGGGAAATCCTAGGTTTACCAAAAATAGGCAGATCTTCCCAGATTTGGCATGTTTTCTCATTAAGTACGCTTAGGAAAGTGGATTTCATGTGAGAGAAGGAAGGGAGAACTTAGAAGAATTCCAATTATGTTTTTTGGAAGAAGTCTCAGTTAGTTAGGTTAAGTGGTGACTTAGTACTATGAGTGATGACTCAGTGCTAAGAGTAATGACTTGGTCACTGTGAGTTAAATGCCCCTGGAATGGGTCTAGGGTGAGGTGTCTAGGTGATGTGTAAATTAACTTAATTAAATTAATTAATAATGTGAGGATGGACATTAATTCAATTGTAAGTAATTAAAGTAATACGAATGAGGGGTAAAGAGATCATGGTTAGGTGAACACTTTACATTAATTGATAAAAGGGGACCAAGGGGAGTGTGAACCAAATTTGGTGTCTACATTTTCCCCTTTTTCTCACGTAGTTTGTAGTGATAAGCGATGCTAACAAAAATAGGAATTGGTTGCCCAAAATATAGGTGAGAGTGGGGTTGCCCCAAGTACGGGTGGAGGTGATCCCCTTCAAAATAGGAACTGATGATGTGGAAATGGAGTTGGTGAGTGGTTTGATAAATGCATAAGTGATGAAAATGAGGGTAAGTTGGTTATAGGTAAGGGTATGGTCATTTTGGGTAATGGTTAATGGTCATATTGGGTGGTGAGTAATGGTCATATTGGGTAATGGGTAATGGAAATTGAATGCACACACATGTATAGATTGTGAGACGGTACCAGGTGGAAGATCTTGCAAATTCTACGTTGTCAAAAGGGCAATAGGTTTATCCAAACGAGGTTGAATTGATTCAAGTATCCAAGGTATAGGATATGGTCATGAAGCACAATGAGGTTTGGTGTAGGAACGGGTAATAGGTTTTGTTCCATGGCACCAAAGGTATGGTCAGGATAAACATCACAACATAAGACAAGATAAGGTCATTAGGCTAAACAACACGAGTAACAACATCGCAAGGTATAACAAGTACACAAATTCAAATGTCACAAAAAGGTTGTCCAGGTCAGGGTATATAGGTTAGGGCACTAGTAAGGCCAAGATATAGGGAAAAAAACATGTCCCTAAACATATTTAAGGAAATGTACAGGTAGTGTACGCTTGTGGGTAGGGTATAATAGGTATGGTAAGGTTAAAATTTTTTGTATCAATAATGTTGTTAGGTAAAATGGGCATGGGGTGATGAAATGGTTATGTCAGGTGACTGATGTTGGTTATGGTGTAACTAACATAGGTTGGCTAGGGCACGACATGACCGACGTTGGTCATGTCAATTTGGGGCTAAAAATAAAAACTCTGTGTTTTACGGATTCATTTTGACATTGTCACTTTTAGAAAATGACAGAGGAGAATTTGAGGAGTGGAAAACAAACGATTGAGATAGTGAGCTGAGTTGGCAAGCCACGTAACAAGTGATTGGCATTCGATTAGCGGGTCCATGAGATCTATTCAATTGATTTGATTTATGTGGAGGTGAGGAGTTAATTTTGGCATGACAGAGGTAGGAGAGGGATCAGGTGGACCACCGGTGCAGCGGTTAGATGTGCCTCCACGAAGAAGTCACCGATTAGAGGTAGGAGATGATACGAATCCCTCATTTGGTTGAAAATAGTGTTGGTTGAAACTGTTTTTGGTTAAAAAATTGGGTTGGGTTTTAAGTTTAAAATTAATGTTAAAAATGAAGGAAATGAGGGGTGGGAAGGTCAAATGTAGGTTAAATAGGATTGGGAATGAAGCTAGGGTAGGTTTGGGTGGGTTAGAGTAGGTTTTTAGCTAAGGTTTTGTGAATTTTTGAGAAGGGGGAAAGGTTTTTGGTTTTGATGCCACGACAGAGACTGACGATGGTTAGGGGTTGGACAACGTCAGTCAGCTTTGGCCGACATCAGTCAAGGTCTGGGTGACCGACACTAGTTAGAAGGGACCAATCATGGTCAAGAAGACTGGTGATGGTCAAGGCAACTGATGACGGTTAAGGTTAAGAGTAAATAGGTGAAAGAAGGGCTAGGTAGGAAAGTAAAATAGGCAAGGAAGGGGAATTTAAAGATTTATATAGAGGGAATAGGGTAAAATATGATTTTGGCGATGTGGGATAGGTAAGTCAGTGAAATGAATTAAGATAGTGGGTAAATGATGATAAGGGACAGTAGGTTTGTAGGTGAATTAGGTAAAGGGGGTAGGCGTGATTGATGTGGTTGGGCAGTGGGTGGTACAGCTGCGGGAAACACCCCCAAGGCCAAGACAACTAGATTTATCTATTGTCATAATGCAGAGGGATACTTTACAGGGTCAGGTGGCTGCCCTTTAGGCACAGATTATAGGGTTATAAGGACAACTTACAGGGTTAGAGGCACATGTATCCACTTTACAAGCTTAGGTGATGGCCCCAAAGGCCCAGGTAGCACAACGGTAGGCACCCACATAGGGTGGAGATGGGGATGGTGGATATGTAGCCTCCCTACAGGCACATGTGGTAGGTTTACAAGGATAGATGACCACGACACAGGCACAAGTTGTGGCCTTACATGCCCAGGTTGCAGCATAGGTACAGGTACCCCCACATGCCCATGGACAGGGTCCCATATTACAAGCACCAACACCACAATAGGGTCCCATGGCACAGGAAGGAGGGAAGACATTAGGACAGGGGCAAAGGATAGTATTAGCAGGGTAGAGTTCCCAGGTTGTAATGAGATCCATGGCACCACCGCAGACTATTTCTATGGCAAAGTTCAAGGATGCTCTAAAAAAGGCTTGCTACTATCAGGATCACTTGAAGACTACCGGTATAGATGTACGTGGCTGACATGTAGGGAGGAGGAGACAAGTGAGACTTGACAGGAGGGTATCAGGTGGGGTGATGATTAATCACTAAATGTGACATTGTATGATCATTGTGATTTTTGATATATGTATTGCTTTGCATGTCGAAGACGTGAGATTGTATATTAGATTTTTTGAGATATTGATATTTATTTGCATCTCTATGTGTGTGTGTGTGTCTATATATATATATATATATATATATATATATATATATATATATATATATATATTGATACATAGACTCTCCCATTTATATAGGTGATGATATTTATTGGATGGATGGTGTACTTGTTTTAATTTTCATTTTTATTTGTGTATTGATGGAAACTAAGTGAATTAGGTATGATTGAGTCTAGGTCATGTAGGCATGATTGAGTCAAGGTGAGTTAGGTAGTTGAGGTCATGTAGGCATGATGGAGTCAGGTATAGGCATGGTGGAGTCTAGGTGAATTAGGCATGATGAAGTCATGTATAGGCATAGTGGATTCTAAGTGAGTTAGGCAAGATTTGGTCATGTTTTTGGGTTTAATTTAATTTCCAAGTTATTGGTAGTATGGAAAATAAATGATGACGTATATGTATGTTGTGGTATAAATTTCCAAATATTTGATATCATGGAAATGTGAAATGATTGATGTATGATATGATGATGTGATAAAATGATAGGTATGCATGTTTGTTTAATTTTCAAGTGTTGTGTAAAATGGAAACTAACTAAGGTAGAATGTAAATTTAAAAAGGGGGGAAATTGGTTAGGGGAAAGAGTGGCCGAGCTAACCTCCAAGGTTCTCATGCCCTTAGATTTTTTTCCTCCATAACCCCGGCAAAAAGGGGCCTCAGGCTGATGTAGTTCTCTCATAAGCTAGGGAACAATATGATAAGGTAGAGGAATGGGTTGGTTAGTTTTAGGCATGATTGAGTCTATGTCCTATAGGCATGGTTGAGTCTAGGTCATTTTAGGCATGGTTGAATTTAGGTCATTTAGGTATGGTTGAGTCCAGGTCATTTTAGCCATGTTTGAGTTTAGGTCATTTAGGCATGGTTAAATCTAGGTCATTTAGGCATGGTTGAGTTTAGGTCTAACAAGGAATGTATAACAAGGAATTCCTAGAATGTAGGTGTCTATGGTCTGGTCCTATGTAGGAGGATCAACAAGTAAGAAAGAAAAGGTGAATGGTAAGAGGAGATAATAAGAGCCGCCTAATTGGTAAGAACCATATCAATTCTACCATACCAAATATTGGCTTATGAACGTAAGATCCTAAAGGCATTTCATAATTGACTATTCTAAGGGTAAATAAAGTCACATGATCACGAATTTTTGCATTTTCAGAAAGTTACTGGAGGAGGTAGAACATCATAGAGGAAAGGCGGTGAGGTGAAAGAGGCTTGTTTAGCATAACCTGGTGTGAGACAACATGCCTTTTTGGCAAGAGACCCAAGATCAAAATAGGTCAGTCCATGACGAAAAAAATATCTTTTTTTATTTTTGATTTTGTTGTGATAGATTGATCGATGTGGGAAGTCTATGTGGGATGAGTATACTATCTCCTTGAGATCTTCATGAAGTTGATCGATGCAGGAAGCTTCAGAATATTTTTATTTTATTTTTGTAAGAATAGTCTTCTTTTTGTTGTTAGGAAAAATATTAGTGTTTACATTATTAATGTGTGTATAAATTATATTATCAAGGATACTATAAATTTTGTTGTAATAACAACTCATATTATGAGTTGTTAATTATTGGTTGTGTGATTTTTGGTTGTTAAACCAAACTCACGTAAATAGGTTTAGGAAGATTGATAGTTAATTTGTTTGTTATATTCTATGGAAAATAATGCCTATATATTAGGTTATTGTATTGTGTGAAATATATGTTGAATAGAATATCTCTCGTTGTGTTCAATCTGGGTCTCTGCTAACATTTGGTATCAGAGCGCGTAATTGATCATGTTCCCATGATGGAGAAGAAATTTGATTTATAGGGGTAGTCAGTCTATGCTTCACCCTTGAGGATGAAATATGTTTTCAGGCATCTACAAATCATACCCTCAACTTTGGGCATGAGTTTTCACCATTCCAATCTGTTACGACCTGAGAAATATGTGAAGAGTGGGTTTGTTTAGAGAATTCAAAAGAATAAATCAAGCTTCAATATTACCCTCTTTTCAGCTATAGTGTATCAATCACATTTTCATACAACAATAGAAATGTTTGCGGAATGGAATGGTTTCATATTTTTTTGAGGATTCGGATCTACATGCATTTAATTCCTTGTCAGTTTTTTCACTGTGGCATTCACATTGCAGCACCCAAACTTGCCACCTCAAAACCTCTTCACTCTTACGGCCAAGCTTAGAAATTGAAGACACCGCATGAACCTCCCAAACAAAGGTCACGACTGTCCTGGGACAACCACAATAGTTATTCACTCTAGTTGAGCCACCAACATTGCCCACAGCTCTATGCCCTCTACCACCAAATCTCCATACATGTTTCTTCCACATCAAGTGATCGAAAAATTTGTAATAAAACATCTCAGTTCATTGATCCTCATTTTCTGTTGTTGAAGCAATCTCTGAAGTTACATTGAAACTGCCTCCTATAAGTCTTCTTCGCTGGAAATTAAAATCAAAACCACCATTATCAAATATTCATGGTAAAATGGTCGTGTTTCTATTTCTATTACATTGAATCTTCTGCTACCTCAGCCCATGTCCCAAGTATCTTCATTCAAATCTCCAAGTTTTAACTTCACCGTTCATTAGCATTTTGTATAAGGTGAGTCAATATTGGCAATTGTGATTATTTGTTTGTGTCAATGTCTAGTTGGTCAAAATATTTAAAGGTGTTTATGATATTTCTTTTAATATTCAAAATTCAAATAGGCCTAGAGTCTAGGGATTTAATAAATATTGTCAATTAGTCTTTCAAGTCTTGTTTCATCATATCTTATTTGTCTTTAATATCAAAATAATGGTGTTGACAAAATATGATAGTCAGTCATCATCAAATGTTAAGTGTCGTCGTCATTTTTTCACTTGTAAGTCATGTTAAATCATGTGTCAAAATTCTATTCAAAAATATATTTGTGTCATTTTGGTGATTATTAGGAAAATTGTCAAAATATTTTTTTTTAATTCCTTATGAACTCATTTTTCGGTGGAATTGGATGTTCAAGGCATGTTATTGAGTCTCATTATCACATCCAACTAAATTAGAAGCCATCTATTGGAGGTAGGAGGAAATGGAGGATGGAGGGTGATCAACACCTCTCGTCAGTCACCAATGATGGGGTCGCATTAAAATTTGGTGGCAGTATTTTATATTATTTCAGTTGTGTGGTGTGTGTAGAATAAAGTGGTGTGTGGTTTCCTTCCCTTGTTTTTATTCAAACAAGAAAGATGTGCATTTTGGATGCTGAGAACAGTTGTATAGGAGGGCATCTGAACTGGAGTGATCCTCTAACTGTAGAGATCCTTCGACTGTCATACTTCTAACATCGATCAGCTAGTGAAATCTATCGTTCACTGGAAGTAAAAGAGGGAACTGTTGAGTTTGCATATGTAGGTGAATTGAGGGAAGTGTGGTCATACGGTATGGGGTTTACTGTGGTGAAGCGAATTGGTCATGTGAAACAAGATCTAAGCCAGCAGTATGCAAACCTCAAAGTATGTGGAGACTTACGATTCTGGTTCCAGTTCTATGGTGCATTTTTTTCCGTGTTCAAATTAAGGGGGTGAAGCTTAGCTATTAATAATGTTAACACTAAGGGGGTGAATGTTAGGAAAAATATTATTTTTTACATTATTAATGTGTGTATAATTTATATTATCAAGGATAATATAAATGTCGTTGTAATAACAACTCATATTATGAGTTCTTAAGTATTGGTTGTGTGAGTTCTTGTTGTTAAACCAAACTCACATAAATAGGTTTAGGAAGATTGATAGTTAATTTTTTTCCTATATTCTAGGGAAACTAATGCTTATATAATAGGATATTGTATTGTGTGAAATATATGTTGAATAGAATATCTCTCGTTGTGCTCAATCTGGGTCTCTGCTAACATTTGTAATAAACTATGTATGGTATGGCTATCTTTGTTAGCTGTCCTTCGAGGGAGTAGTCTATTTATAGCAGCAAGATAGAAAGATTAGATGTCCTTTTTGAGGGAGTCATCCTTTTGCTATAAATTTGACTCAAGTAGTTTGACTTTGAAAAATCTTGTATATTACTTTCGAATTGTTTTTGGACTTTTAGGTCATGGACAAGACTATAGAGAAGGATAGGCTCTTGATATGAAGAAAAAACCATAGTACACAGGGGTTAGCTATGAAAGAAATGTTTTAAGTGATGAACGATCATGGGATTCCATATTTTAAAAAGATGAAAAGTATCCATGAGAATCATGCCATGAGTAGATTCTTGGTACTCATATTGAAGATAAGGTTGAAAAGTGACGGGTAATCACATGATTCTTGTTTAGTAGTTGAACCTTAAAATAGGTAAATGGAAGGTGAATGGTGCTCAAGGGATGATTATGTAATAGCAAGAAGGTGATATAGGACTTGATTAAACAATAGAATGGTCAAATATGGAAGGCAATGAGGGGATCAGGTTTGGGTTTACCTTCAAGTGAAGACAAATGATAAACACCTGATCCATAGGTATGAGTAACCATATAGGGTCCAAGCCAATTAGGAGAAAATTTTCCACATTTATTTTTCTCATCTTTTGGTACATTTTGATTTTCCTTTAGGACGAGGTTTCTAACCTAGAAGGTTCATTCATGGACACATTTGTCATAGGCATGTTTGATACGTTTTTAGTAGATTTGAAGGTGATTGAGAGAATTGAGATGGCGTTCATCTAATAACTCGAGTTGTGTTAAACAATCCTAGAAAAATTCATCATCGTTGAGAATCTCTTTGAGTGAGATACGAAGAAATGGAATCTGGACTTTAAGAGGTAGTATAGCCTCTATACCCTAGACCAGAGAGAAAGTCATAGTAGAAGTTGAGGTACGAATACTAGTACAATAAGCCCATAAGGAAAAAGGAATGTGCATTTTCCAATCCTTTCCAATATTGCCAACCACTTTCATAAGAATTTTGTTTATGGTTTTTTTTGTTGATTCAGATTGGCCATTTGTTTAAGGGTAATAATGTGAAGAAAAACTGAGTTGAATAATGAAGGCATCACAGATTTTCCATAGGGTTTTATTTTTGAATTGTTTTTTTTTATCAGTGATGAGGCAGTGAGGAACACCAAAGTGAAAAATGATGCGATGATTGATGAATTCACAGATTTTATCATATTTTTTAGAAATGAGAGGCATGGCTTCCACCCATGTAGTGTAATATTCGGTAGCGATATTAATCCATTGATGACATTGGGAAGAATGAGAATAGATCTCCATGAATAGATCCAAATCCCATTGAGAGAAATGCCAAAGGTATCGTGCGACCTGTAAGGCATGACTAGGGGTGTGATGCAGATTGGCATGTTGCTGACACTTCACACAACATTTGACATAATCAATCACGGTTTAGGGTTGGCCAGTAATATCCCAGGTAAAGGATACGCTTAGCAATAGCTAAGCCACTGAAGTGACCCCCACGAATTCTGTTGTGAACTTCCTTGATGACGTAGGGAATTTTAGAACTTGTAATGCATCATAAGAGGATACCGTCAAAGCCACATTTATAAATAAGGCCACCCATGATGACATAGTGAGAGACACTTTTGAGAAAGGCTTGTTGTCTATTGCGAGTAAGATCCGGAGGCAAAATTGAAAGGGAAAGGTAGTCAACAAAATTTTTGTACCAAAGGTCACATGGGTTAGTTTTAATGGTTCCTACAAAGTTGAAATCTCAAAATAGATAAGAGGGTGGTTGCAACCTTTTTACTATGATAAAGATTTTTTATTCAGAGGGAAAAACATGGATTTGAGAAGAAAGACAGGCCATGGTGTCCAAAAATTTATTAGTGGAACGCAGGGTGATTTGAAGTTCAAAACAGTCAATAGTAGTCAAAAGTATGTCAACATGATACTTATACTTTTGAATTATCTCATTACAACACTGGTATATACCATTAAATTGGTTTACAACTAGTTAGGAATCACCAAAGATATTAATTGTTTTAACGTCTAAGGCGATGGTGGCTTGAAGACCTAACACGAGTGCTTCATATTCGATGATATTGTTAGTACAATCAACATATAGTTTAAAATATGATGGTATATGCTCGCTATCAAGAGGAATAAGGATAATTCCGGCACCATCCACACAGTGACATTTGGAACCATCAAAGAATAAGGTCATCTGGTAAATGGTATCGTCCAAAGAGAGGGTGGCGATGGATTCATCTAATAAATCGAAGTTAAAGGATTGATTTTTGGAGAGAGGTGATTATGCGAGTTGGTCAGCGATGGTTTTTCCTTTTTTTGATGGGTGAATTCAAGATCTAGGTCTATAAGAAGCATGAGCCAGCATGCATCATGTTTATGTTGGTAGGGCTTAGCATACATGTCATGCAAGGGGTTATTATTGGTGACAACAAAGGTTTTGTGGTTGAGTACATAATGATGAAGCTTATTGATGAAAAAAACTAAGGATAAGCAGATTTTTTCGGCATGACTATATCTATTTTCATAGTCCAAAAGTGTAGGGCTTATATAATAAACTTCTTGTTCCATGTGTTACTCGTCACGATGAGTGAGCATGACACCTAAGGGATGATCAGTAGTAGAAATGTAAAGGTAAAATGATTGGTCAACCTTAGGTGGGATGAGCACAATTGGTTGGAGGAGGTATTTTTTTAAGGTGTTAAAGGTTTTGTGGCATTCATTATCCCATTTGAAGAAGACATCCTTTTTGAGGAGATGATGAAATGGATGGAAGCAGTCAAAAAGCTAAAAAATAAAATGATGAATAGATTGCAATTTACCTTGAAAACTATGAAGTTGATGAAGGTTAGTAGGTGGAGGAATTTCGAGAATAGGCTTTATTTTAGCGGGATCAACCTCTATGCCATGCAAAGAAATGACAAAACCAAGGAGATTTCAAGTGAGAACAGGGAAGACACACTTTTTAGGTTAAAGGAAAACACAATTCTTGATGAGATGGTTGAAGATGACCTTCAGGACTATAATGTGTTTTTCCCAATGTTTAGATTTGGCAAGAAGATTATCAACATAATCTTTCAATATGCAATGCATAATGTCATGAAATATATAAGTCATAGCCCGCTGATATGTAGCACTAGAATTTTTAAGGCCAAAGGGCATGACAAGATAGCAGAAAGTCCCCCAAGGAGTGATGAAGGTGGTTTTGTGTTGATCTTACAGAGCAAGTAATGTTTGGTTATAACCTAAGAAATCTGTCCATGAGTGATAACATCTCATGACCGACGGTGAGATCAACTAGTTGGTTAATACTAGATAGAGGAAAGTCATCTTTGGGGCAAGCTAGGTTAAGGTCACGGAAATCCATGTGCAAATGCGGAGTCCCCATGTCATTTTTTGTGACAGGAACAATGTTTTAGATATCCATTGAGGATAATTAATGGGTAGGATGAAAGGAAACCGAAAGAAGGCATTGAAGTTCTTCTTTGACAAGAAGGGCAATGTGAGGATGCATTTTTCCATACTCTTGAGGAGTAAGGAATGTGTTGATATTATAAAGGAGGTACTCCCCCAAAGTGAGACATTGAAAAACACCTTCTAAGGGATTGGTATTTGATATATGGGTAGCCGGAATGGATAAATTACTGGACAACTGGGAAGAAGAAGCATTGGTCTATTGAAAAGTAGATGGGTTGGAGGATGGGTTAGCTATGAAAATAGTGGGAATAGAGGAGTTAGGTGTGGAAGAGGTAGTGGAAACGTTGGTGGATGGGGCCATGGGTGAAGGAGAAGTGGCAGCGGTGGTAGATTCCTTAACTGGTATAAGGACATCATTAGGTTGATACAACATGTTAATGGTCTTGAATGGTGAAGGGTCAGCTGGAATGGAATATTTATGTCCTTCATGTTAAAATATTAAACAACGGTGTAAGGTTGAAGGAACATGACCCATGAGGTGGATCTAAGGTCAGCCAAGCAGCAGGTTGTACTGGAATTCCCCCTCTAAAACATAGAATAATTATGAAATGGTATGGGGGCCCACACAAATGTGTAGAATGATGGTGCCAACAATGGAAGTTATGGCATCATTGAATGAACGTAGCATAACTGGGTTATTATGCATGTAATTGATAGGGATACACATTTGGTTATATGCATGGGAAGAAATGATGTTGATATTGGCACCGTCATTGATCATAATGCATCAAACGTGTATATTATCAATGTAGACAGAAATGAATAGGGCGGGATCAGGATCATCTGATTGGAGAGGTATAATCTCATCATTAGAGAAACTGAGAGTGGTTACTTGATGAGTGGTACAACGGGTGCAGAGGAAGGGGATGAAGTGGTGAGAGAGGCCACATGGTGAGGAGTGATAATGGATGCCACAGGAGTAGGGTCATTAGGTAAAACCTCAATGGATTGTAGAACCTCCATGAGGGCATGTCGATGAGACTTAGAGGTTTGGACAAGGTCGTACAAAGACATTTTGAGAGGAGATTGGTGCAATTGTTTAATCATTGTATGATGGGTGACCCCATCAGAAATAGGGTATGTGGGTCCACGGATGGTGATTTTTGGTACAGGTATAGATAGGATATTGGGTACAAGAGTGGCGGATGGGCTGGTTGTTTTCTCCTTTCCTTTGTCTTTCTGGGCACGAGTGGAAATGTTAACCATATTAATATGGGGTAAAGGATCAAGTGAGTCATGATAGGTGTAATGACAGGATGGGAAAAATTATGGTGAGGGCATATAATAGTTTTGTGAAAAGAAGGCAACACATTGGATCTCTTATGCAGACCATATTGATCTCAAATACTGGAGGAGGATAAAAGGGTTGTGGAGGTGGAGATGAAGGTCATTGAATAGGTAAGGGGCGATGATGTGTGGTGATAGGTGAAGGTGGAACAAGGTCCTCATATAAAATATCATCATCGTCAAATTTATCTTCAGGAGGAAATAGTTAGAGGAGAATAGTTTTAAGAGCCTTATAGTTTTCCACATCATGGCACATGATGATAGCACATATTTTAGTATCATCAAACCCTGCTGGTTTGGGTTTGAGTGGGTTGTAAGGTTTAAGTGGTGACAATGTGATGACAAATGTCTCTAAAAGGTTAGCTAAGATGTTAGCATAAGACCCTGCCAATGGATCACAATGTGAAGTAAGTGTGGGTCTGGATGGAAGTGTGGGTGATTTTGGTGGGAGAGGCACTCACAGGTGGAATTAGAGGTGGAATAGGTTTGACTACTGGTTTGGTAGGTAGTACTATTTTAGGTTTGGGTTGTACCTTCTTGGGAAAAGATGTAGCAGATGAACTAGTGGTTGAAGGTGTTGTAGGTTTAACTACCTCTTTGGAGGGTAGTGGGTTTTTGGAATTTGGTTGCACCTTCCTGGGTAAAGGTGAAGAAGGAGTGTGTGATGTAGAAGGGAAGGCAGATGGTGGAAGGGGATGGGTTAGCCAAGGTGATAATGGAGGTGTGGTGAAGGTTGTGGGAAGAGGCAAGGTGGAAGGTATTGGTTGAAGAGAAGGAAATATCATAGGTAGTGATGAGGCTACTAGAAGTGGTGTGGGTATAGGTGGTAAAAAGGATGTAGGTGACATGAAGGTGTAATGTTATGTAGGTAATTTGGGTGTAACAGAGGATCATGATGAGGAGGTGGGCTGCTGTGTTTTTGGTTTACCTTGGGTAGGAGGTTGTTTGGCCAAGGTTGATGGGTGGGGTCCTAGGATAGATGGAAGTGGTGAAGGTGAAAGAGGGGTAGTAGGTGAAACTGGTGTATGCAGCCTAGAAGGTTGGTTCTTCCTCTTAGGTGGGGGAATAGTCTTTGCGTGGGCTTGTGAGGACGTGGCTAAATCCAGTTTGACAGGGAATGGACTAATCTTGATGCCGACATGACTCCCAATATGGCAGTGGGTTTGGACATAGACGAAGGTATAGGTGCATGTAAGGCTTTAGGCATAGGAAAAACTTTAGTTATTGGTAAAGGTTTAGGTGTGGGTGAGGGTGATGAAGAAGAGGTCACTCCAACTGGTATGGGCATGGTTGGTTTGGTTGTCTGAAACACCTTTGGATAGATCATGGAAGTATCAACAGAAAACATTTGCATCTGAGTTGAGAAAGGTAGCCGAAGGCATCCCCAAAGCATGGAATGGTCAACATAATCCAAGTGGTCAACTAGACATGAAAATGACACCGTTGTAGGAGGAGATGATGTTGATTTGGTAGTAATCCCTATAAATAATATCTATGAGATAGGGAAATGGTTGGCTTTAGACTCTGTGGGTAAAAGATCTGAGAGAAAATCAACAGGATCCTTGAAATCCAATGGAGAGTTGTCACCAATAGGAAGAGGCACTTCTAATGGATCTCCTATGGGTAGGGGAGATGATGAGTAAGATGAGGTAGGTTCCTCTTTTGGTGAAGAGGAAGGTAAGAATGAATCTCTCATGGGTAGGAGAGTTAATATTGCGGCTTGTTCTTCATATTGAGAGGTTTATGGGGACAATGCATTATCAGATATGAAAAAATCCTCCATGGGTGAAGGGGGAGAGAAGGAAGACTCCTCTGTGGGTAAAGGATCAGATGGAATAGGTTCCTCTGTGGATGAAGGAAATGGTGCAAGAATATCCTCGATAAAGGGAACTAGAGAAAACTGAGGAAGGGTTGGTATGATGTCAAAAATAACATGAACCTCACGAACATTACTGTCATTAGTCAAAGGTTCGTAGGTTTTCTTAGAAAAATGGGTGTGATTTGGGAATGAATTCTTGAATATATAAAGGTTCTGATTATCTGGTGTGTTAGGGTTATCCAAGATGAGATCTCCACTATCTAACATTTCTTGGACAATGTTTTTGAAGGTTATACAATTACTGTCACTATGACCTTTAACGTGATGATAGTTGCAGTAATCATTTTCTTTGTACCATGTAGGCATAGGATGAGAGGGGTCAAAACTAGTATGTGGTTTGATGGGTGGAAGAGTGACTGCTATGGCTTTTAGAATTTTTTCTAAAACTGAAGAGTAGGGTTCTCCTATTGGAGTGTATTTTTGTTGCTCCTACTTGAACTGAAAAGATTGAATAGGAGAAAGGTTGGAAGAAGGATTTGATTGGTTGGATGGGTGAGATGGGCCAACTTTCAAAACTACCATGTGGGAAGATCCTTTTGCTTTGGAATAATTTTTTTGGGGTTTGGAAGAGGAAGATGTATCATTTGATTTAAATGCAAGTGTTTTTGTTATGCAATTATATCTTCTTCTCTTCAATAACACGAATTTAAAGTTTTCGAGCCATGGTGAATGCCTCATCGAACATGCAAAAGGTTTGAACTTGAAGAGTTGGTGAGATGTGCTTGACACAATCCCTAGTGAACAACTCAATTAACTCAGTTTATGGTAGTTGGAACATGATCTTGTTGATTAGACCTGACCAACGAGCAACAAAATTTGCAATAGATTCATGTTCGTATTGTCATGTCGAGTATAAGTCAGTCATGGTGACCTTCTTGATGATATTGATCAAAAAATGGTCCAGGAAGGCTTGAGCTACTTGGTTGAATGAGTAAATGGAGTGCCTAGGTAGACCACTATACCAATCCAATGTAGGTCCTATCAAGGACATTGGGAATATTCGTAAGAGTAAAGCGTCATCATGAGCGATCAGATAACACCCATGTTTAAAAGACCGCAAGTGTTGTTGTGGGTCTTCTTTGTTGTTGAACCAGTTGAGTTTAGGCATTTCCCAATGCGTGGGGTATGGAAAAATGGGAATGGATTGATGAATGGGATCATTAAAAATTTCTGCGTATGTCAAAGAGTTACATGAGCTGGAGACCGATGCTTCCAATGTTTGCATCTTGTCCATCATCATTTTTATAAGATCGTTAGTAGGTTGTGATGAATGGGCACCCCCTGCAGTATAAGGGGGTAGATGATGAAGGTATGATGAGGGAGGCATCCCAGTATATGGTGGTGCTGAGTATGAGAATTGTGAGGGGGGAATAGATGCAGGTGGCAAGTATCCTGAATAAGTGACAGATGAAACATGAGGTTGTTGGTGATAAGTATAGGTAGGTGGAGTGGATGTAACAACTCTCGTAGTAATTGGAGGGAGAGACTGTGGGATGGAGAGGACAATGTTTTGGAAAAGAGTATGGGTTGCCAACACCATGGGTGGATGAGATGAAATAGGTATATAAGAGGTGGTGGGTGCAGATAGGCCTACACTCAAGGTGGATGATGAAGGAATGGTTGACACCACAGGAGCAACTGACATCAAAGGAGAAACATATGCCATAGATGTAGTAGATATTGATGATGCAGGCTCATGTTGGGACACCACAAGTGGTAGTGTGGAAGACGGTAAGGATGAGATAGTAGTAGCCGATGCAGAATTCGGTGCGAGGGTAGGAGGAATGGACACATGAATGTTGTCTACTAGCTTCCATGATGAATCCCGAGTGGATGAATGGGTAAAATAATATTGTAAAGCAGTGGGGTTTTGGTCAAGGAGTCTTACAAACTCCTCGTCACCGGTACTGATGATAATAGGTTGATTGGGATCCATAGGTGATAAAATGGAAGGCAATGATGGGCTAGTTAGGAGCAGCTTAAGGCTAGCATGGAATATGAGGGTGTTATCTTGGCTACGAGTCAAAACCATGTGAGTTAATGTAGACCTGGTAATATGATCTTTGTAGATGACACAAAAGAAAAGAAGGAATGGAGAAAAATAGTTCCGGGAGGTGAAAACTGGTGTTGTTTTAATTGAAAAATTAAAACACAGGAACCGACGATGGTTTGGTAACCGATGTCGGTGATAGAGGGTAACCAATGATGGTTAGGGTGACCGATACCGGTTACTGTGGAAAATCAAAAGCTTTGCAAATGTGGCAATAACTGATGAAAATGAAGCAAATCTAGATTTGACAATGATTTCAAAGACCCAAAGGTATGATGAAGTATCTGAGAAACCCGAAAAAGAACATAAATGTGATGAGTTCTACTTTGGTTAAAATGACCAAAACAACAGGAAACCGACAATGGTCAGGTAAACCAATGATGGTCAGATGAGTAAACTGATGATGGTCGTTGGACCAACGCCGGTCACTATGAAATTTGAAAAGATGGAAAAAAATTGAATTTAGTGACTTAGATCCAATAAAAGACCAACCCAGAAACCTGAGTATGGCAATGATGAACCCTTACACACTCAGAAAGAGTTGGAATACACCAACTATGATTATGGAGTGTGAAAGGAAGAAAGAATGGAGAATACGACCTTACACCTCAAAACACAAATCAAACAAAAACTAGCAAACATGAAATCCTATGTGGTTGATTTTATGTTCCAACTTATGCCATTTAGGATTGACTTGTGAATAGAATAGAGTTCTTGGTTTGATAAAAGGTGCCTATGAAAATCCAAGAACTAAGGATGGTTTTAGGTAAAAGTTTTGATGAGGGGGGTCCTTTCTCTAAGATAATGACTGGACAGAGAAACTGATTTGGCACCCACTGTCAATCCTTTGATCGTGTGATCGTTGACAACTTCTTCTGGGTAGGATGTTGTTTAAGAAAATGTGTAAATTGTTTAAGTGGTTCGGTATAGAGAATGTGCAAAGTGAACTATGATTGAATTAGTCAACCATCAGCTAGGCATGACTTCCAGCATATAGGTTTCCCTCAATTTAATGTGAGCTATAATGTGACATACCAAAATGAAATGCAAATGTTTTAAGCCCAAATCCATAATTAAGTTCAATGTAGCAAATAGAGAACAGGAAGAGGAATGCTCTTTCACTAAATGCAATATAATAGAAAGGAAGACGTGTTCTTTTTAAAGCACCAAAAGCAAAATTTATTTTAGACAATAGAAAGAAGGAGAAGATTTTAAGGGAGAAATTTTAATGTGATTTTTTCTAAGAAGAAATAAAAAACTCAAAATATACCCTATAAAATGAACAATAACAAGGAAGCCCAAAAAAGGGGTCCCACTAGGTGTGTCAAAATGTTTCACCGAATTGTTGTGTGATATGAAATAGATAAGGTAAAATTTCAAGGAGGAATACCTATTATTACGTTGGTCGAAGGTTGAGTGTGCACGTTTCTGATTTCTAATCTAAGTTGATTGTGTGAGCTTCCTTTTGGCTAGGAGGAACTACCTGTAATACAAAGCAAGACCACAAGATATAGTTAATAGCAAAATTTAGTGGACTTCCTAGCATGAGCTAGATCCAGGAAGTGTGATACTTCCTTGATGGTTGTCAATCCACTGATATATAACTCAATATAAAATAACTAAACATGCAAATAAAAGAATCTAATGCTAGTGTTTTGATTTAGGTGTCTCAGACTACTATCCGTGTCAATCCAATTAAATGCTTGATAACTACACTGGTGAAGGTCATGGGTCAAGTTACAGGTTAGGCAGGTAGTCTGAGGGTCACAGATGGGGTCTGGGTAAGATTTGGTGAAGTTTGGGTTGATTTTGGGTGATTAGGAAGCTTGCTGGTCTAAGGCAGTTTTACCAGGCATAGAGACCAATGCCAGTCAAGGTGACCGATGTCGGTACAGGTATGACCAATGGTAGTTTAGGATGACTGATATCGGTTACTGTGGAAAATGGCAGAATGTCCAAAGTGGATGTCTAGGATCTCTCTGTGTCTGTACAAAGAGTTGGGAAGGTCTATTGTGAGGTTGTAGGTGGGGTATCAGGTTTGGGTGAGGTTTTGTGAGGTATGGGGTAATTTTGGGTAGACTAAGGGTTTATTTGGCCTAGGGAAGATTAATGAGCACTATGACTGATATCGACTAAGAGGGGAGACAGATGATAGTTAAGATGACCAACGTCAGTAGGGGCAATTTGGTGGTAATTAAATCAGAGTAGTTTTGGACTTCTCTTTGATTGCATAAAGGATAAATGGAGGATGGTTGGGTTTTTAATAATGCCAAGGAGACTCATGAATGCATAGAGGTCAGAGTATGGAGAGCCAGAAGGCCATGGGTGGTTGGATGGGTAGATTGGTAAGAAGGTGGGGATGGAATAATGCAGGAAAGAATAAGATGTAATAACAAGAGATAATGAACTTACACTTTAAGCAAGTACATAATGATGAAAATCAAATATACTCACTTACATTTGTAGGTCTGGTAGGTGAAATAAGGCAGTGGTTGATCCGTGAAGAACTTTTGTGGTCAGTGCCACATAAATACTTCCCAGAGTGTTCCTGTGAATATTCTAATGCCTTGGGATGAGCATCAGGTGCTTGCTTGGGCCTGTGGTTGAGTATATCCCATCGTCTGGATGCTGAGAAGTCTCTGATTCATGCTTGAATGCAATAGAACTCTCTGAACTCAAAATTACCAACCTGGGTAAAGAGTTGTAAAAGGGTATATAAGGTAACTGATGATGGTTAAGGTGACCAGCATTGGTTTAGGGATGACCAACGTCAGTTAAGGCAGGAAATCCTAGGTTTACCAAAAATAGGTAGATCTTTATATTTTTGGTGAGATCTCATTGAGTTCCACTTAGTAAAGTGGAGTTCATGTGAGAGAAGGTAGGGAAAATTTAGAAAAAATCCAATTAGGGTTTTTGGAAGAAATCACAGTTAGTTATGTTAAGTGGTGACTCAGCACTGGGAGTGATGACTCAGTGCTGAGAGTGATGACTTGGTCACTGTGAGTTAAATGCCCTTGGAATGGGTCCAGGGTGAGGTGTCTAGGTGATGTGTAAATTAACTTAATTAAAGTAATTAAATTAATTAATAATGTGAGGATGAACATTAATTCAATTGTAAGTAATTAAATTAATATGAATACGGGGTAAAGAGATCATGGTTAGGTGAACACGTTACGTTAAATGACAAAAGGGGACAAAGGGGAGTGTGACCCAAATTTGGTGTCTACAACCCTCTTGAGACAAGATTGGAGGATTTGAATCTTCCATATGACTCATTGAACAAAAGGAGCACATGGGAGAAACTTAGATTCAAAAATATTTTCCCGAAATGACATCATTAACAATTTCTTTCTCTTAATTGGGGAATCTAATTTAGTTAATGAACCAGTGATGAAGGAAGGTTTTATGTTATATGAGGAGATTAATAATGCTGGCCAATTAAAGGAGGAATTCTTAGATGATCAAAACATTTTAAACATTTTCAGTGGTTCAACATTAGAGGCTACAAACAATATAGAGGAGTTGCATGTCATGGAAAAACTTATTGTTGTCAAAGGAGAAAAATGAAATGAAGGGAGAATCACTTTGGTTCCATTCATCCATGTGGAATATGAGTTGTTTGTGAATGGAAAATAGGAAAAAAATAAGCTCATCGACAACCATATTTTTCAATAATGTTTACAAGTAGATTTTCTTATCAAAATTGAGACTCAGAGTAATGGGCATATTCAAAGGGTTAGACTATGTCCCATAAGGTATTTGGCCTCTTTGGACCTAAAAGAGTAGCTGTATCCAGTCACATTCACTTTAGAATGTGAGGATGAGTTTGAAATCCCCAAGGATTAGTTGCAATGCCTCTATAAAACAAATGTAGAGTAAAGGATTGGTTGAATTATTATCTCCTTTTTCGGTCTTGTGGGCCCACTTCTAGTCAACACGGGAATAAATGATCAACATTGATAAGTTGTAGATGTATTACTATGTTCTTAGTACTTCTTGTTGTCGAGAAAGAACCCTACAAGATCTGAAAAATTTGGGTGAAATCATTTTCGGGGCTAAATTGCATTGACCAAAAAATAGCTCATCGAGAAGCTCGGCGAAGCTAAAGGGTGAGCTGAGGTGAATTCATTACAAACCAAGATAATAAAATGGCTTGAGAATCAGAACTAGTGGAAAATTCAATGGTTCAAGTGTGACCGAGCTCAAGAAAATGCATTACAGATGGCGGATTTGTATAGACTCATTGTGAAAGTAAATGCGATAGTTTAAGCCAAAGGAATGAAGCTCAGGGAGATCTCAAACAATGAGAGAGATTAATGGGGCTCACTCTTGTAAAATCTAGTGAGTTTATGGATATTTTGAAGTACCATTTGGAGTGAGCTCAAATAGGTTAGCTTGGAATCAAAGGTCGAGGAAGGAGGAACAAGACTTGGCAAGGTGAGTCAATATATGACTTGTTTCATAATTGGGTTGAATCAATGACTTGCTACATAACCTGGTTGAATACATGACTCACTACATAACTTGGTCAAATCAATGACTCGATGCATAACCTAGTTGAATAAATGGCTCAATGATCATAAGGATGTTATATGATTTTCTCAGTCTTGTTGAGTCGATTTGGTTAGGGAAGCTCCATGAAATGACTCGTCGCAAATATGTTGAGGCGAAGTCACTTAGTAAATAGGTTCTTTCAAAGAAAGAGTCAAGTGGTGACTAAGTTGTCGAGGCATGCACAAGTCAGTGACATGATAGAGTTTGGGAGCATGTCAAAATCCAAAACCATTTTATCTTCAGGACGTGAGGCTCGATCTAGTTGATTAGGAAACTGAGCTAAGGAAAACGAACGCATGATTATACTAGCATAAAGCCACATAATTGAAATAAATTGTAGGAGAGGGTCTAGCTCGATGTCGAAATTTTTTCATCTTATCTGAGCTGATAATAGGAAGCTCACTTCGAGAATTTTTAGGTAGATTTCAAAGATTACAATCCTAAAGAAACAAAGGCTATGGGAGTTTGGAGTGTCCCGATTTTTTTTCAGGATTCGAATAGTTAGGGTGGAAAATTTACTAAGGGAGATCTCAAACTCTAAAATCCGAAGTCTGAAATTTGGACTTCGGGGTTCAAGCAAGTTAGAATATTTTTGGGGTGCCAACGAGGTAAATGTCCAAAACAACTAATGTCTAAACTAAGAAATGGTGAGCGAGTCATTGTTTCAGGTTTTGAAAGAGAGAATCGTCGATGAGCTCAACACGATGAGAGGAATTCGGTCTCAAAATTATGAAGTAAGTTGGGTGAACATGAAGTTATATCTTGGGAATAAATCCCCTTATGGGAGATTGACCGAGCCGCTCGGCCCTCGCTGAGTTGGCAGATGCATGGGGGAAGTGGTGATATTGAAACATGGCAAGTGCCAAGCTGACAAACTCGGTGTAAAAAAAAAACTAGTCATTCAAATGAAGGGTGGTCGATGGAATGTTGAGAAGTCTTGCCAACTCGGTAAGAGTATCTCGATGTGAACATGGTAACGTGCATGGTCAAAGATGCACGTGGTGTTGTGGAAGATGAGGCCAATAGTAAATCAGGAGTCATCGAATAAATACCGAGGTGAAATCCATGTCAAGTGTCAGGAAGTTCAAGGCATTTCCCAAGGCATAGATGACCAGATCAAGGTATAATGTGACGTTTAACTTGGCAAAGAAAATGCATGGTGGTCACTTTGGTGTGTTAGGTAGCGGACACGTGGAGCTCGACTAAGTGAGCCATGTTGGCTCAAAAGTTTCAATATGAGATGTGGAAGTGAGATGATTTCCAAACCAAACAAAGTGAGGGGTGTTGTCAATGCAAAGTGGAATTTAACGTGGAAGAGTGAATACGAGGCACCAATAAAAGTGAAGGTGGCAGGTGAAAGAGAATAACTCGTTGTATAAAGCATTCAACGCAGAGCTTAAGGGATGGCTCACCATCTAGCTCGGTGAGCTGGTTGGCGAGGCATTTTTGAAGCCATCATATTAAGCCCCCTTTAAACACAAGTTCAACTCCGTGGGTCACATCATGGACCAATTTGGATTTTCCAAATAATTTTAAATATTATTTTATTAAAATAATGGAGAAAAATTAAAAAAAAAATTTATGAGGGATAGTGGAGGAGGATTTTTCTTTGGGTATAATTGATGAGCCAAGTCTACATGGAGGGTTCCAGTCAAGCATGGCCAATAACATGGTCCATCATCTACTACATTTTGGCTGAGTTTTTAGGATTTCTCCTCTTTTCTCTCACCAGCTCAAGCAATGTTATAAAATTTAAAGGGAATTCATTATTAGAGAGTTATACATTTTTTCAAGCTTCCCCTCTCTTCACAAGTTGAGCTATTGTGAATTTGTAGGCTCTCAAGCCTTTCTTCTGAAAGTTGTAATGGCATCTTATGCCTCTCCCTTCTATAATGGTGCACAGTGCAAGTTCTTAGAGCAACAAATGGTGTTTTGTGACTTATTGTCTATCCTTATATCATTTTTATTGCTTTAATTTGCCTTTGTTCATGATTGTAGGAATATTGTGTAGATTTGATTTCTATTGCATGTTGTAGAATTTATTGTGCTTATCTGGGAGTGAAGTATTGTATGCAGTTGGGTTTGTGATGCATGTTCATCCTTCTTCATTGGAAGACTGAGAATTTTCTATCAAGCCCCTTTCTTGGTGTATCACCACTTCTAATTTAGGTTTTATTTCTTGTAAATCTCTCTACCTAATCCCTTGGGAATATTAGTATAGGTCTAGTTAGTTATTTTATTGCATTAGGAGTAGTGTAGTAATTAGTTTAGGAAGAGGAAGTCGACCTTCTCCAGAGGTTCACCTAAAGCCCACAAGTTCCACATCTTAAGAGGTGATCCCATATTACTCAATCACATCAAATGTCCCTTTCATAGTTAGGCCATTCAGGGGATGTAGTGATTTGGTGATAACAGTTGTGCCAAATGGTTTCCCTCAAATATGATGTAATATATTCTTGTATATCGAATAGAAGCTTAGGCATCAAGACTAGGGAATTACCGGGAATAGCCATCAGTGGAGGACATAAGGCTCAATAACCTTTCAAATTCTATATTTTTATTTATTTTTTGAAATATACATTTTTTTTTGGATTTTGTGGAATTTAAATTGGGTACATATATGGTAAATATGCCCCACGGTGGGTGCCAAAATTTTTTGGTGAAATAATTTGTCAAGTGGTCAAATTAGTGAGTTCTCACGAATAGTGCACGGGACTGAGTCCCTTTTCTTCAATGAGGCAACTCCATTTATTGAAAACAAGGAAATGAAAACAATCTAAACTAATTTGGGTGGCCCGAAGACTAGAGATCACACAGGAATACTTCCCTAAACCTGTGGTAATTTCTTGTATTCAATACAAGAGAAGAAAATTTCTTAGTGAGAGAGATAGGAAAGGAAATTGAGAAAAGGATTTCAAGCAAAAAATATCCTAACATAGTTTTTTTGCATCAAAATTAGAACATTTCACTTGAAATCAATCAGAAGAAAGCATTTGCAAAGAAAGAGGAACAATCAACAAGAAACAAAAAGTATTATTGCATCATATTGCACAATTTACAATGCTCCTGGAGTACAAATTGAGATGGAGATAAAATAGAAGTAGATAGGGATCATAAGAAATGAAGGAACTTTCTTCTATAAAGAAAGTGAGAGATAACAAACAAACATTAATCATGCCCTTGAAATGAGGGTGTCATTCATATTTATAGTTCCAAGACTATCCTGTTGTCTCCCTCGTATGACCTTTAACCTTCCCTCATGACTATTGACCTTTTAGGTTCCTGTCACGACCTTTGATATTCCTTTGTCATATTTGACCTTTCATTTTCCTATAACTTCTGATCACATCATCTCCAGGTTTCTCAAAATATCCTTAACGTACAACATCATTTTCCGTGCCACCAAAAATCCCCTCTTTACATGACATCATCTTCCTAACGCACAACCTTTGACTGGTTCACAAAAAATATTCTTGAAAAAATGACCTCATTATTTGTGTCACATGACATTATCTTGAATCTCCTATCGCACATCAGCATTTGACTTCCTATCGGATGACAACATTTCACTTTCCTATCGTGCATCAACATTTTTTTATCACCTAGGTTTCCATGTCTCATGCCAAAAACTCATTTTTTTGCATAAAAAATACTAGTTGTCACGTGTCAAAAATCCTTCTTGTAGCACGTCAACAATCCTTGTTGTCGTGCGTCAACAATCCTTATTGTCATGTGTCTCAAGTATTCCAGACACTTGAAAATCAATGTCGGGCAATAAAAAGTTTTTTTCGGGTGTCAAAAAACTCATTTTCAGGCATGCAAAGTTTACTGTCCGGCGTCAAGAATTGGTTTTTGTCTTGCATTAACAAATTCTTCTTGTCGTGTGTCAATAATAGGTTGTTGTCGCACATCAACAGTTGGTAGTTTCACTATGAACTTGTTTTCGCCATTTCGGGAAAAAAAATCAACAAAAAATAGATCTCCCAATATATTAATATTTATGGAAAAGTCCAATGAATCCAATGAGCATATCTAGAAGTCCTAAAAATTAAGTATTCATCATATTTTACCCATATTTTCACTTATCCCTCAAGGTGCGTGCTGATGGACTAAGTGAGAGGAAGAGTTTATGATCGCCAAAAACTAACACATAATATGGTTCATGAAGAGAATTAAATATAATTTCATTTGATATTTGGTTATGCTCTCAAATCTTCATGACGCTCCTAAAAATATTCGAACAAGCTACAACTTGTACTAGGACCTTTGTGTCACACTGTCGGACAAGTTTTCACCTCTCAATGTTCCCAAAACCTTTCCTTGATTATTTAAAAATGAAGTAGGACATTTTATATCTCTAATTCATGGGATATGATCTTCTAAATCTTCATAAGGCTGCTAAAACTCTTCAAACAAGGTGACTAGCTTTTTCATGACATGAATTTCCCAATACCCTTCTCCCAACAACCCAGTTTTACACAACTTATTCCTAAACACTTATTTTCTTCCAGAACCTTCCTAAACTACCTCGAACGATTACACAAATATTGCATACACTACTTGGAGGTATCCAATATTTGTGATACATCACCGGGATATGCTCTACGGGTGCAAGAAGTCTAATACTAGGCCTTTTTAGGCCTCCACGAGAAACTCCTTTCAATTGAATCATAATAAGATTATGAATGGTTTCCATGAGATTACCTGCACATGAAAAACAATTTAAAAATATGTTTATCACGTCCCTCTCAGCCATGATGGGTTTTACATAGTCAGAGATTGGCCGGAGGGAAGGTTCACATTACCAGGTTCAATGATTTTTTGAGTGTGAGCTTGATTGTCATGGCCAAAATTTCAAATTTTTATGCTATAAACTTAACATGAAAACACCCTTATTGATTTTCATAATTAGGTTGTTCAGGTTGTTCTTCCCCTCGTTATTCAGGTTGTTCTTCCTCATGCTATCCAGGTTATTATTATTTATGATCTTCATTCTCACCCATAACCTATTGCTCTAAGGTAGTTATTTGGTTTCGGGTGTCCTAAAGGACTGCTAGAAATTCATCTATCTTTTGAATTATTGAACCTTCAAAATTTGTTGAACTAATTCCAACATAATTATCTTCCCTTCTTTTAACCATCTTATTGTGTTATTGAGAGGATAAAATGTATGTTGGTGTTATGAACCCATTAAGTCCAAGAGATGATAAACCTCAACTCTAATACCAAACTGTAACACCCATGTTATGATTCACCCAAATTAAGGGATTTTTTAATAAAAGCAACCCCTTAAGTTCAATTAATGCTTCTAATGATTAACATTAATATTCAGGGTGCTAATAAATAATCTAGTATTATTCAATATCAAGAATCCATTGGATAACCATGTGTCGTTGTAAGGCTATATCCATATCTCCATGATCTCCCTAAAATCACTTTATCCAAGTGTGTATAACTTGTATAATTTTGGTTAAACCTTTAATAAGTCATGAGAACCGTGTTTATCTCCTACATGTCAACCTAGAAAACATTAAAATTGCAATCCATCTGGTATCCAACACCATAAAATAGGGGATTGTTAAACAAATAATGTAGCTAGCTAATACATTACCTTGGCCAAGGATATAAATAATTGCATTACAAGCTTAGTTTCGAAACTATACATAATTCCATGAAACTCATCCCCAACTCCCTTGTCACCACATAACCATCTCAACACATCTATTTGGATTATTATCATTGTTTAGTTAAAAATAAGATTTTTTTTTGAAGAAGAGTCCATGTCTGACTCATCCTACTAATCGAAAGGATCTTATCAGTACAACCTTAGGATCCGTATGGGAAAGATAGTGACCACGTAATGATTTTCATAATTACATCCTCACTACCCTTCCCATATCCATCCTAAGTTGGCACAGGTAAGATACCAACGAGAAGACTAAGGGACATAACATTTATATTTCTTATCCACTTTAAGTTATCTTTGATTTATGAAGCATCTAAGTATTTATTTATGACATGTTATAATTTTTTGATACACAATATTAGGTTCTAATAAGAGGGTTACAGTAACTCAATGAGTTACTTTCATTAGTTCCTCTTATCGAGCTAATGCAATCTGGTATTCATAGTTAAGTGTAGGTCACTAATTATGTTCCTTATCAAGTTGTTACATTTCATTCACTCATTAAGGATAGTCTTTAATCTCTTAAGTACATTAGTTGTCATGATTAGTTCATTTAATTTCCATAAGATACAATTATAACTTTAACTTGTTTTCACTATATTATTATCCTTATTATCTATGTGTTGTCATTCATTATACTTGATCATTTTAATTGAATCCATGAAGTCAAAAATTAATATATAACATAAAATTAATCATATTTATTTATAATTAGTCGTATAGCAACATATACTTATTTTCATATCCAACAAGATAAGACAAAAATCACCCAACTCATATAATCTATTTTAAATAACGATAATCCTTTATTTTCATTAAAATAGTACATTGGGAAAAAATCCATTTAATAATATGCGATGACATTTCATTCTCTTTAATAATTGATTACAATAATCCTTTCTAGAATTGTATAAAAATAAATTATGATGTAAGTCAATCATAAAAAAAATCCAAACAGCCACTTCAAGAGTTTCATCTTTTCCTTCAAATTGTGGCAGAGAGAAAATATAAGTCAGTTCCTCAGAATTGGCATGAGTCTGCAAACCCATATTCCATGTTGTATTCATAATGAAATAATTGGATAAGCTATGGATAACTTGATTTGTAATCATTATGATATAATTATAAAACTCCTAGTTTACAATAAGTATTTTATTGCACACACATATAAAAATGATAATTCATCTTAATATAAAAACAGTATATTCACTTTCACCTAATGAAACCAACTTGTTAAATTTAACATTTAGATGATAAAATGACATACTATAGTTGTCCTTTATTTCAGTAATCCAAAATTAGTAACAACAATTCACTAAATAGAAATCAATCCATGGTTAATTCATTCTTTATTATTTTCAATATTATAATCAACCAAAATCATAGCTACACTTTTATAAAATATCACACAAAATTATAACAACTTAAAAAGGTACCTATCTTAACTAATAGAATTCACAGTAATCAATCTGATTTTAACTGGAACAAGATCTGGATGCCTGAGTTAACCCCCAAAATAAATTTCTTTCTTTGGCTGGCCATCAGAGGTAGAATTCTCACCACTGACAATTTGATGAGAAGAGGATTTATAATTCCTAATTGGTGCCACCTTTGTAGGAATGACTATGAAGACATTAGTCATCTGTTCATACATTGTGTTTATGCCAATAGAATTTGGAACTTTGTCCTTTCTAAATTCGAAGCTCTTTGGGTGTTGCCGAAGGATCTTAATCAATTATGGAATCAATGGAACCCACCATTCAAACATTGTGTTATCAAAAGAATATGGAAATTAGCCATCCCACATTTAATATGGAGGATTTGGAAGGATAGAAATAATATCATTTTCAGAAATAAGAAGCAAAATTATAAACTCAGTATTGGCAAAATTTCTCAAGGTCTCAAAGAGGACATGGCCAGATTTAAACCTCCCAAGAACAAGTGTTATCCTGAGAATGAAGAACACATCTTATCCAATTGGCAGATTAGAAATTGGAGCAACCCTTGGAATAGTGTAGATAGATCTTCGATTAAATGGCATCCTCCTGACTCTAATTGGTACAAGCTGAACTTTGATGGCGCCTCTAAGGGAAACCCTGGGACAGCAACAGGAGGAGGAGCAATACGGGACCACAATGGTAATTTGATTGTTGCATATGCTGGAAAAATGGGAATTCAAACCAACCATTTTGCCGAAGCATTATCTGCTCTCTGGGGCTTGAGAGTTGCACGGGCTCAAAATATTCAGAACCTTGTTGTTGAAGGGGACTCCCTTAATATCATCAAACTTCTTAATCAGTCCTCATCTCCCAGTTGGAGTATTAAAGATTTTATCTCTGAATCCATAAGCATTAGTCACACCTTCAATAGCATCAGAATCATACATACTTACAGGGAGGGCAATAAATTGGTGGATGCACTGGCCAATTATGGCATTAATATAAATTTCACCGTCTGGGATAATGATAGTATCCCTAATCAGCTTCACAACAGCATCCATGCGGACCTTCATAAGTAAGCAATCCTTAGAGATGAGCCTTAAGCCCTGGAGGAAGATTAGAATCATTAATACTTTCACACGTGCTGCTTTAATGAATATGGCAAGGCAAATAATATCAATTTCAAATGATAGCAAGAATTATTTAGGGAACTTCAAGTGGAGTTATCTAGATTTGAAAATCGCGCACGCGGGAGGTACAACAGCTGTTGATATCCGGATGCTAAGCTCCACGAAAACTGATGATAAATGCAATGTGATTGTTGACATGGAAAGGGTTATCACACGCAACTTCCCGCAGGCTCAGCTCAGCAGTTACGCAGCCGTTCGTGAGAAGACCAACGGCTATAGTTCCCAATCTTATGCGACCTTCAACAACAAGAATCGGACTGCTCTTCAAGATCAGAGGTATTCGAGAAATTGTTGTAACCAGTATACCACAAAGAAGATGGGAGGGCCTCCCTGTCAAGTTGAGTCATGCGCGGACCCCGACTGGAAGGAAAACACTGAGCTTTAGAACATTCTCAACATAGGCAGCTTCACCAACTTCGTTGATAGGGTGCAAGGACATGATCAAAGCATTTCTGTATGCTTTGCTAAGGAGTGGAAAGAGAGGATTGTCGACTACGGGGGACAGAAGATACCTGTCAATGAAGATCTCATTGCTGAAGCGACCGGCCTCAGCTTGGAAGGGTACCGCTTCTTCAACAAAAGGGTTATCAAAGAAGCTGAAGAAAGAAGATTTGTGGAGGATGATGAGAAGCTCATATTTAGCACAGCGGGTCTGCTTGTCAACTCAATTCCATCACCCTATGATGAAGTCACTTACATGATGATTTGATTCATCTCCTTGGAAGGTAGGTTTGTCACGGTCCCTACTAAGCATCTCATCTTTTTAAACCACTTCCATAGGAATAGATTGGTTTTCTTCCCTCATTATCTGTTAAACTCCCTTGAGCGCTCCATTTTGGAGTTCCAGAAGCACACCCGGGCGGTTCCCTTGCATCAAGGGCTTATATTGTTAATTCACAAATGTTGCCTTCTTAAGTACCCCGGTCTTCCTTCCTCTCCTAGCCCGGCTTTGATGGGCTCTGTTGCTGCCAGTCCTGTTTCCCCTGCTGCCCCCGCCACCGGTGCTGCTACCCCCATGTCGGCTGCACAAGCTTCTCCTTCAATTCCTCCTGTTGTTGCTCCTGTCACCCACCTCGCCTCTACCTCTAAAAGACCAATCACCAGGGCTTCCAGGAGACTCAACCTTGAGACTCTTGCTGTGGGGAAGGAGCCTATTGAACTTGACATTGCACGTGACCTGCTGAACATTAGTAGTGCCAGTCCTCGGGAAGTACAAATGGATAGCTCTTCCAAGAGGCTGGAGGCCTTAGAGGCTGAGATAAATCTGCTGAAGGATGAGGTCAAAAACCTAGCTAAGCAAAAAGGTAAGAAAAGCATGGAGGGGGAAGGGAGCATTGAGAACAGTCAGATTGAAGACATATACAAGAAGCTGACCTCCTTAGACTCCCGCCTAGGGAAGGCTAAGACTAGACATGATTACAACATTGCCGCCTTTAGGGCCATCGAGGAGTTCATCGAGGGTCATGCCAAAAGTGTTTCCAACCTCAGCGGTGTCCCGGCTGCACTTTGGGGCAATGAAAAAGAGAGTAAAAGAACCATCGAGGAGCTCGATAAGACGGATGCTGCCCACATGACTGCATTGGGTATGTTTCATGCCTGGAAAAGAGTCAAGATCAGTATCGATAAAGCTGCCAAGAAGTAGTCCTGGATGCTTCTGCTTCTTTTAGTTGTTATTTTTGCTATTTCTTGGCAGTCGGCTTACTGTTTTTTTGTTGTTGTTTTGCTGTTATGTCTCGTTTGTGTAGCTGTTTCTGGGCTACGTAAAACTTCATTGTAATACTTGGACTTTGTTCCATCAGCTCTGTTTCTCACTCTTATTCCGGCTTTCAGGCCTTCTTTTGTATTCAAGGGTATAGTCCCTTTCAAAAAACTATTTGCCAATATTTAAAAAAACTAATAGAGTTCACATATATCTTTCAATTTGTTCTTTTTTTCATTTACATATAATTTATATTCCATAAAATAATTTAATAACAACAATGTATATCGGAAATAACTTTGAAACATATATAACTATCATGCTCAAGTAGAAGATCAATAACATAACTAAAACATCAATGCTCAAGGATGAGCCATACTTTTATCTCATCCTTTAGTTTCTCAATCACTTAATTGATTTTCAAAACAACATTTCCAATGATTTATTTGAATGTAACTCATTTTCCCTTTTCTATATTCACAATTAACTAAAACCAAAATGGAACTATTACGAGTATTAACAAATGAACCATAATAATGATTGCATTTCCAAATTCTAATCAATCTTCCAAATCCAATAATGTATGCAAAGGAGGATAATGACAATATAGCTTATAATAAAACTATATCATTTCCTAACACATTGGATGCATTCATTACCAGAACCAAAAACAATACATGTTCATAAACAATTAAAAATAGTCATGCTCATTAAGAGCTAGAAATAATAATAGTCAAGTTCAGGAATGAACTGAAATCACAAAAACAACAAGCTCAATAATGGTTGTATTTATATTTCAAAACATTACCAACTATATAAATAATCCAACATGTCTATAAGTTCACAATGATTATCTCAACCCAAAACATGCTTGAGAGAGAGAGAGGGAGATCAATTTTTCTTATGTTCCAAAGAACTTAAATAACAAACAAAATAAGTAAATCTCGTAATGAGATAGAAACTCACGACTACAAACAAGCTCGATAAGAGATGAGCAATGAATTATATTCATAAAAACAAAAGATTAGTTAAATGTTTTGGAAGCATAATGGATTGAGAGTAGGTTGAATAAATCCTTATAAACTTAATTTCAATTTCAGATTGCTTGCTTAGCCATTAAACAATTATCCATCCATTAATGTGTGCATAACATCATATAACATACATGAAATAAACCATGAACAAGAGAAGTAACACCATAACATGAGATATAGGTGGGAAACCCTCAAAAGGAAGAAAACACACTATTTTTTTTTTATATTACTCACATCAAAGACTCAAGTGAATATTACATATCACAAGATATTTCTTTAGTGAGGCACCAACCCCACAAGGAGCAACAACCCATAAACCTTTGTTGATATTAAGAACAAAATGGTACTTGCATGAATATGAATCATCACAAAATATTTTTATGAAGATATGTTGCTACAATTCAGTTGATGGTGATCATAAGATTCAGCTCTAAACACCTCTAAACCATTTCTCAAAGCCTAGATTTTCTAACTCGCTCTATCTCTCACTTTCTTCACTTCTCTTTTCTTAAAACCCTTTCACACACTCTTCCAAAAATTCATCAACCTATAAAACACACTATCATATCTCAACACATTTCTTTATACCTGCAAAACTCTCACATGTAGGTCACACTTTTCACACTCACTCAACTAGTTGTAAATTACACCCAAAACATCACTTTTATAAGCTCTCCTTAATTAAAATTTAAAATATATCAGTTTAACTCATTTGGTTTGACCAATTAAACATCATAAAATCCATTTTGAATCATAAAAACGTTCACTTATGACACATGTAGGTTGGTCATGCCTAACACCATCCAACTCATTCTTTCAGAAAGAACAAAATTGTCCTAAAAATGCATCTACCTTATTCTTCAGAAATTAACCTAAAGTACCAATAAAATAAAATCACCATGAGAAAATAAATGCATAATTGGAAATATCTCCAAATCTTCTTTCCTTAACATATTTTAACTCCTTCCAACTCTAAGTAGAAGGTCTTCAACCAAGCCCATCTCTACAAACTGCTTGAAATTGCCCCAAAACTACCCTTTAACTAGCCTTCACAAATAGGATAGACTTTTCTATTTTTATGCATCCTCATGGCCTTAAAAAACCATGGAAATCAAGAAAAAATCACATGATAAAAAAATTTCCATTTATTTTGCAACTCCTTTGGAAAACCTTGTTCCAAACCAAACTTCTTTAGAAGTAGGCCTATTTGAGTGGGGTCCACTCATCACCAAAAACACTAATATACCTATCTAGAAACCTGTAGGAGTCATATATTACATAAAATCATCATCCATGCACTATTAATAAATTATGGGAACTTATGATCATTTTCCCTCCTACCATTTTATAGTTAGGGTTTCAAGCACACAAAAAGCTATTTACCTTCTTAACATTCATTCATAAAAAAAATGAAAAATGAAATGACCTTGTTATTTTTGTGAAACATTATAGACTAAATGTAGAGACATCACTGAAAACCACAAGGTCCCATGAAAAGTGCACAATTTAGGGTGAGCATTAGAAGGTGCAATTCGAGTTGGAAAACACCCTTTCTTGGACCTTGTTTCACACAAAACATCATAACTTGAAACTCCCATTACAAAATGACTCCAAATTTTTCTCACACATCAAGGAAAACTATATGAATCATCTGCAATCATCATATTATCTCAAAAATTTATCCATCTCTCTATTCACTATGACTTACATGACTAGCCCTTAGTATTTTGCATTGTTTAGGTTAGGATCAACTAAAACATCATCATAAATCATCATATAAGCTCTCCAAAAGGTCCTAAAATACTTGTTACATCATGAAAAAATTGCCTACATGCATCCATGAGATCATATATCTCTACACCTCATCCTCATGCCTCTTAGCACCCATACCTGGTCTAAATGAGCACCTAAAACTTAGTCTTCAACTTGTACTTGTACCTTGAAACTTATGTGAGTTCATAAAAACTATCTTATAATAATATTTATGCTACCAACATTATCTTCAAACTATCAAAAATCTCATACAACTAAGCACCATCACCTAGGCTAGCTAGGTCACCTGATTGGGCTTGCAAGAACCAACAATTCTTACTGAGTTGACTTATGCAGCCAAAAACATACCTGAATCTCCATGTCATCATCACTCTGAGAATCATATGACTCTAATCCATCATCCAATTTATCGTTAATAGGATTTTACATCAATGAAAAAACCTAAATCACAACATGCCAACAAAATCAATGGCACAACTCCATATGAGCTTACAAAATCATGAGATGGAAAACATAAAAATGGAAAGCTCATAATGAGATGAAAATACCTTTCCAACATTTACACACACACAAAATGTTCTAAATCAAACCTAGATTACAAATCTTGAAAAACAAACAAACCCAAATTACCCAAGACCTCAAGCAGATATTTTCTCATTCCAATCTCACCCAAATACAAAAATGTATTCTCTTTTAACTTATCAAATGCCCAAAGATTAAAAATATGACTAGATTTATATATATTATTTTCGTTCTCAAATAACCGTGCATAGATTCCATTTATTTCTAGAATTAAAAAAAAACATTTTCATTTAAGAAGTTAACCACAATGTTCTAATGATTAATGATCTGAAATCATCACAAATATTCCAAGAAAGTGTCATCATTAAAAGAAGATAACAATGAAGCTCCAAAGAACTTTAGATAACTACTATTTCATTTCTTAATAACCTAAGAAATGCATTCAACTATTTTATATTTTCCTTCCCAAACCCCTATTTCACAATAAATCATTAAACCAAAGGTACTCATTATTTCTAAATAAAAACAATAAGGAACATGGGCAAGAAAATCCATGCCTGCGTTATAGTTTGCCTTCACTTTCTTGAAACCTGCCTATGAATACCTCTTAAAAACACAACTGAATCCTTCTAGATTGGTTTAAATAACAAAAATTCCATATAAGTTGGAGGAATAATAATAAATTCACCATTCACAGGCCAAAAAGAGCTCTCATAAAAATATCCATACAAATCTCCATGCTCAGCTATGAAAACACAAAAACCAAATACAATGCAAACAATGCAAAAGGGGGACTGAATGCATGTTTAGCTTCTTAGAGGTGATACCGATTCCCAAATAACCTGACAACCTCAACTCCACATTCAATTCTCCTATCATGTTTTGGCCCATACAACCACCAAAACCTCCATCCAAATTAGCAATCTAAAACTTAATAAAATTGCATGGTGGTGTCATGTACCAATGCCAAAACTAAACCATAAATAAAGCTTATGTCAAGCGGTCTATAAACATGCAATTCCATATTAACCAAACAAAAATACTTATTAGCCAAAGTGGTCCTAACACCCCAAATAATATGCTAAGTTAAACTCATAAAACAATACTAACCAAGGTGGTCATGTGACCTTCTTACACAAGCATAGTTATTAAAATATTACTATATATATATATATATATATATATATATATATATATATATATATATATATATATATGATTAATTAAATTATCAATCAACATATATCCATTTATTCATTAATAACTTATTATATCATCACGAATACCTCGATATGAGACAAGTCATTACGCAATCAAAACAACATCAAATACTTAATCAAACAATAATAATCTCACTTACTCCACATAGTATCAAGTTAGGATATTACATACTTCCCCTCTTAAAATAATCATCGTCTCGATGATTTAAATTCAACATTTCCAATCATACCAATCAAAATCAAGTTCAAAGTCAATCACAAAAGAAAACAATTAATTTTCTTATACTTACGAAATTTCTAGAATTTCAATCAATAATAGTTTTATAACTTAGTTGTAGTTAGCCTTATAACAAGTCATTTCCAAACATTCAACAATATGGCTTAAATTGCCATTAAATCATAGTATGTATCAAATAGTTTTCAATAAAATTCATAACAGATCATCAAAATAACTATTTTGTTCACTAAAACAGGGAAAATTGCTTTTATTTCATCCATGTTCTCCCAAGTTTCGATTGGTCACATTGGACTTTAAATTATGCAATTTCATGATTTTTGAGATGCAAATTATGAGTTTCCAACACTCTTATTGGTTCAACCATGATGATTCTCAGGTCCTAAACTTGTAAAGAGTTCTAACTTATAACATTTTTTATATTATAAACATACTTTAAAAATATATATATATGAAAAACATTATGCATCTTGGACAATGTGGGAAGTAATGCTAATCTATCAGCTAGCATACTTATCACTTCTAGGACTTCAAAAGGTCCCACATATCTAGGTGAAAATTTGGCATGCTTTCCAAACAAAATAGAGATATTATTTGGGTTTTACCTGTAAAAAGACCTTGTATCCTTGTTCAAATTTTCTGTTAACGAATGAGCTTTACTTGATTTTCCATTTCTATCAACATTTCTAGACCCACTACCTCTTTGTCCTCTTCTCTATCCCCGCTAATAGGATTTCTACACTTTCTACCATACAACGCTTTAAATGGAGATATTTTCAACAAAGAATGGTAAGTGTTATTGTAGGAAAATTCAACCAATGAAAAATATTCCTCTCATTTATATTGCTGATACATGCAATACATTTTGAGCATATCCTCCATAACCTGGTTAAATTTTTCTGTTTTCCTATCTATTTCAGGATGGTAGGCTGAACTAAATTTTAGTTTTGTTCCCAATGCAAAGTTCAAATTTTTCCAAAACTAAGAGGTCATTCTAGGATCCATTTCTAAAATGATCAGTTACAGAACTCCATACAATAGAAAAATATCATGCACAAACCATTTTGCAAGTATTGGGGAATCATCCTTAATATTTCCTGGTATGAAGTGATCTACTTTGGTTAGTTTATCCACTATTACCAATATCATATCATGTTTATTTTTGGATAATGATTCTCCTTGTAAAAAATCCACGTTTATTACTTGTCATTTATATTGAGGAATGTTATGAGGATACAAAATACCTGAGGGATGCAAGTGTTCTGCCTTCACATGTTATAACTCTAGAAAATGAAAATCATAATTTATCATATATATTTTCATTCCTTTCCTAAAATACCATTGGTTTACATCATCCAACAATTTTGTTACCCTCAGATGCCTAGAATATGGTGCATCATGAAATTTGTTCATAATTTTTGTTCTAAGATCATTACCCAAGGGTACTTAAACTTTGTTATCATACCATAAGATTCCTTCATTATGGACCCTAAATCCCTTGCATCTTCTATCATTTGGATTTACTTTAAGCATAGTTTTCGCATGTTGATAGTACATATCAGTTTGAATTGGTTTCCTAACTTCTTCCTTAAACTCTATTCTGAGGGTCACAATTATGGAAATATGCTTCATGTGGCTCATCACATCAGCCACTCAATATTATTTTCCATTGATGTAAGTGATGTCAAAATCATAAAAATTTGACATGCTTGCCAAACAAAATAGAGATAATATTTGGGTTTTACCCATAAAAAGACCTTGTATCCTTGTTCAATTTTTCTGTTAACGAATGATCTTTACTTGATTTTCCATTTGTATCAACATTTCTGAGCCCACTACCTCTTTGTCCTCTTCTCTATCCCCGCTAATAAGAAATCTACGTTTTCTACCATACAATGCTTCAAATGGAGATATTTTCAGTAAAAATGGTAAGTGTTATTGTAGGAAAATTTAACCAATGACAAATATTCCTCCCATTTGTATTATTGATCCATGCAATACATTTTGAGAATATCCTCCATAACCTGGTTAAATCTTTTTATTTTCCTATCTATTTTACGCGAAATACAACTCAGGATAAACTAAATATTAGCTACTGTCTCCCAACACAAAGTTAATTTGAGTTCCAACAAGATATATAGACCAATATCTATTTTCCAATGTAGTGAAACTGATCAGAATTACGAAACTTTATGAAGAATAAAATCAAAATCTCATGCACAAACTTTTGGATTTCAAAAACTTTGAACAAGATATCATGACCAATATTATTTTCCAATATGAAGTGATATACTACAGAATTTACTTTATCCAAAAATACCAAGATCAAAATCATGTTTATTTTAGGATAGTAAATGATCTAGGACTTGTAGAAAAATTGATCTAAAATACCGGCAACCTTTAAAATATCTGAGGAATGTTATCCGGCAAGACAGTAAATACCTGAGGGAACCACCGTGAATTCTGACACTTTCCAACACTTGGCACTCTTCAAAGTGATAACGCCTAATTTATCGTATATATTATCATTCCCTTCATAAAATAAACATGTATTACATTAAAAAAACACTGATAATATGGTGCATCATGAGAAATGAATGTAGAGAATTTTTGTTCATAAGATCATGTTTTACCATCAAAGGTCACATTCACTCTATTATCATGACCATAAGATTCCTGCAGTAGGGACCCTAGAAATAACAAGTATATTCTATCATTTGACTCGAGTGTTACTATCTAGCAAATTTAGCACAAGTTGACAGTACATATTAACTTGACAAGTTGTCTCCTAAGTAATAACTTAAAATCTGTACTGAGGGTCACAACCACTCCAATTTTTCTTCATGTCAACCCGGCTCATCAAGACTTAGCCACTCAATTTTAATTTTCCATTGATGTAAGTGATATCAAAGTCAGATTGGGATGTAACAATAATGGATCCACATCGACGTTGGAGCAAGCATTCGTAAATTACATTGCGTAAAATATGGGTATGTGCACTCCCAAGGTGTGCACACCCAGTAACCTTTCACATTAGTAAAATATGGGTATGGGCTAGTTCAAGGCGTGCACACTCCAGTAACCTTTTGTAACGCAATGAACTATGGAAGTGATAAGTAATCAGTCCATGAGGAAGCATGGGTCAGGGGTCACAAACCTTGAAGTTTTCAAACTTTCATACGCAATTACAAGATCATTTTGAAGAATTATTCAGCTCAAACTGTTTCATAAGAAAAATTCAACTTAACATGGTAAATCATCCAATGGGATCTGAAACATTCAATACAGTTCGTTATAGATTCTATCTTTCAGTACATTTAATGCATTCTCAGAAATTGTTAGTCCATCAAAACTTCTTATAATTGCATTTTTGTACATGAACCCCGCCTAATTAGATCCAGGACCACTCTTGACATTTCTTTCACTAAATTGTACGGCCATTTTTAGCCAATCCCATAAAATTAGAAGAATCTCGATCACCCTTTTTAAAATGTCATCATCACACAAGTTTATAGCATTTATTTTCAATGGGTCAACTAAAATACCATCTTATGAGAATAATGTGGCATCTACGCCCTTGGCCTTCAATTCCTCGGCCTTCTCAATAAACCCTGGAACATGCTTCAGACTGCAACACCCATAAAGTTTTCTCTAACGTAAAAAATTCTAACACTAATTTTAAGTGTTCATTTTGTTCATTCATGTTCCTGCAGACAAATTATAACAGTGCCGCAATTAAAACCCTAGAACAAAGTTACCCGGAAGTATTCTTAAAACCCAAAACTACGCCGATTAGGGTTCATAAGATGAAAATCTGGTAAACACCACGATTAGATCTTCCAATGGTATAATTGAAATTTAATTACCTGTCCAGGTATGGAGTTCTAAGGCGCCAGGGACACCGAATAGTCTTGATCTTCTTATCCTGCAGCTAGATGAGTGAACCAGAGGCTTGTTGGAGATTGCAATCTCTTCGAATCAAAGTATGGCGAGGGTCTCTCATCTAATTAGGAATCTTATCAACCAACGGCAATGGATAGCCATTATGGATTCGATCTCTTTGACTAATCCTGTGATAATTAAACGCGCGGTGTGAATCGTTCCATCTTGATCTCTCTAACGAAAAGGAGGAGAACTCCTCAAGGAGACACACTAGTTTTTATTGAACATTTTGAAAAATAGGCGGATTTTAATTTAGTTGTGATGTCCGTCAATGGCAATCGAACAAGGAACATCTGTGACTAACGTTCTATTAAGTTGAATTTTACCACGTTGAGTATAGTTCTAGGACGTCTGATGCCAATGGATAAAAATCTAAAATATCTTTTAACTAGGAAGTTCATGTAAAATCTTTCAGGAAGACATTCATGTATTCTTGTACACAACCAGCAGGGACCCATTTTAAGGGGTGCCTACAGCCATCACAAGAAGTAACGATTTTTTATCCGGATGATAAACATCTTATAGTGGGGTCTGCATTGCCGGGATTTTTGTCATTTTCCCGGCAGATGTTTTCAAAGGGAGCTTCATTTCCCGTCATCAGGAATATGTCATTCCTGGGGTTCCTTCCGGATGTAGTTCACAACTGGCTCCTTCCATGATTTTCTAGCCAACTGTCTTAGTGTGATTTTTTGAATCTACAACATAGGCAAAGGAAAACAGAGGCAATTTCTACAGTTGTTTGCATACATTCATAAGGTAAAAGCAAGTGCAATAAGCAAAGTAAAACATAATAATTACCTTAGTAATTGTTATTTACTACCTCAATGAAACTCACTTGGAGTCTTAATAGTGCTTACTGTGTAAAGGAAAAGATGTTATGTCACCCACATCTCACTCTTTTTACTTGGATCGTTAATTATTTACATGGTTACAATGCATAAATATGAAGCCATATGATCAGCACTAATTTTTGGAGCTCGTAACATTCCTCCCTTAGTGTGATTGACTTCAAAAAATAGCATGTATCCCCTGCAATGGGACATCCTCATACGCTTGCACAAATAATTCTGGATGGTTTGAAGGATAACTTCCTCTTCATTTACAAAATATTTATGGTTGTAATACACATTGGTTTACCAACAACCACAAATACATGCAAACTTATGTGATCCAATGGATTTTTATCAACTGACAACTCCATAGATGGTTTCACTCCTCCCCTTCACACAAACTTACAACAATATCATGAAGTTCACAGTACATTACTAACATCGCATCAATGCAACTCTTCAACAAACTTAACATATCAGTTATCCATCTCTGGCGTAATTTGGTAACTCACTGTGCAATTGCTAGTAATAAAACTGTGTCACTTACAACTCAAAATGAGGTGCAATGTTACGTCGATAGTCACAATATGAGAGTGTGTAGAATCATCAAAACAACTTCAAGGCGCATGCTGAGTTTGCAACACCAACACATGGTTGTCATTGTCGTCATACTAACGATGTCGATGACGTCGCCCAAGCTGAAGACGAAGACTGATGGGTGTCACTATTATTTTCATACTTTATTGGTGAGGGCCAACCTCCAATTTCATTGTAGCTTCATCAACCTGATTGGCATACTTGGAGGCTATGAATATAACAACGGTCAATGTCTAACTCTTAGTCACGATCACTATGAGAACCATAGCTCATGTAATAAACTTACAAAATGTAAAATGCTATTGGAAAGATGGTATTCAGTATCTTTCTAGTAGTTATAGGAACACATAAGTGACGTGTAAACAACCATTTGAGATATTAGAAAAATCATGGGTTGTAGTACGTGACAAATCCAGAATCATCTCTCGACCCTAAACATATCAAAATCGTTGCAGATACATGTAATAAATTTCCCACCAGATAAGATACATCTTATTAAGATTGATTACATGTAAAAAACATAAGTTACACCAAACATTAAAAAATGAGGAAACATTAACACTAATCAACTGCATTAGGATTTCCCCGTAGAATGCACATCTTTCCATGAAGGCACTCCAGATGACATGTGGTACATGATGATTTGGATAGAGAGATTTAAATAAATATGTTATTGGCCACATCTCACGTTCACATACAAATGATAATGATAATGAATTATTTTTCATACCGTGACTAAAATGTCTTTGAAATCATATGCCTCGGGCTACAGTTCTCTGCGTATAATAGCAACTATCAAAACTAATGAACATACAATTTAGATACAATTGATTTTACAACATTCCTCTCCATATCTAACACATGTATATTCTTTGAGGTTGTCCTATCATCCATTGGGAAAACTATATTCCAAATACAGGTATTAATTGGTTTCCCCTCAACTAATGTTGATACTCCATAATTTACTTAATGGGCCTTCTCCTCTTCATGATAGCTAGATTTATGACAAGAATTGCTTCAAATGGTGCTTACAGAAAATTCATTGGATGCAACAATGAGGGTACAATCGAGTGATCCATGCACTGCGATACAAGTTATCGTACTCTTTACATCTCTCATATAAATTGACAAAGGTACAATTACAATCCATATATACAGGAATGATGATTCCTATATCTTTATTGGATGTCTTGTTAAGCTACTCCTTCCACGATTTTCTCCCAACTCGATTAACATGAGTTCTTGAAACGTCACTCAACAAATCTTTCTTCTTAACGAATATGATCGGTACTAAAACAATTTATAACACACTACGGTCGAATCATTCCTATATAGACGATAAGTACCGTAGGAGTTGTTCTTTACTAGTTCAACTAACATACATAATCTTAATAATAATCACTTCACGTAATGGTGCTTATTGACCCACTTGGTTCAGTTCTAAGTTTGACTGTCACCATGGTAACATTTACAAACTACAATGCATTAGGAGGAACTCCATATGATAAACTCCTCCAGAAAGACATTCCTTGTATTCTTGTAACAGTGTATAACCCTATAATGAAGTCTTACCTTCCTCACTAAAATCTAGAAATGTATGATTGCATACAACATTTAGCACTTTCTTAAGTTGCATTAGCAAAAATTTGTCTAAGCTGCATTTGAAAGATCTTTTTTATGTTGTGAATGATAGTTGTTTTAGGCAATGCCATCTATGATAGTTATTTTATCCATGTTTTCATAGACATTCTACTGTTGTTTTATGTTTGGACATTCCAGTTTACTCCTATAATGTTGTCATAAGACCCTAAAGGAGCTCACATAAAGATCAAGTTCAGTGGTAAAACTAGGTAATTCCAATGTTGCAATCAAACAGACATTGGTCTACCATTTGAATAACATCATTCCCATATTTAACAATCCATGTGTTTTCCATAAATCCATATTTCTTAGACATTTTTTAAGCTAATTAATTAGAAACAAAAGACTTGGTAGCATCGGTGTCAAATAAAACAGTAACAAGAAACCCATAAATCTTACCTGACACTTCTATTGGGGTGACCTATTGTTTCTCATCTTGGTGGTTAGCCACTACAACATCAATTCTCTCTTGTTGATTGTTCCCCTGATTCATTTGGGGAAAGTTATTAGCACAGTGGTCACCACCACATTTGAAACACCCAACAAAAGGTCCTTTCTTTTCAAATTTATTTTCATTTGTTACAGCATTGTTCTTCTCATTTCTCCTTATATTTACAGCAGGTTTAGTTGTTGTATTCTTTATGGCAGTCTTCATTTTGTTTCCTTCCTTTCTTCTACCATGTTTTTATAAGAGCTAATGGTGTAGGTGAGTTGATGTTCTTCTTATGTTGTCTCTTCTCTATGAGGAAGAAATTGATTGTTGTTTCTGATTCTTGTCTAATGGCTTTTTTTAATCATAGATTCCATAGTAGATGGTCCATGCACATCTACTTCTCCTCCTATATTTAAGTTCAGCCCCATGATAAACTTACAAATTCTGAATTTTTCATCTTTTTGGTATTATGGTACATATTTCAATAACTTGGTGAAGCATTCCCAATATTCATACCACACTCAGTTTACCTTGTGTTAGGTTTTGAAACTCATACATTTTTTGGTCAAATTACAGCAAAAACAAACAACATTGGTGGAAGTAAATATACCTTTAAATTGTTCACAAGTGATGTTGGAAATATCAACTACCAACTCCATCTTGTGGTTGTCCCATCATGAAGATGCTTCATTGGAGAGCTAGAAAGCACCCTAAATTGCTTTGGTTTCTTCTAAAAAGTCTCTTATTTCAAAATATTTTTCCATCTCACTCAGCCAGTTCTCAAGCTCCATCCCCCAAGGTTGTTCTAACAAACTTGGGTGGGTTGATCCATTTGATATCCCTTGACAATTTAGCTGCCAAGCGAGCTCTTTTATTTTCTTATTGATTTCTAGCATTAGGATTTCTCGCATTAGGCTGAATAGGTTGTTTTACATCATGCGTAACGTGTTGTTCTTAACTCAATTTATTCCTCATTCTTCCAGCCATCACGTATTTCTCCAGGATAGTCTATCTAGTTTTGGGTGTCTTGAAGGAATGCTATAATTTCATCTATTTTATGGGTTGTTGCACCTTTAACCTCATTGCTGATCTAGTTTCATCGTCATTGTTCCCTTTTCTTAACCATCGTATTTTGTTAAACAAGGATAAGATGTTTTGTTAGCATTATGAATCCATTAAGTCCAAGATTTGATAAACCTTCATCTCTTATACCAAAATGTAACACCCATGTTATTATTCATCTAAATTAAGGGAATTGTTTTATAAAAAACAAACCTCTTGAGTTCAATTAATGCCTTCAATGATTAAACATTCATCTTATCTCGCTAATAAATAATCCAACATAATTAAATGTTTACAACCCATACGATAACAAATGATAACCATGTGCAGTTGTAAGGGTCATACTAGATCTTCTTGAGCCCCCTTAATTCACTCTAATTGAGTGTGTATAGCTTGTATACTTTTGGTTAAAATTTTAACATGTCATGAGAACTATGTACATCTCCTACGTGTCAACCTGGAAAACAATAAAATTACAATTCCATCTAGATATCCTAACATCATTGATTTAGGGGATTAGTGAAAAGAAAATGTAGTTAGATAATTACATTACTTTGGCCAAATGGATTTCAAGCATTGCTTTCGTAAGCTTAGTTTTGAGACTGTAAACATAGAATCTGTGAAAACTTATCTTTCCATCACCACATAATCATCTCAATATAGTTATCTGGATTCCTTTTCATTTTTGAGTAAATAAGTTATATTTAGTTTATGTAGAAGAAGAGTCCATGTCCTACTCATTTTACTTAAATCGAAATAATCCTATTTGTACCATCTTAGGATCCCTATGGGAAAGATAGTGACCACTTAATGATTTCCATAATTACGTCCTCAATACCCTATCCTGTAGCCATAATAGGTTGGGACAGATCAATGATACTAATCAGATGATGACTAAGGGACATATGCATCACATGCTTATTATATTATTTTACAGTTACCTTTGATTAGATAAAGTAACTAAGTCTTTCATTTGCGACACAATAAAATGTGTTGATACACATGATATTGGTATTCTCATGAGAAGGTTATAGTAACTCCAATGAGGTACTAACTTTCATTTAGTTCCTCTTATTGCATTAACTACAATATAGTATACATTGTTAAATATAGGTTTACTATTCATATTATCGTATCGAGTTTTTTCATTATATTCACTCGTTAAGAATAGTCTTTAATTCTATTAAGTACATTGATTTTAATTGTTAGTTCATTTAATTATCCATAAGGTACAAAAGTATCATTTCAAATCACTTTCATTATATTTTTATCCTTATCGTTTATGTTTCTTCATTCAATATAATTGATCATTTTAATTGAATTCATGAAATCAGCAATTAATATATAACATAAGATTAATCATCTTTATTTTATAATCAACCATATAACAACATATACTTATTTTCATAGCCAACAAGATAAGACACAAATCAGCCAAGTCGTATATTTGTTTTAAATAAGGATAATCCTTTATTTTCATTAATAATGATATACAAATCATCAAAATAATACATTGGGAAAAATGCTCTTAACAATATGCGATGACATTTCATTTGCACTAACAATTGATTACAATAATCCTTTCTGGATTCATATCAAAATAACATATGACGTAAATCAAACATAAACAATCCAAATAGTCACTTCAAAAGTGTCATCCTTTCCTGCAAACTTTAGGAGAGAGAAAATATGGGTTAATTCGTAAGAACTAACATGAGTTTGCAAACTCATATTTCATGTTGTATTCATAATGAAATAATTGAATAAGTTATGGTTAACTTGTTTCGTAATCAATACGATATAATTATAAACTTCCTAGTTTACAATAAGTATTCTATCACACACAAATATAAATATGATAATTCATCTTAATATAAAAACAATATGTTGACTTTCACCTAATTAAACCAACTTGTTAAACTTAACATTTAGATGATAAAATGACATACTACAGTTGTCCTTTATTTCAGCAATCCAAAATTAGTAACAACAACTCACTAAATAGAATTCAATCCATGGTTAATTCATCCTTAATTCCTTTCAAGATTATAATTAACCACAATCATACATATACTTCTGTAAAATATCAAACAAAATGATACAAAAAACTTAAAAAGGTAACTATCTTAACTAATTTAGTGCTCACATCTGTATCTTTGAATTCTTTCTTTCTTTCATTTACAGACAATTTATATCCCACAAAATAATAATAACAACAATCTATATCATAAAAAAAATTCAACCATATATAATTATTATGCTCAAGTAGAAGATCAATAAACTAACTAAAACAATAATGCTCAACGATGAGCGATAATTTTGTCTCATCCTTCAATTTCTCAATCACCAAACTAAGTTTCAAAACAATATTTGAGGAGGTATGAACAAAATTTCCAATGAATGAGTTGCATCCAACTCATTTTCCCTTTTCTATATTCACAAATGACTAAAACCAAAATGGAACTATTACGGGTATTAATAAATGAAACATACTAATGATTGCATTTCCAAATTATAATCAATATTTCAAATCCATTAATGTATGTAGAGGAGGAGAATGACAATATAGCTTATAAGAAAACTATATCATTTCCTAACACATTGTCTGGATTCATTCCACGAACTAGAAATAATATATGTTCATAAACAATTAAAAACATTCATGTTTGTTAAGAGCTAGAAATAATAATAACAGTCAAGTTCAAGAATGAACTAAAACCACAAAATCATCCGAGCTCAATAAGGGTTGTATTTATTTTTCATAACATTACCATCTATACAAATAATCCAACACGTATCTAAGTTCATAATGATTATCTCAACCCAAAATGTGCTAAAGAGAGAGGGGGAGATAAGTTTTTCTCATGTTTTAAAGAACTTAAATAACAAATGAAATAATAAAATCTCGTAATGAGTCATTAACCCACAAATACATACAATCTCAATAAGAGTTGAGTAGCGAAAGGTATTCACCGAAACAAAACAAGTAGTTGAATCAAAAATATCAATGACATAACTCCATAAGAGCTTAAAAAATCACAAGATGGAAACCATAAAAAATGACTAGCACAAAATGCGTTGCAAACACCTTTCCAACATTTTTATAGATCCAAAATGTTCCAAGTTGAACCCATATTACATATCTAAAAAAAAAACCCAAATTACCCAAGACCTCAAGAAGTTATTTTCTCATTCCAATCTCACCCAAATACAAAATAAAATTATTCTTCTTTAGCTTATCAAGTGCACATAGATTAAAAATGTGACTAGAGTTATATATATACATATTTATCACTCTCATGCATAACCGTACACAGATTCCATTCATTTCCATATTTTAAGAAAAACATTTCCAGTCAAGAAGTTAACCATAAATTTTTAATAAATGAGTTGAAATTATCAAAAATATTCCAAAGAAAACATCCTCATTAAAAGAAGATAACAATAGAGCTCCAAAGAATTGTAGATAACTACTATTTCATTTCTCAATAACCCAAGAAACGTATTCAATTGTTTCATATTTTCCTTCCCAAACCCAGATTTCACATTAAATCATTAAACCAAACGTGTTCATTATTTTGAAATAAAAACAACAAGGAATGTGAGTAAGAAATCCCATGCCTATATTCTAGTTTTCCTTCACTTCTTGAAACCTGCCTGTGAATGCCTCCAAAAAAAACAAGTGAATCTTTCTAGATTGTTTTAAATAAAAAATGCCATAGAAATTGGAGGAATAATAATAAATTTGCCATGCACATGGCAAAATGAGATCCCACAAGAATCTCCATAAAATCCCCATGCTTAGCTATCAAAATCCAAAAACCAAATGCAATGCAAATAATGTGAATGGGGGAGTGAATGCATGTTTAGCTTCTTGGGGAAGCTACTGGTTCCCAAGGAACCTGACAACTTTAACTCCACATTCAATGCTCTTGCCACATCATGGTGCATACAACCACCAAAACCTCCCTCCAAATTAGCAATTTAAAACTTAATAAAATTGCATGGTGGTGCCACGTACCAATGCTGGTGCCACGTACCAATGCAAAAATTAAACCATACAAAAATCTTATGTCAAGCGATCTATGACCATGTAATTCCATATTAACCAAACAACCAAATTTTTTAGCCACGGTGGTTTTGGGAACCCAAATAATATACTAAGTTAAACTCGTAAAACAATACTAGCCAAGGTGGTCATATGACCTTTTTAAACAAGTGTACTTATTAATCTATCACTCTATGTATGTATGTATGTATGTATGTATGTATATATCTAATAAAATATTCTAAATTAACTAGTAATATATAAATTACTATATATTCTAGATAATAAATATATTATATTATATATTACTAGTTAACTTAGAATATTTTATTAGAAAATTATATGTGTGTGTGTGTGTGTGTGTGTGTGTGTGTGTGTGTGTGTGTGTGTGTGTGTGTGTATGTATATATGTATGTATGTATTCATTAATAACTTATTATATCATCATGAACACTTCGATATGCAACGAGTCATGATGCAATCAAAACAACATCAAATACTTAATCAAGTGATAACAATCTCACTTATTCCACAGAGTATCGAGTTAGGATGTTACAATTTGAATCTACCAATTAACCCTATTCCTCTACTAATCCATCATCTTCCTCTACCAATCAATCTTTGTAATGTAATCCATTCTATCCCTTTACTATTCAGCCTTCTAATTCCACTAACCAACTTTCTATGTCATGTGATATACCTGCTAGTTCCTCAATGCAAACATTCAAAATTATTGATAAAGGATGCAATGAATATCAATTCTAAAGTATCAAAAACTCTTTTCACATTGGTAACTGAATTCTATCCCCGCATAGCTATGTAAAATCCAATTCTCCCCATATCAAAGTTCCTCCTAACTATAATATTGGTAAGTTAGTATGGCAAATATTTGGATATCTTGACGAAGAACACATTCTGAGTTCTTCAAGCTCATGGTTATAATTATGAATTAGTTTCTTGCTATGAATCATCCAAATTTAATAAAGCCCAAAAAATAATGAGAAATACGGAGTGGAAAGGTAAAATACTAAGAAAGAATGAACAAGGTTGTCTACACATGGTTTTGATCCAATCTTTTATAACCTCACAAAAAAAACATCTTTATTGAAAAACTTTCCAATGATACCATTGACTTTGACCTTGTCTATCCTACCCTTATAAATCAAGATCAACTACATCGTGTTTCCATAGACCTCTTTCAAAATGATGAGGACGTTGATGAATTTTGTCAGAACTCGGGTTCCCATCCCCCTTTCTGATCATAAGAAAGGATTTGATATTGACCTTAACAAGACTGCTTATTTTGGCAAGGAACTAGAGTACCCCAATCCTCCAAAAAGTAAAAAACCAAACCAAAAAATGAAAAATAGTAAACATAAAAAATGAAGAGGCCACTTGTACATTCCTTTCATCGAACTCATATAAAAATAGTCCATTTTTTTCACTCCATGGGAAGATATTCCTATCATACAAATAAAATATTCAAAATCATCATCATGAGACAACCATTAATATTGATCCTATTAAGTCTTGTGCATCTCATACTTATTATGGTTTCTCCCATTTAAGATATTTTCACCTATGGTCATATCTAGAAGCTTACTGATGGAAAATCCTACCTTTAAAGTAGTTCTCCCTTTAATAAGAAATATTTAAACTCATTTACCTGGTTTGTTTGACCGCCCATCTTAGTATTTGGTGTTGAACCCTTGCATTCTACTATTCATTTGGGGCTGAGATTGGGGGCACATGTTCCTTCCCAACAAAGAAATAAAAAAAGGAAAATACAAATTAAATAAGTTTGTATATAACATGTGTGTACTACAAACCATTACACCTATTATCCTTCAAAGTCTTTGGTGTTGAACCCACACTTCTTACTAGTAGTGTGAGGCTGGGAATGGAGGAAGGCTTCCTTACTCACCTATATTTTGTATTTGGTTTTGATCCCTTTCCTCTTACTGCTAGCATGGGGTAAAGCATAGGGGATGGTTATAAATAAAAGATCCTTCAACATCAAAAGTACTTGAGTTTATAAAATCCCAAAGAAGCAATTTAGCTGCCCAAGTTAAGAGAGAAATATCCCTTAAACTAATTTTTCCAATCAGTAGGACACTTACGACTCTAAGTTTAGTAAAAAACCTATAAAGTGAAGGATCTAGCTAATCAATATCTTACATTTCCCTTACATAAAATTTTCCCATTCATCCCCTTTATAATGTTCATATGAATCCCTAAGCCATACATCCAAATCCATCATTTATTCCAATTTGTGAAGATCCAAGTTTTCAAGATCGACCATGTGGTGAAGCCATCTGATGTTACGAACACCTACATTTCAAAAAAGTTTTGGTCCCGTCTAATTCTTTTTCCAAATCTAAGGTTGTAAGAAGAACTTGGAGAAATGTTTACATTTGTGATTTCTTGTATTTTGTTTTATGAGTTTTCCTTGTATACATTTCTAACATATCCATTTCTACCTCTTCTTTCATCTTTCCTACTTTCCATTCTTCCCCTAACATTATTATTTCTCCCTCTTCCTACCTCTTGCTTCCTGCACTTCTTCCATTCCTTCCTCATCTCCCATGGTTCTCTTTCCCCAATACACTTCCTCTTCCATTCCTTTTTGTTTTTCCTACTTTGCACTCTTCTCATTTAATTCTTAAATCTTCTCTAATACAACCTTCCCCACTATTGTGTTCATATGCTCACCTCATTATTCATAATCCCTTTCTTGTCTATCCTCTTCTTCTTTTTTCATTGTATCTCTTTCTCTCTATTTGATCTTCCTATTTTCACCTCATTCTTCCTCCCTACTTCTTGTTTCATTTCCTCTTTACCTATCCTTCATCTTTTTTCTCTTTTCATTCTTTACATACATCTCCATGTGCTTTGTTCTATATCTATGTCCCCTTTAGTTATTACCTTTATCCTATGATTTTATTTTCTCATGTTGCTTTCTCCATCCTTCACATTTTCATTATCTTCCTTAGGACTTACCTCTCAATTAATAGTAATCATCCACTGCTCCTTTTTTACCACTCAGGAATATTTATGTCCATCAACAAATCATCACTATTACTATTCTTGTTCCTCCCATATCATTCACACCTAACATTCAAGGTTGATTGATTTATTTCTTATCTTATGCACCCATGATGCTCCATTCCTTCACACCCCATTTTCCTCCTCATCTATACATCATTAATTTCTCTCTTTCACATTCTTGACACTCCCTACATTACACCCCCTCACTACCTTTACATTCCCTTTATCATCATTTAATCCCTTATACCCCAACTCCTTTTGAACTTTATCTCATATTTTCAAGAGATCTTCCATCTCTTCCATTCTCACCAGCCCTCTCAAGGGGGCATCATCAAATTTGTCTTCAATCACACTTTCCATGGTATTTTTTTAGAGCATGCCATAACACTCACCATTCATCACCATCTATTCAAAAAAATATACTCTTTTCCCCCCCCAATAAATTCTCATTGACACTCTGTTGGGTCTCAAATTTGCACTTTAGGTGAAACCACAGTCAGGGGACAAACAAGCCTCTCCTCTTTGATGGGAGAGGTTACCTTATTGAAAGCAAAGGATAAAAATATATACAAATGTACAACTTTCATCAATTTGTGGTCTTCTGATATCTTGGAAATGTGTGTCCTACAAGGAAAATTATTAGCACAAGAGGATGGAGGAATGAAGGAGAGGATGGAGGAAGAAGAAGGAAATAATTTCAGGGAAAAGAGATTGTAGAGAAAACCCTTATTTGCATTGGACAAATGAAATACAGAGAAGAACCATTTACATTTTTACCAGATACAATCCCACAGACACAAAGTTCTTCTAAATTGCATTCACAAGAACAGAAATTTTCTTCGCATATTAGAGATTAAATGATTATCAAACTAGAGCAGAGGAAGAAAGAGAAATATAGGAATAAAAGAGAAGATCTTGTTTTGATTCTTTTCGGTTCAAAATTACAGTCCCGACATATCAAAATTCCAACCACGAAAATGGCTTCCAAAACCAATCAAATATCTCGAGAAAAGTGGTTATAACTTCCTCCAGGTGAGAAAAATGATTTTTAAACGGATTTCATCCTTCGTGCCCTTTAAAAAAGACATTTCATTTTATTTGCCAATTTTGATATGAACCGTCGATTTGTTGTGAAAATGTTCAAATCAGACCATCCACATGGAAGGAGAATATTGGAGTGGGTGTGGGGGAAGCCCCTTTCATTTTCATGATTTTTTTTTGTTTTGGCACTTTGGAACAAATTTCCCCGTAGCCTCGCCTTGACTTTTTGACTTGGACATGTGGCTGGCTATGATTGGAAATAGGATCGCCGTTCAATTCTGAGCATTTGAACTTTTCTGCAAAAAGTCAAAATCTCATTTACCTTCACCGGTCCGTAGCTCTGACTTGATCTGGACATGTGGCACAATTTGGTTGGAAATGGGTGCGCGGCTCTCATTGCATCATTTTCAATTTTTTGAAAAAAAAGGCACAAAAACTTGTTTACCTTCGCCGTTCCACTGCTCCGCATTGGCTCTTTAGACACGTGGTGCCCTTAGATACGCTGTGGATTATGGGGAAAATAACTTACCTTAACACTTCTTAACCTTTTGGTAAAAAGGTTAAAAACCATGAAGTCTTCCATGGCTCCGCCGGCCTGATTCAAAGATGATACGTGGCAGAAACCTATTCGCGGCGGGCCTCGAGAACTTTTCCTTTCATCTTCTCCATGCGGGCACGCTGGTCAAAATTTGTCAACTTATCCTTTTCAAAATAAAATAAAAGTGCACAAATACCCCCGCATCTCCACCAGTCCTCCAAGGGAAAATTTGACCACTTAGCTCCACCAAGCTATAACTCAAAAAGTACAAAGAGTTAGGAGGACTTATTTACCTTTTTGGAAAGGGGAAGAAATTTCCCATCTGATGAAGTGATTTTCATGAGCCCTCTAAGTCTTAGAAAGTTCCAAATTCAAAAATACCTCTTTTCAAGTATACTTTAAGGGCACCAACTCAAAATTTTGCAATTTTAGACTTAGAAATTTAAAGGGAAAATTGAGGGTGACAACACATGCCCATCTTCATTAAGAAGAATCTTTCCAATCACCAATCACACTACTTGGGGCATCTACATTATTTTTTTCTACTTTATTTGAAAGGGAAATACTCTTATAACACACTTTCAAAGAGGGGAAAATGTATACACCACAATATTACCACCCCATTACTCAATTGATTTCCTCACATCATTCCCACAAAAATCCATGAAAAATTAATCGACATTAGTTGATTAATTAATCCCCATGATTATCTAATTGAATATTCCACCTCACCATCCAAATCACATGCCACATCTATTCTCCACCATGACCCACTTTTGAATTCAATATTTGGGTCAAATATTCCACTATCTCCCATGTCCCCCACTTACGAATAAAAAATTCAAGTTTAATCCTCCTCCATCCTTCATGTCCCCCACTCAAAAAATCACATTACTTTTTAAAACCATGATTAATAGTCTCCTTAATTAATCCCATCTCAAAAGGCTATAAATATAGCCTCTTATCCCCCTTCAAAGAAAATTGTGAAGGATCTAACTAATTAAAATCTCACATTTCCTTTACATAAAATCTTTCCATTTAGCCCTGTTATAATAGCCGTATGAATCTCTACGCCATACATCCCAATCCATAATTTTTTCCAATTTTTGTAAAGCTAAATTGTCAGGATTGATCATGTGGTGAAGCCATCCAACATCATGAACACCTACATTTTAGATCAATCTTGGGCCCATTCAAGTCTTCCGCCCAATCCAAGGTTGCAAGAAGAGCTTGGATAAAGGTTTATATTTGTGATTTCTTGTCTTTCGTTTTATTGACTTTTTTCTTGAATAAATGTATGAATAAACAAGTTAGACAAGATACCTCATGATGTACTTAGCGGGGTTAGATAGAGTGTGCTTGTCTTAGCTAGAATGCATTATCAAAATGAAAAGTGTTAAAGAGTAAATTTTTGAATTTGATAGTCTATAAAAACTTCAATCCTATTCTCTCTCTATGTGTTTGTGTTCATCCTTGTGTCCCAATGCACCTTTTTATCTAAAGATTTTCTGATTTCAAATTAGGACCCTATTCGAATGCAATCTAACATACAATTGAAAAAAATACGAGAAATAAGGTTCAAAATCTCAAGGTACCAACGTCATGGGTAAAAAGGTACCACAATAGAAAGTTATGGAACCATACAAGTACATATCTAAGATATTGGAATCATACAAGTATGAAATTAGAAAACTGTCTATATCATCAAACATAGGGGAAGGACATAAAAAATAAAGGAAATGAGAGGAACTAGAGGAACAAGAATTAGATAGAGAAATAAAAAGAAGTATAAAGAATGGATAAGAATATGACATAATAAAAAAATATCAACACAATGTTGAAAGCATCAAAAATAAAATAAAACATTAAAAACAAGAAAAAAGACAAACAACACAAGAAACACATACTTAAAAGAGTCTAACTTGAATCAATGAACAATAAACACATAAATACACAAAGAGACAATTAAAAATTTCTTATATCAAAATTAAGTGTTTCCAAAAATTTAATATCACACAAGGATACAATTTGAAATTGAACCACACAAAATCGGGAAAAGTCATCATGAAAAGGTATTAATATGCTATCTCTTTTCACCGTTAATAAGGGGGAGAGGACTGGAGTGATCTCATCATTAACACTAGATTAATAAATATAATATATATCCATTTAAAAGTGTATATATAGAAAGGAGCAAATATTAGGAAGTTATAGATCTAGAAACTGAGAAATTCCAAGATCGTACATAGGGGTCAAAACTATATGAACATTCCTAGCAAAAGTGTATGGTATTGTCCCAGATCAATTTCTAGTCACAATGCCTAGAACAAAGAATCATCATGTTCAGATTCTCTTATTTCAACAATGTACACTCGTATAATGTCCCAAAATCATTTGTGATCAACTAAGTGTACTCATTCCTTTGTGTTTTCAAGCTTATAACATATCATTAAGAATTGAATGCGTCGTTATGATTTTGTACAATTAATGTAGGAAATTAATTAATCAAACTAACTACATGTAGCTCCCCTTAGATACTTTAATGTATCTAATTCACTAATATATTAGATTTCACATAATCTAATAAGGGTGTAAACATTATTGAGTAAGATCTCAAACCCTATTTGCTGATAGGAGATCCTGAAAAACAAACATTAGTTGGGTTGAAGTGAAATCCTTACACTGCCAACATCGGAACTACTTCGAAGAGGCCTCAAACCACACATATTAATCCACACAACATGTGGCATTTGAATAAATGCAACTATGATTTGGAAATTAGAACATCTTTGACAATACTTTGAAATGAGTTTAGCTCTTGCTAATACTTGAGATGAGGATGTTTGAGTGCTTGCAAATAGAGGAAGTTGGAATCCTTGACCTGGTAGAGTGCTTAAGACCTATAGTGATTGTTTCCCTTCAGACCTATAGTGCATATGATTTTGATAGTTGTAGGGATCCTTAGGTGCCTTTAGTGCTAGTGTTTGCAATAGGAGTTCATGAGATTGTGATTTGCAACCCTATTATCTTCTTCCCGAGTGATGGAATTTAATAGTTGAAAGATTGTGATTTTAGCAAATTTTAAGGATTTTAAATTGTGTTACATTTTCTCTAGTGGTCATCTACATATTTCTATGGAGTTTTCAGATTTGTGTATTGTTAGTCTTATCAGATCTATGTATTGGGATTTAAAGAGATTATCTTTATAGATCTTTTTATACGGCATGTCCGACTGAAGTGTCTGGCTGATCTGTAATTAATGTTTGGCACATTATCTCAGCCTCTATCAAAAAAATGAAGAGAATGTGTAGCAATCAAGGAGGAACACTTCATCGTCATTAGAAAAAAAAATCTTATTCTTAACGTCAAAATGTGAGAAGCGTTTTAGTAGTGATATATTTGTATTAAGCCCTGATCTTGCTTCACATTCACATTGATCATTCCATCAGAGTTTGGCATAGATTGGTCAATGGTTTTTAATAGTATATGGCATTTGATTTCTTTTTATGTACCCATTCAAATAAACACTTGAGTGACTGATTCGGTCTACCACGAATAACTGTGCCATTTAGATACACTCAGACCTCCATGTTGTTTGCATCAGACTTGACAATAGATCTGGATGCTTTCATTTATAAATTACTTGAGCGGGAGAATCTAATTAGTTATGCTATAGATTTTGACAAATAGGCAGTCGGTGGATTTAAAATAAAGGAGACGTCATTAATGTAGGGGAGGTGATGTACACCAAAAATCCAAAATTATGTTACGATCTCATGCAACCGAGATTACATGCACGCATTCGTTCTACCACCATTATACAGTTTGAGAACTCAGTATTTTAAAGTGGTTGGTAAGATTATAGTTTTTTTAATTTATTTGTGAAGTTCTATTTATAGGGTATGTAAAATTGGGTTCCTTGTTTGATGTTTGTTTTATTTAAAGTCATCGTCCTTTCAAAAAGTGTCGAGATTCGTTTATGTTTATCATTGTTGTTTAATAAAGGAGTCCATTGAGTTTTGTCAAGTCTCTCTATTTTCATTTAGAGTATATTCTCATTAAAAATGTATGATTCATTAGCTCATTAAGTTTTTCGTGTCTTTGTCAAAAGTTGTTAAAACTATTTTTTTTGTCGTGCATGTCGTCTAGTTATTTGTAGTGTCCATCAAAGTGTCAAGTTAATCAAATAAGTGATTTTAGGATATTTGTTTATTATCTAGTCAAAAGAGTCAAGTTGTCAAAATAAAACAATGCCTTACAGACGTATTTTCGATGTTACCCAACGTCTGATTTATATTTGAGCTCCATGATCAAATCCGGTTGAGCTAGCAACATGATATCGGAGGATGGAGGTAAATGGAGGTTGGAGGTCAATTAACAACCTCTTGTCAGTCACCAACGACGGGGCCTGATATCAGATGTGGTGACATTTTGTGGGGTGATTATTTGCTTTTAGTTTTCGCATAATGCTTTCCACTGTGTTTTTCAGAGTTCCTATTTTTTTAGTGTGTTGGTTTACTGAATAAACCCCTTTCCAGAATTTTGGGGAAGATTCATGTTTTCCATAAACTCACTTTTGGGGAGAAGGTGAAGATCACGAGGTAGGTTCAGGGATGGTTATCCAGCTAGTGCCAAGTTTCTGGATCTTGGAGATCCAGAATTCGGGCACCCTAGGAGAAAGGGAAAGTCCCACAAGATCCCAAAAAGGTAGGGAGTATTCCTTCATAATTCGGCTCATCATTACACCTTTACGAGGGTAAAGAGATAATCTATGGATTTTGTACCTGGTTTAAGCAGTGCTTTCAGAAGGTGGTTCAACTTCATCGAAATATGGTTATTCATCGTGTTCACATTCAGGGGGTGAATATTAGCTATTAATAATGTTCACATTCAAGGGGTGAATATTAGCTATTAATAATTTTCACAGTAAGGGGGTGAATGTTAAGAAAATAATGTTAGTGTTCTCATTATTAATATACGGGTTAAAATTTTAATGTGAATAATTATTCACTAGTAATTATGTGTTAGTTAGTAATATATTATTGTTATGTAAGAATAATATATTAGTGTACGTAAATGATGAGTAAGTTGTTGAGGAAGTTGTGATTTACGGGAGTGTTGTTGAGCAACCTCCTAGTTTATAGGAAGTATGCTTCCTATATATTTGTAATCACGTTTGATGAAGAATATTAAGAAGAATTATTCTATGTTTAGCTTATCCTACTCTCTCAGAGGTGAGTTTAACTTGCTTACATAGGGCTCTAAAGGTAGATTATCATGGAAAGGCCAACCCAGGGGGATTAAATGATTCAATAAAGAATATAAATTCGACATATTAGATTGAGGATATGTCGGTCCAAAACCATACAAGTCAGTCAAGATTGGATTCCACAAGCTGACCAAAGTGGATGTTTTTGGATAGGGATGAAAAACATGAAAACAAAAGGTTGTATCATGTCAGGGGAAGTTTTGCTATGGATTTTATGTATTTAAATCTTAGAATATGTCGACGTATCAGTGTGTATGAATAAACAAGTTAGACAAGAGACCTCAGGATGTACTGAGTGGGGATATATAGAGTGTGCTTGTCTAAGCAAGAGTGCATTGTCAAAACGACCAGTGTCAAAGGGTAAATTTCTAAATTCGAGTGTCTACAACAACTTCAATAATAGTATTCTCTCTCTCTCTCTCTCTCTCTCTCTCTCTCTCTCTCTATGTGCTCGTGTTCATCCATGTGTCTCAATGCATCTTTCAATCTAAAGATTTGTTGAATTCAAATTAGGACCCTGCTAGAATGCAATCTGACACACACTAGAAAAAGAGAGGAGAAATAAGGGTCAAAACCTCGAGGTGCCTGCATCATGGGTAAAAAGGGCCCACAATACAAAGTTAAGGAACCATACAAGTACATCTCTAAGATATTAGAATCATGAAAACATGAAATTGGAAAATTGTCTAGATTGTTGAAAATAGGGGGAAGAACATGAAAAATTAAGGAAATGGGAAAAATTAAAGGAAAAAGAATTAGATAGAGAAATTAAAAAAAAAAGGTATAAAGAGTGGATAAGAAGGCAACATGATCACAAAACATCAATACAATGTTGAAAGTATCAAAAATCAAGTAAAAGCTAAAAATTGAACAACATAAGAAACACACACCTAAAAAAAAATCCAACTTAAACCAATTAACAATAAACACATAAATACAAATGGAGACAAATAAATAGTCCCCTATCAAAGTTTGGCGTTTCCAAAAATACAATTTCACACAAAGAGACAATTTGGAATTGAACCAGAAAAAATCAGGAAAAAGTCCTCATGAAAGGGTATTCTTATACAATCTCTTTTCATCGTTATTAAGGGGAGAGGGCGGGAGAGATCCCATTCTCAGCATTAGATTAATAAATGTAATATATATCCATTTAAAAGTGTATATAAATATATCTATGTGCAAGTCGGTTTAAAAACTTACCCATTCAATAATATTTCAAATTATTTAAAATAATGAAATATAATATATGATATGATTGGACCGTACACCATTATTTAGGAGAGCTGTAAATTGTACAATTGGGTGCTTTGCATTTTATATGTTTATTTAAGATGATTGGGTTCTCTAGGTACCCTATGTTCTGAAAAATAAATGGCAATGAGAGAAAAACACCCATCCAATGTACAACAAGGAAAAGATAGATTTGAAAGCCCACACAGAGAGACAGATGGGAAAGAAACAAAACAAAGGGTGGGTCAAGGAAGACGCAATACTTACTCAGATTTATCTATCAACATTGCAGAATGCAGTGAATCATTCTTTCACTTGTGTACCAGACCAATTATTTTTCCCATTTCTACTGAGTTGATGGGATGTATTGACAGCCCTCTGAATTTGATAAGAAATAACAATAATAAAGGCATGGTTGTAGGTATTAGGCCAGTGGTCTACTTTATGCTCTCACTTTGGGAAATTCGATTGTGATTTATGGTCATATGAGGGAGACTTGTTACAGGAAAAATACAGTAGTTGGTATGGTTTCTGCAGCGTTTTCTGTTTCTAGCATTATGATTGTGAAAGAAAAGGCCAAACAACAGGTATATTTATGTCAATCACTGTCTTATCTCCAGTGAGGGGTCAGAATTGCTCAATGAACGGCCTCATCCTTCTCAGATTTTGGGATTGGAGCGTACATTTAATCGACATTTTTCTTTTATAGCGGCCAGCTGCTATGGCCAGGTTGATAGAAAAATGTCTATGGTACAGCAGGAAAAGTTAGATGGGACAAATCTATAAAAGAAAAGATTTAATAATTTAATGACGATAATATATTTACTTGTATTCTATTCAATAATGAAATGACAATATTAGGTCTGACGTTTATTGAAGACTTGTATTCTATTCAATAATGAAATGATAATATTAGGTCTGACGTTTATTGAAGATGCGAGGTTTTCATATTTCGTAATTTTATAATTATGAAATTATAATAGCAATAATATGTTAAGAGAATTGAAGTTTTCACAAACATGTCAAGTTATATTGCATAATATATATAAAATAACAGCACTCTTTTATATATATATATATATATATAAAGAGGATGGTAGTTCATGATCCTCCTCGAGTAGTCATTTCGTTGGTGAAATGATACGACACCGTAAATATCTTCATTATTTTTATACGTTTAAGAAGCGAGTTAGAGTAATAAATTGATATTTAAAAGGTATGCATTATAATAAATATGTATTTAAAAGCTAAGTGAAGGAAACTCTGACTTGCAAAACAGATGAAACCAAGGAAATGCTAGAACAAAAAACGCAGAAATCAATTTATCGTTGTAATTTGTGTATTTTTAGGATTCAGTCAGTTTTACCCGTGTTTAAAACAATTCGGATTTCAAGCCATAAATACGATCTGTTTATTTTGTTACAAAAATAGTGTTCCTTGTTCACAAGAAATTCAGGGTTGACAGATGGATGAAAGTCTAGTTATAAATAAATCTATGTTGTGTTCGAAAACGTGTACGGTTGTATGAATTTTAAAGATATTTAATTTGTTTCCATAGGAATCCGCTTGTTAAAGATGCCCTTGCTGGAATGTGTTAAATTCTGGTGGGAGAATTTTTGGCAATCTATTTTCCAGCAACTTCTTCTCCAGCAACCTTCTACTTTTCCCCTAATGCGACAGGTTAAGGGTCTTTCCTACGTATTTTCAATAAATAGCATTAAATAACATTAAATGGAGAAATAAATGAAACCTAATTCTCCAACTATCACATGGATTTGAACCACCATAAAATGTTTATATATCATTGTCTATTGAAGGGATGAAGTAAACAAAATGTTTGAGTGTGAAAATGTACGAGGGCTTCAGCGCAAGTCAAAAGCATCATTTATGCATACAGGAGGAGGCCAAACATAAGGTGCAGGTCGTCTAGGAGAGCACCGCCGACACATGCTAGAAGGTGAAGGAAATTGTGAATGGAAAAATAGATGAAACCAAGGAAACGCTAGAGAAAAAAACACAGAAACCAATTCATTGTTGTAATTTGCATATTTTTAGGATTCAATCAATTTTACCTGTGTTCTGAACAATTCGGATTTCAAGCTATAAATATTATCTGTTTATTTTGTTACAAAAATAGTGTTCCTTGTTCACAAGAAATTTAGGGTTTGACAAATGGATAAAATTTTGGTTATAAATAAATCTATGTTGTGTTCGAAACCCTGCAGGGTTGTATGAATTTTAAAGATATTTTATTTTTTTCCATAGGAATCCGCTTGTAGTTAGTAAATTAACTTAGAAAATTACTTTGTGAGTACAATACATTTATAATATGGACCATAGAGAAGACGAAATAGCACACCACATGGACGATGTTCTAAACAATTTCTTCTCTTTTTCCACGGCATCTTCTTTATCTCCAAAACCATTCAAATATATCCTCTATTCTCATTTCCAACACTTTTTCTTATGCAATTCACCTAATGATCAAGCTGATGCAGATTTTCCCAATACATGGTAGATGGAGATTAAGCTAAATTTGATGTCTGTTTATGATTATTTTTCCCATAAATTACACATGTGCCTAAATCAGATCCACCAAAATTAGAGCTTGAATATGTTGGTTTTAACCAAAGAACACATGGAAAAATAAGAGTTTTATAAGCAATGCCTCAAACAATCAAATGTGGTCTCATGGACTGTGAAAATGCCTTGGTAACTTTCACATATATGCAATTGGCAAAGTGAATTGTTGTTAGATGTTATTTTTGCAAATCCCTCACAACCGTCTATACAAAATATGGGAGATTACAAAAGGCACATGAATAATTTAACATCCTTTCCGGCGTAATTTGCAACTCATGTGCAATCACTAGTATATATAAAATAACACTCATATATATAGAGGGTGGTAGTTCATAATCCTCCTCGAGTAGTCATTTCGTTCCTAAAATGATATGACACTGTAAATATTTTCATTATTTTTATCTATTTAAGAAACGAGTTAGAGTAATAAATTGATATTTAAAAGGTATGCATTATAATAAATATGTATTTAAAAGCTAAGTTGTGCATTATGATTGATAATAGTTTAAAGTTTAAGCAGTTAGTAAATTTATGATTGATGCAGCCTAGAATACACCAGTAAAAGCCCAGGCGTGCTAGCACATCACTCAGCGTAGACAAAGCGTTCACCCGAAGCGTGTAAAGGTACCAAGCCCCTCTTTAGGGTTGCTGATTGCAGAATGTTAGCATGATGAAGACTTAATATATTCAGACCCATAACTAATACATCATTTTACAGTGTATCTTCAAATCTACATCAAAATAATAATAGACTTAATTGATAACCATGATGAATTCAAACATGCAAGAAATAATTTCACTCAGGATTAGTACTCTGATTCTTCCAATAAACTCCATAATATTAAACATGATAAATACCAAGAAGTTCATTACAATAGATAATACCATAGTTTATGCGCGCATCAGATTTGGCAGCATAACCTCACAGTAATTCAGTTCTCACATCTATATATCTCTATCATACTACACAGTGCACTACATATTTATATGGGTGGGGACTTTCCCTTCACCACTTATCAAATCCCAAAATAAGTCTCATGTTAAGAATAACCATGTGCCTTTACAATTACAGCCACACATGCAAGCGTGCTAACAATAGATCTCTCCTAGCTAACTGTCAGTCGTAATTTTATCTTTAGCCCGCATCCATGCAAAGCGCTCCATAGCCGCTCTTCCAAAAATAGCCGATGTGTGTTGTGCATGTATTTTTCCCGTTTGTGTGCTCCACATGCCATCTTCCAAAAATAGATCACAGTTGTGAAAACGGCTACGTCCTGAACCCGTCTCTGTCCTTTGCACGTGATTCCTTCTCGTTCCTCCTGCGCCTTTGAATGCACTGTTATTTTCCATACAAATCTTCTGTATGCCTTCTGTTAAATGTTTATACATTATCTGCTCAACAATGATTAAATATAAATTTAAGAGGAATATCAGATTTGGGGTAGTAAGGAAAGTATTCACAGGAAGAGATGGGAAGGCCAAGCAATCAAACATTCCGCAACCAATCAACTATTACGTTAGTGGGGATTTTTAGAGTCGAAGAAGCAATTTGAAGATGCAATGAAGAGGCATATCTAAATTGAGGTAGTAAAGCATATGTATAGAGGAAATTGTACATGATTTATTTATTTTACTTTTTAAAGACGCATAGGAGGAGATCAGAAGGTGGAGCAATCAAACATACTTATTCCATAACCAATCAACCAACATGTTAGTAAGATGAATCCTTCCATTATGGCATCACCCTTATTGGCATAAGGATAATGAAGCCATAGAGGAGGAGATGAGAAGGCTAAATAAGTAAATATACTCATCCCATAACCAATAAACTATTATGTTAGTTAGAGGGCCACCTCCATTGTGGCGTCACACCTATTGGCATAAGTATTATGATATATTGGGGTTTATATGCTACCAGAGGCTAAACCAGCCAACTAATGTGGGATTTATTTATTGATTTAATGAGGAATTTGAGAGTCATAGAAGTAATTCCAAGATGTACTCAAGAGACATTTTTGATTTGGGGTAGTGAGTCATGTATTTAGCGGTAATTTATAGGATAATTTTTAGGGGGATCATTAAGCTACATGAGGCGATGAGATGATTGATCACGATAACTTATTCATCCTATAACTAATCAACCATTATGTTATTAAGAGGGAAACTTCCATTGCGGTATCACTCCTATTGCAATAAGGATCATGATATATTGGGGTGTGTGTGTGTGTGTGTGTGTGTGTGTGTGTGTGTGTGTGTAACTATCAAGACCCAATTTTGTCGAAGAAACATAAGATTTGATAATTATTCTGTCCTTTGGTGCATAAGGCACTTTTGCATTGGCGCATGCACCTTTTGTTTTAGGTAATTTTTTTTATGGTGCACATCCTCACCTTTCCTAAGGGACCCCAACCCATGTGCACAAAATCCAAATAGAAGACCATGTTTAGTGTCAAGGGATTTTGTGAGAACTTCTATCTTCTCACATGCAAGGAAATTAGGGCACATTGAGTCAGGGTATCCATGCACGATTTCTTGGGGAGTGAGAGTCAAGGAAGAAAGAGAGATTTAACTACCAGTGGTGGATCTCTTGCATAACAAAGGAGAATTATTAGTGTGTGACAATAAAGTAGAAACAATACACTAAAGGATTGGAGTCAACAAGAATCTAAAGCGATTGTACCTAGCTCTAAGATAAGGAATAGGGCCAAATGGCATGCACACCATTCATTTATCTATTGGTTAATTCATTATAAATTGGGCTCAAGGGCCAGTATAACTTCTTGTTAACATTATGAAGGGAAAGACCCCCTCACTATATATCCCTCTTATGGATTAGTATATGTGAGTTCTTGATTTTTGTGTTTGTTGGTCGATCAAGGTGGTTATTCATTGTTGATCATGGTTGATTGATTGTAACTAAGAACAATATGATACTGGAGTTGAATAAATACAAATATCTCATGGTTATTATGCACTTTGTTCATTAAATGAGTATCTATGTTTATCACACATTGATATGATTGAATGCATGAAGCTTAATTATAAACCAAAGTAAGTGTAAGTTATTAACAAATGTCATGACATATCCAAATCCGATGGTAACAGTCCACTTTTTTTCTTCGGGTGCACACCATATGTTATGCCTTGTGTGATATGTCAATGTAAGGCATAACACCAATTTGTAACATGCAATGAGAGTTTAATATCATACACATAAAACTAAGCTTGTGAGATAGAAAGTTATGTGCAACAATTTGGTTTCATTTTTATGACCTGTTGAATTGTGTTGCCATAGTGATGTCAGAGACAAAATTATTTGACTCACTGAGGAGAATATTGAGCACTTATGGAGAGGGTAGAAAAATACTTGGTGCAAAAGCAATCTAAATGTAAGTATTTCTATCTAAGAACATGGGTGGAGAGGTACTTATATGACTCATTATAAGACACATTTTTTAGCAAGTACCCTTTACACTTGTATACTTGGTTGGATGCATATTCTATCCACTAAAATTTGAATTTGGGAAAGAAGTAAATTTGGACCCTAGAGCGTAGCAAGAGAGTTTTATAACTTGATAATACGTGGACACTTGCAGTAGATTTCTAGTAGAGAAAAGTGGTTCACAATTATGTTTTAGACTACGCAGTTTCCACCTACTATTGTGCTGAAGAAATGAAGTTCAATTTTTTCGGTGAATCATGTTGAGCCCCTAAAATATTTTGCATTTATTTGGTTAAGTCCCATACCAGGAAATCATTATTATTCATTATTGCTTATTGTAAAAAATTCTTTGGAGCTTGCACATTTAGGAAAGAAGGAATGATTGCGTGCAAGACGAATTATAAGAAAAGGAAAAATCCACATGCAAATATAGACCATAGATACAAATTTAAAGGCAATAATATAATGGGAAAAGAGGAATATGAAGATAGTTGGGCTTGAAGAGTAGCTACATGGGAGAAAAATGTCGATGCACTAAAAGAACAAATGGGATAAAAATAGAAAAGAAACTATAATTCTTGACATGTGTTTGTTAAGGAAGAGAATATGACACACATAAAAGAAACTAAGTCTAAGAATAAAGATTCCAAGAATAAAATAGGGAGCACGTAGAACAAAGGAGTGGACATCTAGAGTGATGAAATTTCCATGCAACGAAGAAATACTTCCATGAAAAATAAAGGAATTAGAATATAGTAATATGTGGCATAAATGTTTCCTCTGTGTAATATTTAGTTATTAAAAGTAGAACCCAAGGGATAATTATAACTCTTGTTCAAATAGTGAAGGGAAATTCCCACTAGTATATATACCCCTTGGGGCACAATTGTAAATCGTCATTAGGATCATGACCATGATCAAGATGATCATTATCACCAATGAGTACTTATATGAGAGCTATGTCTTGGGTATGAATATGGAGTGAAGTATTACGGAGTTATTATTTGTGTAAGTATGTGTAATTGATTTGACCTAAATGGTAAATCTTTAGAGTTTGTTAACCAATTTAATATTATCCTAGTCAAATAGTTTCCAAGGCTAATTGCAGAAATATCAGGATAATATATGAAACAAGATATATAACATTAGATAAATGAAGCAAAGTGATAAAAATAATATGGGTAAGAGGGCTTAGCTAATTATGTTGGATCATGTTCTGATGTCAGGAAATAACTAGAAATTATTTGAAAAACCCTCGCAATTGAAACTGTGTGTTGTGTAACTTCCGGACCAAATCGTATGACAGAGACCAAAGTGTACCCAAACAATGGCCTTTCATGTATGCCCATGTCCCTTTGTGCATTTAGATTTTTTAACTTAATGTGTGTAATCATTTTTTCCTACCCTGCTTCTATTCAGAATTTAGACTTCCAATACCTTGTGATCCTTGTTATGTAACTGATTTGATTTGCAATCCATAGATGGTGAACGAGTCATACAAAACAAATTTTAGGTAGGTTTTGGGAACCCCTACGCATTGTTGATGTTTCCAATACTCTGAAGAAGGATCAAACCACACGTTTTTCTCACCTCACGTGTGATATCTAGAATGTATGCAACCATAATGATAATCACGACATTGCAACAATGTGGTTTGTAGCATTGGGTATGCTACCATTCGGTATAATATTGTATATGCTACTGGACAGTAGCATTGTGTATGCTACCATTCAGTAGAATATTGTATATGATACTAGTCGGTAGCATTGTGTATGCTACCAGCCAATAGCATTATGTACAGTAGCATATTGTATATGCTACCAACCAATAGAATATTGTATATGATATTGACTACTAGCATACATAATGCTACTGACTGGTAGCATACACAATGTTACTATATAATAGCATTGAGCATGTTGTTTTATAGTAGTATTGTGTACTATGCCAAACAATGATGCAATATTAAGATTCAAACCTTTATATTTCACCCATCATTTACAAAGTTTAAAATATTCTTCATAAAAAATTGACCTATTTGAAAATTACACTTAGATAGGTACAAGAAACTCTGTGAATAATGAAAACGAGGTAGACTAAATCACATAAGTAGCATACTAAATTATTTCAACCAATAAAAAAAATGAAGACCCAACTTGCATCCATTGCAGCCATTAACACAAGTAAAAAATTATTATTAAATTTGTATTTTTATTTTGTCAGTTTATTTTAGATTTTTTATATCTTTGTCATATTAATACCTTTTTCGTGATTGAGTATAGAAACCCCTCCTGTTAATTGTATTCCACATGAAAAACTAAACCAAAACATATCCCCTAAAAATATAACATTTCAGTAGATGAAGATATAATTGTATGCTGGAAGATAATCCTCACTACCAAATTCCTCTAATAGATGAATTTTCTAATGAAAAATTTCAAGTAGAAGATGATATTCACAATAATCTTCAATAAAAGAGATCTATGTAAAGGAATAACAATACCTAGACATTTGGAAGGTATTTTGACGTAAACTAGGCAACAAAATATCCATTCATTTGACCTGTAGAGTCAGAAAATGGTAATGATACTCTAAAATAATGTAGATATACAATTTGTAGTTGGGAATTAAGAAAAGAACATAATTCAACTAAAAATAGACACAATTGAGAAACATTATGGTAAAGTATATGTGACTGTCAAAGAAAATAATGGAAAAATAACAAAGACACATAGATGGAATACTCTGAAAAAGTGAATGCATGTAAGATAAGCAGATGAGTATGACAATGAGCAGAAAAATTGTCAAAACTTGTGGAAAAAGGAGGAAAAATTAATGTAAAATTTGAAAAATCTATAAATGACAATCTTAAGGCAAAAAATATATAGTTTTCAACTGTATTCTTCATTTTTAAAATGGGCAGACTTGTTTTATATTTTTTAAAATTTAAGAAATTATTTAAGTTTAATGGATTTCCTAATCATTCACAATCACATTGGTTAGATAGCAGTGTTTGGGAAATGGAAAAATGTCTTGTAATGAATGAAAAAGGAGGAGTTGAAAGATAAAGTCTAGAATACAATTTTTATCTCCCTTTCCATTGATGAGGTTACAATAGTGAACAACACATCTTGGGTTTGCATGCATGTTTATACTTTTAAGAACCACACAAGGTAACCTGTCTTGTATTTATTTATAAAATGAAGGAAAACTACAATGCTGAAAATATTTACAAATTGGTTATATCTAATTTAAAGGATATAGCTGTGATGTATGATTATTCAATAGCTACAAATTTTATGTGTTGGTGTTAACGATGCATCAGTAATAAATGGTCATAGAATTGGTTTATATGTCCACCTACAAATATCAATTGCGCCTTATATGACTCCAATTCATCACATGGCCCATAGGATGAAACTTGCATATAAGATAATAAGCAAATTTGAAAATGTTACAAAAGTCGAAGAGCTTATCTATGAATTATACACATATATGTCAAGCAGTCCAAAAACATTTCTAGAGTTTCAATTTTTTTTCAGTTGGATTGACAGATGGTAAAAAAATTCTTAAATACTTTGATACAAGATGGATTTCCATGTATGCACCCGCACACAAAGTTTTTGATGAATATATATAGTTAGATGGTTGCATTCATTTTTAACCTTATCACAAAAGAAAGGAACCCCATGCGCGTCGGCCTATCACCCAGCGGCGCTGGGCACTCACTCGAGGCACGCACGGGAGCTGAGTCTCTATTTTATGTGAGTTTAGTGGGAAACATCATCTATGATCCATGTTCAATGGTTTTGAAAGGAGTAAAACATATAAGCATCATAGAGCTTAGATCGGCTTCTAGATCCTTGCAGTCATTCTAGATAGAAAAATGCTTAACATATGTAATAACTTATAACGAAACAGAAAGAAGCTGTATAAGAACTCATACTTAATTATAAAAATAAATGAAAAAGAATTATGAGAAAGATGTATGCATTAGAATCATCAATGTTCATATTCATTATAAACTAGTAACCTCAATACATTCATGGAGCCATTACAAAATGTTACAGAGAAGCAGACCTCAGTCATGCATTATGTCTAGACTCATATGACTAGTATCACAAAAGAAATTTATAACCCCATACCCTCGATACATCCTTCCCTAAAAACCACCACCCAATTAGCAGAGTTCTTGTAGTATTTCTCCAGAGCTCCGTTCACTAACTGGTTCTTATTTTTCCTTCTGCAGGCACTTGTATATATAGGCTTTCAAGACTACCAACTCATCCTTTAGCGGCCTCAAATCCAATGCTAAGTGTTTGAATGTTGTCGTCAATGCGAGCATGCTCCTCCAGGTGTGAGCTTCCCACTTATTACCATGATGAGCTTCTAGAAGCTTCTACCACATACATGCTCCTTCCTGGGCCACCCTGTCACCAGGCTGGCACCGTATCCACTTTGCATGCGTAGTCCAGTCATTATTTTCACATGTCCTACCAAAAATCCCAAAATGGCTAAGTCATGAACCCTTGGTTCTGTCCGCGTGCGCGCCATAGGCTTCCTTAAAGCCTTCTCTAAACCCTACCCAATGCGCTTTATCCTTGCATGCCTATGTTCCCTTTTGTACTCAACCAATATTTAAGGGGCCCAACATTACCCCACACTATGCTTGTTCTCCATCCACAAGAACACCTCTCTAGTGAAAAGAAAGAATATAATAGACTTACACTGTGGGAAAAGAATAAGGGGATGAAAGAATATAGAAAGGAGAAAGAATGGGAAGTGATGGGATCATTGCAGTAGGCTAGGAAAATCCTTTTACAAGTCGGCCTCCAACTTGTTCTAGGCATTGACTTTGTTCTATGCTCTCTAATAGAGGTTTTCGACTAGGGTGCTCACCTCCACAAATTTTAGCCTGTTTCCTTGTGTGTTTATGGTGTTAGCAATTTTCTCTAATTCTTTTCCCACATCATCCAGCACATCCATTCTTCGTGTAATCTATGGGTACAGTTCCTTCAACCGGTTTTTAATTGAACCCCTTAAGGCTTTAATGGCTTCATATTTTCTTTCGACCTCAGAAAGAATTTTTTCCCTTTCTACCCTATTCCCTTTATTATTTTCCAGGAACTCCTTGAGTTTTTCTTCATGAGTGGTGACCAAGATTCCTGCCACTTTGTATATGTCTACGCAATTATTATATTTTCCCTTAGCAGTCTGGGAAGCAACTTTTATATCAGCAAGAACCTTGTTGTATTCTATTACAAATGCCATGACCTTCAATTTATCTTCCTTCTCCAAGCACGTGGCCACTTCTTCTATAGATTCCAAGGCTAATGGTTGCCTTTCCATGGTGAGGACTCTTGTTAAATCCTTTAGGCATCCTAAAGCAGATCCATACTTTTGTGTGGAGGGTGCTAGGTCCGGATGCTTCAATACTATAACATTAGTTATAGCCTCCACCTTCTTGTATATTGCGGCCACCTTGGCCTTCTCATCTTTTAGCTCATGTTGTAACTAGGCATTGATTAGTTTCTCTTAACTAAGCTCCTTGGCCCTTGCAGCTAGTTCTTCCTCTTTCTTCTTTAGTCCTCCTCCAGGTCTTTGGTTCTATCATTCTGCCCGAAGAGTCTAGCCTCAATTTCAACGGAGACCTTGTTCAACGTGTTGCACAGTTGTTCATCCGAGAGCTACTGAGCGTTCACCATGGGGTTATCTTTTGTTGGCCTTGACAATGTTATTATTGCCCTGTGGCTTACCTCAAATTCTGGCTCATCAAGATGGGACTCAATTTCCCATGAGAGCATCTTCCTTGTCCATGGGTATGCAACCTCCTTGTCAAAAGATGACATTGCCACGAGCTCTTCTGCTGGAATCGTGCTTTGGAACCACGTGCAAAACACTTTGTTGGGGTCATCAATATAACCCATCCCTGGCCTCTCCTCCCTAGTGTGCCTTCCTCCTGTGCATGTGCCCTTAGGAATAGTTATAGTTAAAATGGGGCCTCTAGCGCTGCCGTGGTCCTTTTCCACACTCTCCTCTTTCTCCTCATTTAACATTGGCTAAGCATTGCAATTCAACTTCTCCTCCTCCAAGGTCTCGATGACCTTTGTTTCCTCTTTCCCTGACACCTTGGGTATCTGTTCCATTGTAAGGGTTGGGGCCTTCTATGTCTGCGCACCATCTCCCTCACTTCTCATGTCTTGGGCAACTCTCCCTTCCTGACTATCCTTGCCTCATATGAAGAGGAACCCCTGACCCTCTTCTCCACCTTCTTCATCTGAATCATGTATGTTGAAAACAGGTGGCCCTTGTTCCTTTTATGGCCATCTTCCCTACTAACCTCTTCTTCGATATCTTCTTCTTCACCTATGCACTTATCCAAACTTATAGTTTCTTTTGAGGTGGTCTCCTCCTCTAGCCTCAGCTTCTTGCTAATTAGGGATTCCGGTGTAGGTAACTCTATTTCTTCTTCTCTCAAGGACTCCTTATCTAATGGATTTTCTAGCTCTGGAGTCTTTTCCTTGACTAAGGGCCTCTTCTTGTGTGAATACATGCTTGTCCTAGTGCTTGTCCCAGGGGAGCATATTACCTGTGTTTCTACAACACTTGGTATTTTATTCTCTGGCTCCTTTTCCATCTACTTGGGTGCAGGTCTATTCCTGCTAGTTGGATCCCCATGTATGGATACCTCATTTTCTAGATATGTGCCCTTCTCTGATTTGGGTCTTATGTGGAGGTACATGCGTGCCATGGATCCTCCTGCAATGGGAAAGGTCATGGTTTTTTTCATTTATACTTCATGCGACACGTACCTCTCCATGTACGCATGCTTGTTGGGGTAGACCAACCATTTGCACATTTCCCTGTGCTCCCAGTCTAGATTACTAAGGTCCAGTTTCAAATTCTTGGACTCTTTAAACCTGTTTACTGCTACTTGGAAGTATTGAGTTGTGAAGGCGAAGGGGAGATTGCACCATGGGCTCCATGTCTCATCCATTAGTTTGAACCTACCCAGGTAGAAATACTGGTACACAGCAAATTCAACTTCTCCTTTGGTGGCCACTGGAAGTTGTTCAGGAATTCTCCATTCAGGCCCGAACACATTCCTTAGGTGCATATACCATTTCTCTAGGTGCGCCTTGTGCACAGTTGTCATGGAGTCACATGCGTATTTTTAAAATCTTTTTGCGGGTGAAGGGTCCTCAGCCTAGTACTCCCATACGAATTTGTCTAATGCATCAGGTATTCCAATATCTGAAAAAATAATTATCAGTAGGACATTACTGAACAAGATCCTGTCTCCTTCCTTCGCGCAGCTTACAATCTCATCCACGATGAACACAGACAAGTTGTAGATGGTGCCCTCTGAGATTTTCTTACAAACATGTAACCATGGCTTATTGACCTGGGTCCATCTCTCCTGGAAATTTAACTTGGTCACCAGATGCGTGGCCATTTTCATTGCTGGGTCCTTGATGTCTATGATATCATAATATCTTGACCCCCTTTTATACGTGTAGGCAACAATAGTCTCCTTAATTGCCTCATTATTGCCTAGGTCATCTTCAAAATTGTCTCCTTCACAGATGAGGCCTGTGAAATGTGAGATGATTTGAGGGTTAATGCGCATCTTATGCCCCACAAAATGGAAGTTGTCCTCATGCATGTGCGACATCAGCCATTGATAGAGGTGCTCAGGCTTCCCGAAGTAAGGCAACTCAAAGAGTTGCAATAACCCTGCCCTTTCCAACTTGACCTTCATGTCATCGTTATAAATGGGAAAACCCTCTGGTGTCCTTTTATTCATTGGGCACACTAGCTCTAGTGCCATCTCCTTCTCAATTGTGCTCGTACAATGATTGTAGTTGTTTATAGACATGTTCCTTGGATGGGACTCCCACTCCTTCCCTAGCATTACTCAATCTGGGTATTGTATTTCTGCATACCACTCTTCGTTTGTATGTGCGTCAATTTCTTATTATTTTCCTTTTCCCTTGCCCTTATTGGGTGTGCTAACTGGTTTCTTGGGTGCCATTGTCTAGGTTCACTTCTTACTTTAATCACTTCATGTAACTCTGTTCTTCCACTCTTTCCCACCTTAGATCTCAAATTTGCAAAGAAAATTCCTTAAACCCGTGCCCTAGTTCTTCAAACCCTAGCTGGGATAATCCTTTCACAAGACGAAGCCTTCTCACAACTCTTTTACGCCCGTGAAATCACTTTCTTCTGGTTCGTAGATCTAAACTAGTCACCCACACTCAATCTCTCTTTTTTTTTTCACACGGATCAGTTTTTGGAAGCCCTAGTTTGTGAAAATGTAAAAAGCACTTCTTTCTCCTTATACACAAAGTGAATAATGAAGTTCCTCGACCCTCTATTTATAGTTTTTCCCTTTTTAAGCATTAAATTTTACTTCACCTACCACCATAATTTTTACATTTAATGCAGATTTTTCTGAAAAAGTTTGACTTTAGCACTTTGACTCATGCACCTGACCCTGCATGGGTAATCTTCCAACCTTCTGGCGTGTAACCAATCCATCTAGATAGGATAATCTTACACACGCGTCACCGGTGCCGAAGGCACTTCTTCTATCCTAGTTTTTGCTCTCACCTACCTCATGTTCCTTATGTGCTTTTTCCTCCTTTTTATGTGGGATCTGAGAGTAGCCTTATCTTGACACCAATCATCCTTTTCCATCTTTTATTTCCATGCACCTCTTTCAACACAACTTCCTTGGCACTTTACCCATGCTCTTCTTCACATTACTCCACCCCACACTAAAACAATGTGTAGTCCTTTGCGCACTCAAAAATCATCAAAGAGTAATAAGGGTTACTGGCACCCAAGGCGTAAAACAAACCAACAACATGAAAAGGGAACACAAGAAAAGAAATTCATAAAGGGAATTCTAAACTAACCGGAAAAACTGCCTTATTTAAAAACACCAAGAAGACTTATTTATAGTAGGGCTTCAGCCTACTCCCATTGAAGTGTCCAGGAAATTTCGTTCCATCCAACGCTTGTAACTGGCATGTTCCCGAGTCAAGGATGTATAAGATTTTATAGGGACGTAACCAATGGACCTTCAACTTCCCAGGATGGCGCATGAACTTAGAATCATATAGTAAGACCATCTTCCCAACCTTAAACTTCTTGTTTCTAATGTGGCGATCGTGCCATGCTTTTTGCTTTGCTTTTTCTACTGTTTGGCTCCACCTGGCGAGTGATCGTCTTTCATCCAACTTCATCAGTTCATCAATTCTTTCTTCCAGTGCTTTCTCATCAGCTAGCCCTCCTACCCGCACTATTTGTAGAGAAGGTAACATGAATTCAACTGGAAAAATGGATTCCACTCCAAACACTAATTGAAATGGTGTGGCTTTGTTTAGCCTTTTATAAGTTGTCATGTAAGCCCATAATATGACTGATACCTTGCCATCCCAATCTTGTCTTTCGACATCACAAATTTTGGTCAGGGTATGACTCAGTATTTTGTTAAATGCTTCCACATGGTTCTATTTTCTTGTGGGTGATAAGGGGTAGTTCTGTGATGAGCTACCATGAATTCTGATAACATGATCCTCATGGTCTCATTTAATAGATGTGTACCCCTATCGCTGGTTAAACTTAAAGGGAATCCATACCTTGTGATAATTTTCTCCCATAAAAATCTTATCATTGTTATTGTTGTGCAGTCTTTAGTTGGAGCTACTTCTTCCCACCTTGTCAAATAATCCATGCAAGTGATTACATAGCATGATCTGGTCCTACGCATTGCTGGTGCAATAGGGCCTACAAAGTCTATTTCCCATTTCTCAAAAGGTTCAGCGCTAGGGATAGGGCGTTAAGGAATTTCATCTCTCTTTCCTGGCTTGCCAATGCACTGACAATGGTCACACGCTTTACACTAGTCTTTGCAATCCTTATACAGAGTTTCCCACAATAATCCTACCATTAAAATATTACACACAGTGGCATCGCCTGCATAATTTCCATCTGCACTTCCACCGTGTGCTTCCTCTATGATGGCGAGGCAATCATGCTCTAGTACACATCTGTGCAAAACTTCATCCCTTCTAGTGCCACACCTTCTTTTAGGAATACCACAATCTCCTCCAAGTCCAAGGGTGCGCGCCGCAACCTAAAAAGTTGTGTGTCTGGCATAGCCTCTTCAATAATCTACACGTCCTCCCTTAAATAATCCTTGATAGATGATCAGGTCCATAATTACTTTTTCCAGGCTTCAAAAATACCATAAACTCAAACTCTTGAAATAATAGCAACCACCGACATATGCGCCCTTGTAGAATGGGCTTGTTCACTAAGTACTTTAACGTCATGTGGTTGGTGTAGAATAAAAAGGGTGTTGCCAGTAGATACTATCTGAACATAAAAAGTGCATAGATAATTGACAATGATTTGCACTCACTCGTGGTGTAATTATGCTATGCTAGGGTCAATTTCCTGCTTGTAAAACATAGAGGATGATAGAAAATTCCTTCACCCGGTTGTGCAAGCACTGCTCCAATGGTGGTTCCTGAGGCATCTACATGAATGTGGAAGGGCTTGTCCCAAGAGGGAAAACGTAATATAGACACAGTGACAAGCCTAACCTTTAATGTGTCAAATGCCTTCTACCGCACCTCTCCTTAGTGGAAGGCACTTTTGTGTTTGAGCAGTTCTTCTAGAGGTACGTCTATCTTGGCATACCCCTTGATGAATTTTCTATAATAACCTATATGCCAAGGAAATCCATGCACTGTGCTTTGGCTAGTAGGTTCCCCCAATCCCACAATAACTGTAACCTTGGCAGGATCTACTAGTAAGCCCTCCTTTCATATGATGTGCCCCAATAAAGTCCTAAAGGGTGTAGCAAAGACACACTTTTTAATCTTGAGAGATATTCTTAACTGCCGAAATATCTAAAATAACATCCTCAAATTATCATAGTGGTATGTCAATAGCCCATACACTACCCAATCATCCAAATAAACCTGAAGGAATTTGTGGATGAAGTCTTAGAACGGATAAACCATTATGCGTGAAAAAATAGAAGGCACATTCTTCAACCCAAAGGGCATGATGGTGTATGCAAAACTTCCCCATTCAGTAACGAAAGTTGTCTTCTCCTGGTCTTCCTTTGCAATTTGGACTTGGTGGTACCCCGAAAATCCATCCATAAAGGAATAGATTTTGCGCCCAGCGACTCCCTCTAAAATTTATTTCAGTGAAGTTAGTTGGAAAAGGATCGATGACAAAAACTATGTTCAGCTCCCTATAATCCATGCATATCCTAATCTTCCCATCCTTCTTAATGCTTATCACCATTAGACTTATCCGTTTCGATTCTTCCATGACGTCAATGATTTCAGAAGCTATCATTTTGTCTCTCTCTTCCTTTAACTTTACGCACAAATTGGGATTCATTCGGTAAGGTCTCTTCCTGACCGGGTGCACACCATCCTTCAACTTTATCCTCATCTCCCCCAAGGAATGGTGGATGCCTTTGAGCTCATGGTACCCATGTGGGAATAAATCCTCAAATTCATGCAAAATATCTATGATCTTAGAGACTTCCTTCTCTGACCAGTAATCTCCAATGATAACTTCCTTAGGTTCCTCTTCTAAGCCGATGTTAACCTTCTTTGTCTTTAAAGGCTCATGGTATGCACGTGCGTGAGCATCAACACTGTCCACTACCTTGCGTGTCCCTACAAAGTGGTTAACATCCAGGCTCTCTGCTTCCTCCCCATCAATAACATACACTAATCTCCCTTTCTCCTTTTCCAAGCATGTGCACTAAAGTTGTATATCTTCCACTTCTTCTACTTCTTCTTCAAAGCGCGTCTCCAAACCTAGTCCACCTAGCAGTTCCAACAACCTATCCTCTACCATGACACTATCCCCCATGGTAAGGTGCTTAACAACCTGTAATGTCTTATCAACTGATGGCTTGGTAATTTGATATTCAAACATTTAAATGAGGTCATCTGTTATCTCTTTCTAATTCCCTGTTTAGCGGCGTGTCTCAGAATGTATGTACCATGCACGTGCGCAACCTTGTAGTGTAGAATGCAACTTGTTCACCCAAAGGGATGGTGGCAAAGCTTCCATGCCTTCTCTCTAGACCTTCTCGAAAGGTTGGATGTGGAAATAGGCAGGTTCCTTACCATGGTAGTCCTTCATGGTGGTGGGTACGTTGCTTCTAGAAAACTTGACAAAGAGAGAAATTCTCACTTCGCATCATTCTAAAAGGATCTCCTGATTTGTAGCCCACCATTGTGTCACTCTGCTGAGTAGGACATAACTTAACATCCCTCTTCGTTCCTTCTCCTCCTTCCACTAAGCTTTCATCTCCTATAAAAATACCTCAGGGAAGGCCCCTCCTGAATACTTAGGTATTTTTTTCATCTTAGGCACCGAACTGTATGCGCCTTTGTTACTTTTGTTACTAATCCTCTCAACTGTCATTCGATTAATTCATAAGTCCCATGTGCCTAATTATCAAATGCTAGGCTAATGGTGTCACTTACTGATAGGGAATCCTCAAACTGGATAACTCCGTCGGTAGGATGGATTATCTCTGGATTCCTGATTGAGCGCACATATATCTTGTCTAGGAATTCTTCGCCCAAAGGTTTAGTATAGGGTGTTGACTTCCCATCAGCCAAGGGTATAATAACCTGATCCTCCTTATTTTCAAAAGCAATGTATGCCTTGTTAAATAAAGGTTAGCATTGTTCTTGTAACACCATGGGTACCCAATTAGTGTTGGGAAATTGTCCACCTTGGTGAACACCAAGACTTCGAAGTCCCCAATAAACTCAGCTCCATGGATAGTGATAGATACATCCCTTAAGACACAAATGGGCATTGCCTTCATTTTTTTGCCATATACAACACATTCAAAGATGGTTGTAATGCAAGTCTTCCCATCTGGTGCCAAGCATCCAATGTGAGAACATTGACCTCCGCACCTGTGTCAATGAGGATATTACTAAGGATCCATCCATCTACGACTGCATCCAATGTGATCTCCTTTTCATAATCAAGGATGTGAGGGGGAAGGTTTACATATAGGATTTGTCTCTCGCACTCTTCTTATGTGCATGGTACATTCTCCCTCAACCATGCTCTTAGCAAGGGAATAACATTCTCTTGCCTTAGCATTTTACATACTTCCTTGACCTCATCTAGGTCATCTTTTAGAACCTTGACCTTCCTCCTTTGTTCCTCCCTCCTGGACTACTCCTTTAGGCACTGGATTTCTCCTTGTAAACTCTGAATGATGTCCATGGTATCTTGATATACTTCCTTTTGATGCACGGGATTTGGGTACTTCCTATGAACTACTTCCTCTCTTGAAAATAGGGTCCTCTGCCTTGGTATTTACTTTACGTGCGCAGCCTCTGCTCTTATTGTTACTAAAACATGTTCTAAGCCTGCATCACGTGTCACCCACGACATCCATTGTGTGTCTGTCTTCTTGATGCTTACCATTGCAGTGCCCTTGTCTTTCCATAGTTGCTGATTCATCTGCTCAAAAAAATCCAGGCATTCCTCATACTTGTGATTTTTTCGGCACCATGAGCACTGTAATAGGTTTGGGCACTCCCATTTATAATGTTTTGTAGAGTCACAATTAACACAGGTTCCACATGGGAACTTATTCCTTCCTCCTCCGTGGTTATAACGACCATGAAATCCTCCGCAAAATCCCCTTCTGTGTGTTCCACCATTTGCGTGCTCCTCATAATGGCGATCATCACCCTTAGAACTATTGGCAATGCTCGTTTGGCGTACCCCATGATTAATGGCCTCATGGATCTGATCAATGAGCCTACAGTCCTTAGTATCATAGGTTGTAGAAGTACAAATTTTACAGTAGTAAGACACATTCTTTTGGATTACGCGTTATAACAAAGGGCATCTACTTGCATCATGGTCCCCATGAAAAATTTCACAGTCTACTGTCACGACAGGTATTTCCCTCTGGGGATAACTACCCTTGACATGCCTCTCTACTTCACAATATGTGCACCATAAACCACTGCGAGTCTCATGGGTTGAGTTTGCGGAAAATTTCTCCAGCTACTTAGCCATAGCAGTAATTTGAGCCTCTAGGAATGGGCTAACTCCAGTATCAACACTACCAACAACCTTGACGCGCATAGCAACTTCCAACGCCTTGCGTGGGTATGTGAAAGTTTTATGAGATAAGAAACTTCTAAAAGGTGTGATCAATCCTCCAAAAAACCACTGAGAATGTTGTGAAGGGTGAATATCATAAGATAACTTAGATAAGAGAGTTTTAAAATGTGCATCATACTCCTGCACGCTCTCTTCCATTACTTATTGAATCTCCTTCAGGGTGATGATGCTCTTCTGTTCAAACTCAGGGATGTGGAATTCTATCAAGAAGTCATTCTTTAAAGTAGTGCAATACACCACCATTTGATGGGGGTCATATTTCCTATACCAGATATGTGTGTGCCCCTGTAATGTTGTTGCAAATTGACTAGCCTTCCACTCCGAGGTTGTGATCCCTTTTGTGCACCATAGTAGCTCACACTTGTGAAAATTCTCTACAACATCCTCAATACCTCTATAATTTAGAAAGTGTAACGACATCTCAAAGAATACCTGAGGGGGTGGCTGGGACCCTCTTCCTCCTGAGCTAGAGCCTTGGTTTCCCCCAGTGTTCCCTATGTTGTCGGATCCACTAGGTCTTGTGCCTCTTGAGCCACCAGACCCACCAAAACCACTAGGTCCACCAGGTCCTATCCCTCCTGACCCACCAGATCCACTAGAACCACAAGTTCCTATAGTAGTTGTGCTAAGTGCCCCCAAGGTCCCACTGAAATGTGCACTGACGGTCTGTGATAATGCCCCACTACCGCTATTGTACCCCACACCACTCCTAGATGTGAGACTGAAGGATTGTATACTTGCTCCTTATCCAAAGACTCCTTCGAATACTGGGATATGTGTAGCCATAGAAGTGGGGACTGAAAAATTATACCTCTTAGGTGCAGATCTGTCACTTCCACTGATTCCAACTGGGTCAATGATACTCCTTCCTTGTTCTAAAAAAAAAAGCACCAGGGTTTCATCACTAGGTGGGTTCAGATACGTGCCAATGAATATTCTTTCTCCATGCGACGAAATCTCATCAAAAGCTGAAGGGGTCTCTCTTACACGCTTTCCAAGATGGGGTAGTATAGAATGCTCAGGTTCCACGTCCTTCACATGAACCTCAACTCCTTCCCGTAACATCTATCTCCATAGATCCATCACACTTGCAGCCTCACGTCATCTAGTAATCTTGCTTTTATGCGCTTCACTATACTTGAGCCGTCTCTCCTCTCTTTCCTTTTCCATCGTAATATCTGCCATCTTCCTCCACCCTAGCTCCCTCACCCAATGCTCAGAATGGCTTAGCCGGCCATTGTAAATGCCTCTAAACCCAAAGTAACAACCAGGATCTTCATTACCAGATGGATAACATGTAGAAATGATCCTCTGGGCTCCTGCAAAAATTCAAACTCAGCAACTTCAGGGAAATAATATGTGGAAATAATGTACTCCAGAGTGTAGTTAGCCAACACACCTTTCCACCAATGATCCAAAACATGATTCCATGTCAGATCTGCATCCTGTAGCCTCTGGTACTCTTCTTGGGTCCACATGCACGATCTAGAATACCAGCTTGATCTAGACGCATACGTTAAGAGCCATTCATATAGTTCGACTAGGAAGCATCAGTAAAATGTTTCATATAAATCATGGTAGAGGTTCTCTTCTACCCATTTACGTGCTTCAAACTCAGGTCTAATGCTAAATATTTGAGAAAATTCATCCTCCATGCTCTTGAACCATGATTCAACATTTTCCAGAGTTAAAGGTTCTGTCATTATTCATTACCTAGATCATGATGTATGCCATTTCCCACTACAACTTCGAAAAGAGATCTCGGCAATAGAACCACGATGTAGTCATTTTTACCCTTATCACAAAAAAAAGGAACCCCATGTGCACCGGCCTATCAACTAGCAGCACTGGGCACTCACCCAAGGCACTCATGGGAGTCGAGTCTCTCTTTTATGTGAGTTTAATGGGAAACATAATCTATAATCCATGTTCAAGGGTTTTGAAAGGAGTAAAACATACAAGCATCATAGAGCTCAAAACAAATTTTATATCCTTGCAGTCATTACATACAGAAAATTCTTAATAGATTGAATAACTTATACTAAAATAGAAAGAAGCTGTACAAACACTCATACTTAATTATAAACATAAATGCAAAAGAATTCTAAGAAATATGTATGCATTAGAATCATCAATGTTCATATTCATTGTAAACTGGTAACCTCATTACATTCATGGAGCCATTAAAAAATGTTATAGAGAAGCAAACCACAGTCATTTATTATATCTGGACTCATATGATTAGGTTTAAAAAAGAAATTTATAACCCCATACCCTCGATACATCCTTCCCTAAACACCACTACCCAACTAGCTGGTTCTTATTTTTCCTTTTGTAGGTGCTTGTATATATAGGATTTCTGGACTGCCAAATCATCCTCTAGCGGCCTCAGATTTGATGCCAAGTGCCTAAATGTGGTCCTCCATGAGAGCATGCTCTTCCAGGCCTGAGATTCCCACTTTTTACCATGATGAGCTTCTAGAAGCTTCTACCATAGGCATGCTCCTTCTTGGGCCACCCTGTCACCAAGCTGACACCTTATCGACTCTGCATGCGCAATCGGGTCATGCTTTTCACGTGTTCTATCAAAACTCCCAAAATGGCTAAGTCCTGAACCCTTGGTTCTGTCCACGTGCATGCCACGAGCTTCCTTAAAGCCTTCTCTAAACCCTATCCTGTGTGCTTTATCCTTGCGTGCTTTTCTTCAACTAGGCCTTTTGCACCTATGCACCCTTTTGTACTTAGCCAATATTTAAGGGGCCCAACAATAGTTTCGTGTTTAAGTATTGTATACATGCTGACAATGAAAAATATATTCTTTACCGCTTAACAGATTTGGAAACATTTTTTACACTTTGTGGGATTCTACCCATGTTGAATGAAACAAATTCTTTAATAAAACATACTCAAGTAATATCCATCTATATAGTTAACTTCATTAGATTGAGAAAATGGGTATGTTAAACACTAGATTTGCTATACAACTCTGATGAATGTTTTCAAGGAAATTTATTCAATAGTTGGAAAATTATAAATTTTTAAAAGAATCCTAAAAACTATTTTAGATTCAATATAAGTGGTAATTTTTGTATCCTTGTAAATGGGAACGAGATTCAAATGCACACTTTCCAAACAACATTGGATATTATTGAAGAAAACATTAAAGAAGTACCTGTAACACGTAATTTATACAAAGGTATTATATCTCAAACAAGGATCAAATTGAATAAAATATCAAAATGCTTATCTAATGAGATCAAATAACACTTTAAAAGGAATGAGATTCTTGAGGCCATGGGAGTGGTAAATTCTATATTTTGGAATCCTCTAACAGGTAAGAAAGGTATATGTGATTCATATAAAAAAATATGGTTACTCTCATTAATCATTTTGGAAAATTAGTAGAATGTAACAAAGTTAAAATTAAGGGTATTATTCAAAATGAATTAATTTCATGTCAATCAACTCATTTCAACATCAGAATGGTCAAAAAATATGACTTTCTAAGTGAACCAAAAGATAATGGTGTAATTACATGGATATGGAAAAACTTTTATCCTAGTAGTATCCTATATGAAAGAATTAGTGAATGCTTTTGATTCTATGAATTGTGTCAAACAATGATATTGGGATTAGTTGAAGATGAAAGGGTTTTTATTGCATTAGCATTTGTTAAATCAAAAATCGAAACAGAATGGATAAAAATCTTGAGACTTGTTTGAGGTTGTATGTTTCACAATGATGTGGACACATTTCCTTATGAAAGATTATTGGTAATCTGGAATTATATTACATAAAGGAGAGAGGTATTTAATTCTAATTTAGGGGATAATAACCATAAATAAAATACAAACATCAAAACTGTGATTGAAAGTAACAACACAATATTAAATAACAATTTAAGTTTTGAAGACCTAAATAGTCAAGAATTATTTGAGCTAGATTGTAGTCATCTTGCATATGCCTTACTTCTACCCCAAGCATGATGGCCTATCACCTAGTATGCGTTGGGTGCTCACCCGAGACGCACAAGGTGCCGAGTATCTCCTTTATGTGAGTTTTGCTAGAATGTTCCACCATTAATGGAGGATGGGTTTCATGAACAAAAATATTTACATTCACTCAAAAATAGAAAGTACAAATACTAGATCCAGGAACAAATGTACCATAATTGGAAATAAACATTGTAATAGGCATAAAGAAGCTAGATCTGATCCATAACAACATGAATAACACAAGGGTTTATGCACATAAACAAGGATATCTAAAATAAAACATCATATATTTATTTATAAACATTTATAGTAGCCTCATTATATCACAAGGGTCATACAGACTGAATATATCAAGAAATACCATCTCAAAACCCTACAAGATACATTGCATAGAGAGTTCTTAACTATACCCTCCTATCTCTTATGCATCTCTCTACCAAGTTTCTTTATTACCTCCAAAATCTCTCTCTATTTCAGACCCAATCACTCCTTTAAATAGAATCTAGATCTTTCCTTCACTACCATAGTTAACCCATGATCAGATCACACACCATGTGGAAATGTGGTCCTCCATGATTGAGTGCCTTCAACAACTCGCTAAACCTTTATAAACCTCCACTAATTGTAATGATCCTTATCCCAAAATATTCCCTTCATGGAATATTTTTTCCTTGAGCTGTAAGAATTCAGTCTGGAACCTTATCCACTCATCACGCCTACTCAAGCCTTCAGATGTTTTCCATGCAACGCTATAACAAAAAATATGGCTAAGTACTTAAACCCTTGTTCTTCTTCCATGTGCTCCCTAGTTCCAACTCAAACCTTTTCCTTGTGCTCTTTTCCCTGAGCACATTCCTCTTGTACTACCTTCCGTGTGTACTAACCTTCTGACTTAGGACTTAGTCCATTCATGGCCCAATATTACCCCACACTATGTGTGTTATCCATCCCCAGAAACACTCTGCTCTTTCACCAAATAATAAAGAATCAGAGAAATGAAATAATTTGTAGTTGAATAAATAATGGAAGAATTGAACGATCACACTACTGCTGGATGAGAAGTGGGAAGTCTCTCTTCATGGATGCTTCAATTTTATCCCAAGCATCTACCTCACCCTATGCTTGTTGAAGTAAATCACCCACTAATGTGCTAACTTTGTCAAAACTTAGCTCATCTCCTTTATCCTTCAACGTATATACGATTTTTTCCATCTACTTGCTAAGGTCACCTAGTGCATCCATCTTGCGAGTGACACAGGGGTACAATTCCTTCAATTTAGTTTTAATCAAAACCCTTAAGGTTTCGATCACCTCTAATTTCTTCTTGAATTCTACTAAGATTTTATCTTGCACCACCCTACTCCCCTTGTTTTTCTCTTGAAACTCCTTCAAAGCCACCTCATGGCTAACAACCAATATACTTCCTACTATATCTCTGTTGCCATAGTTGTCATACACAACTTTGGCCATTTTCACCACGTTCTTTACTGAGGCATGAGCTCAGAGTACTGAGTTATTGTATCCCAAATCTTAAACTTTTCTTCTTCCCGTTAGCATGCCATAACCTCTTCTTCCAACTCCAATGCAAGGGGTTTCCTCTCCTTGGTGAGTATGTGCATCAAGTCTTCCAAGTAGTGCATGGTTGAATCATACTTCTACTCAAGAGGGGATAGGTTCAGGTGCTTGAAGATAATGACATTTGAAATAACCTCTACATTCTTGTAGACTTCATAAACATTTACCTTTTCACCCCTCAGATCATGCCTTAACTGTGCATTGATCAATTCCTTCTATTTTATCTCACTGTCCCTCTTAATGATCTCCTCATTGTTTTTCTCAAGCTCATCCTGCAAGACTCTAAATCTATCATTTCTACCAAAAAGTCTTGCTTCCACCTCCAACAACACTTTGTTGAGTGAATTATAGATATGCTCATCAGATAGCCATTGGGCATCTACAATAGGATTCACCCCCTCATTTCTAGTGTCTCCATCAATGCATCCTTGTTAAACTCAATCTCGGGCTCATCAATGTGGGACTCAAAAGCCCAGGATAACATTTTCCTTATATGCTGGTACACACTCTCTTCATCAAAAGATGACCAACAAAGGAGTTGGTCTATGGGCATCGTGCTTTGGAATCACACATGCAGTACCCTATTTTGATCATTAATGTAAGTCATGGCATGTTCCTGTGCCATTACTACACACTTTCCACCTATGCACGCTGCCTTAAGGACACTTACTGCCATGCTAGGATCTCTGCCCATACTTTCATTCTCTTTCCATACACTCGCGATCTCCTTTGTTTCCTTTAGCACTTTTTTGGCATTGCGCTCCACCTCATGCTCCACTAACTTTTGTATAATACCCTCCACCTCCTTCTCTACTATGTCATCTATCTATTCTTTGGTCAGGGTTGGGGTCTTCTGAGCATGCATGTCTACTTCATCACTTACTCCTTAGTTATGGGTTACCTCCTCATACTCATTCTTATCTTCATCCCTTTCTTCATCATACTTGTTTACATCGTACACATGAGGATTTTGAGCTTCCTCACACTCCTGATTTTCTTCCTCAGTCTTATGGCCTTCCATGCTCTCTGTATCCTCCGAGTCTGAACCTTACACCATCCTTTGCTTCTTCTTTACTGGTGAATCCTAACATAGGGGAATTCTCTTTCTCATGCGACTCTTCCCTCTCGGGAGACTCCTTCGTGGTGGAATTCTTCCTATGAGTGTAAGTGCTCATGCCCGTGCTAGATTCCAGTGCCCCCATAGTCTAAACTGTATGCACGCTCGACACCTTTTCTACAGGAGTCTCCTCTCATTCCCTCTTCTTTATTACTACTTTATTTCTTCCAACAGGGTCCTCTAGGATGGAAACATCATTCTCAACATATGCACCCTATTCGAACTTGGTCCTGAGGTGTATATACAACCTCATTGTTGTCTTCCCCACAATAGGTAGTGACACAGGTTTCAACATGTGTATGTCATGAGAGACATACTTCTCTACATAAATACACTTCTTGGGGTATATCAAAGTTTGGTGCAATGCGCGATACTCATGGTCTACCTTACTAAGATAAAATATAAGCTTCTTGGCCTCCATAAACCTATTGACCACACTTTAAAAGTACTATGCTATGAAGGAGAAGGGAAATTTACACCAAGGAATCTTGGTTCCATTCGTCAAAGTAAACTTGTCGATACATAAGTGTTGGTATACGATGAACTTAGATTCTCCATCCACTAATGCTAACAAGTGCTAAGGTATTATTCATTCTTCCCTGAACACATCACACATTTTTTTGTACCATTTCTCCAAGCATGCCTTATGAGAAGCCATCATTGTTTCACAAGTGTAGGCTTTAAATATTTTAGCAAGGAAGGGGTCATCATCTGGGTACTCCCAAATATATTTATTTGGCCCATCGGACACTCCAATTTCTGAAAACACAATGGTGAGAAGGAAGTTACCATGCATAATATTGTCTCTATCATGCATGACATCTATGTTTTCCTCTGCAATAAAGGATGAGAGGTTGTAGATCGTTACCTTTGAAATATTGAGACCAAAATTCAACCACCTCTTGTATATTTGTGTCCACCTCTCTTGCCCATTCAACATGGTGACTAGATGTGCAACAATCTTCATCAAAGGATCGATGATCGAGTTGATATAAAAGTAGCGTGAACCCTTCTTATACTCATATGTCATGATTGTCTTCTTAATGGAATCCTTGTCACCTAAGTCATCATCCAACAACTCTCCTTTACAGATAAGGCCAATGTGCCTAGAGATGAGTTGAGAGGTTAAGCACATTCTCCTTCCTGAAAAATAAAAATAGTCCTCAGAGACGTGTTACATCAACCACTGGTATAAACTTTCAAGATTTCCAAAATAGGGAAACTCATAAAGTTACAAGAGTCTAACCTTCTCCATCTTGGTCTTCAACTCGTCATCATACACATGCTTTCCATCCCGTGTCCTCCTTCCCATGTGGCAAACCAACTCTAATGCCTTTTACTTTTCAGTGGTGCTCGTACAGTGGTTTTAGTCACTCACGGCCATCTTGTGTATGTGAGACACCCATTCCTTCCCTAATAACATGACATCTAGGTATTGTATCTACGCATACCAATCTTCAATAAAACTGGTCGAAACGGCTCATTTTCCTTTTCCCTTGCCTTTTCCCTTCTTTAGTGAAGTGTTCGATCCCTTCCTTGGTGCCATTTCTCTTCTCCTTGGACCTTTGTAATTCCTTCCTTACGTTTAGTTTCAACACTACTCAAACCCTAGGCCCCACTCATGTGAAATATCCTCAAAAACTCGTGCCCTAGCTTTGTAAACCTTAACCTGGAGCACCCTTTTTCCACAAGGTAATGTAATCACTCACAGAATCTACTAAAAAACCTCCTCTGCATATGCTCGTGTACTATGCTCGCAACTGGTTCATAAATATATCGATTTCTCACCTTCACACACCACTTTCCACAATTATTTTTATAAAAAATTCCTTAGATTGCAAGGTATCTTCAATATCAAACACAAGGTAGAAAAAAATAGTTTCCTTGACCTTCTATTTATAGTATCCCACTTTTCTTTGCATTAAAATCTTTGTCACCTACCACCGTACCTCCACATTAAATTCAAATGTTTTCACCACTGTCTTGTGTTTTTTATCTAGCGCTTTTCCTCCATGTGCAAACCTACGTGAAACTCTCACAGCCTTCTGCCATGTAAAAAATTTATTGACAATAGATCCTTGCGCGCGCTTACAAAGCCGAAGGAAATATTCCCCTGCATTCTAATTCTAGTTCTTGAAACCGCCTAACTCATGTTGTTATGCACTTTTTACCCTTATACGTGGTTTTCTCAAAGCCTTTTCACACCATTCTTCCACTGTGAACACTTCTTCTACACACTTTCCTTCATCCTACACACCTTTGACTTTACAACCCAGGCCACCGACCAACATTGCTCCCAACACTTGATTTTTACTAGAATCTTAACAAAGATTATCCTTTGACACCTTCCACCCCACACTAAATAGATGCGCGGTCCTCTGCGCATAAAAACCCTTTCAAAAAGTAAGTAGCTACCAGTGTGCAAGCATGCCCAAAATAAACCAAAAAAAAAGACAAAGCAAGCGATGAAGAAAGGAAACACATGGAAAGGAAATTACATTAAGGGAAATCCTAAGCTACATGGCAATACTGCCTTATTTATAAACACACAAAAGACTTCTTTAAAGTAGGGCTTCAACCTACTCCTGTTAAAATAACCAGGAAACCTTGTTCCATCAAGTTCCTCTAATTGACAAGCACCTGAATCAAGTATGTGAGTGATAGTGTATGGTCCCAAAAAATGTACCTTGAGCTTTCCTAGGTGGCACAAAAACTTCAAATAATACAAGAGAACCATCTTCCTAACTCTAGCTTCTTATTTTTAATATGTCTATCATGCCATGTCTTGTGCCTGGCCTTTTCCATTCTCTGACTCCATCATATTATGGTACATCTTTCATCCAACTACATTAACTTATCAATCCATTCCTTAAGTGTTTTGTCATCAGCTAAACCTCTCATGTGTGCAATACACAATGATGGTAACATGAATTCAACATGTAACACAACCTCCACGCCAAACACCAATTGGAAATGTGTGGCCTTTTTAAATCATTTATAAGTCATCTGATATGACCATAACATGGAAGATACTTTTTAATCTCAATCCTTTCTCCCAACATCAAAAATATTGGTCAACATGTGACTCAAAATTTTGTTAAAAGCTTCCGTTGTTCCATTAGTTTGTGGGTGATAAGGGGTAGTATTGTGATGGACCACCATGAATTCTTCCAATAAGATTCTAATTGTCTCATTTAGGAAATGAGTACCCCTATCACTTGTTAAACTCAATGGGCATTTATACCTACTGAATATATTCTCCCCAAGAATCTAGCTTCTTTCGATGTTGTGTAATCCTTCATATGTGTCGCTTCTACCCACCATGTAAGATAGTCTATACCTGTAATGCTATAATGCCAACCTGTCCTTCACATGGTTGGGGAAATAGGACCCACAAAGTCAATTTCCCACTTCTCGAATGGCTATGCACTAGTGATAGTCCTTAATAGCATTTCATCTCTTTTCCCTAGTTTATCAAGGCACTGGAAATGGTCACAGGCCTTACAATACTCGATACAATCCAAGTTGTAAACCATTTCCCACCAAAGGCTAGCTAAAAGGATCTTGCACACAGTCACATTCCCCGCATAGTGTCCTCTTACAATTCCACCTTGAGCTTCTTCCATGATTACAATATGCACATGATCTAGTACGCACTGACATAAAACCTCATCATGACCTAGTTTGTATAAGTCTCCACCAATTAACATATAGGGCATGATACGTATGGCTATTTGATTCCTCTCTAATGCCTTCATCCCCTTTGGCGCCACACCCATTCATAAAAACAAATAAATATATTCCAATTCTGAGGGCACGTACTGTAGCCTGAATAACTATGCATCTGACATTATATCCTTAAGGATCCACACATCCTCACCTGAAGTTGTTGGAACATAATGATTAAGTGGTTTGGCCAACCCTTAATGTATATGGGTCCATCACTAATATATAGGTTAATATTTAATAATATGAAATATTTATATTTCTATTATTAAATATGCTAACCTAGGTATATACTTTAGGTTAAATATTTAATATCATGAACTGATTATATTTATAATATTAAATATTATAAACCTAGGTGTATGTGTTAACCATTTTAGGTTGAAAAGGTGGGTCGGGAGACATACCCGATCACCTTATATAAATAGGACTTTAGGTCCTCATTTGATATATTTGGAAAATATATCAAAGGTGTGCAAATCAAGTGATTTGGTTTTACCCTTGGTAAATAGGGTTTCAAAGGAGGAGGTGATCTTACTAGATGTAAAATAAGTTCTCTGAAGTAAAAGGTTATTTTCAAAGTGATTTTTACCCTATTGGGGTTTTCTACTATAAATATTGTGTCACCCACGTTATTTATTTCCTGTAAGTATTTCTTTATGTACTTATGATATGATGTAATCTTTATTTAAATATTTATTGTAACATTATGTAATATGTAAGTTGATTAAATATGTATTTTTAAAAGTATATGGTCCCCTTCTTTTCTTCCCCAATTGAGTTTGGCATTACATTTGTGTAATTAAACTCTCGGCAATTTTTTTAGGGTTTTTCAATTTTAAATCCCTATTTTGGGGGGGGGGGAGATATAATATGATATGATTCTTAATTTCATTTACATTTTTTAAATTATATGGAATTAATGTTTGTTTGGAGATTGATGTGTGAATAGGTAAAAGGGGCTTCAAATATTTACCTGCGTGAAAAATCACATACATAAAAAGAAAGGATTTATTACTATATGAAATAATTTTCATGTTTTCTATAATTTCAAATTTTTACAGGTTAAATATTTTGGAAGGTAAATTCACACCTGTGTTCTTTGGTCCCCTCTCAAAGGATTCAATTTGAAAAACTATAGTTTATAGTTAATCTATAACTATATCATATATAATTTGAAAACTATATTATTATTTTTAAATAAAAATATATATAATATACAATAAGGTTTATATAATAATTTATATAAACATCATATTAAAATTTATATAGTTTTGGAAAAAAATACTATATATTAAAAGCCTATATATGCAGGTATATGAGATTTTACTAGTGATTCATGGAGGAAGGCGGGCTTGAAGAAGGTGGGTTTGAAGATCATGGAGGAAGACGGGAGGATTTTGAGAGTGTGGTTTCAGCAGCTCTAGCTACGGAATGTCTTTTAAAAGGCTGCGAACTAGCTGTTAAGGCACCGTTAAGTGAGGGAGAATCAGCTAAAGGTCTTAGTACTGGATCTAGATCCTGGGCTAATATTCTTAAGGTACCTCCTGACAAAAATGTGGGTCCTCATCCTGCATGTGATCTAAATTTTAAAAGTACAAAATATGTTGAGGGGGTGACCCACATACAAGTTCCTGATGGATGTCTGTATAGAGCTCTTGAGAAAACCAATCTAGCCCTAGTCGGAAAGTTTTTGGGATCAAGACCCAATGTAGATACTATAAGAAAATGGGCCACTCGCAGATGGAAAGTAAAAGGGGATTTGATTATCACCACCATGGCCAAGGGTTTTTTTCTAGCCCGATTTAATCTACAAGCTGACGTAGACTCTGCCTTATTGGGTGGTCCCTGGTGTCTTGGCAATATGGGGCTATTTTTAAAGAAATGGTATCTTGGGTTCAATCCATATACTAAGAACATTCATGCCATTCCCATATGGTGTAGACTCCCAGGGCTACCCCTTCATCTGTGGGATGATGAAATCCTTCTTCATATAGCCAAATCGATTGGTTCACCAGTTGGGCTTGATGGACCTATGAAAAATAGATCAAAACTGGCCTTCGTAATGTTCTGTGTCTCTACTGAAATGGAACAAGAGCTTCCTGATCACATTGTTCTGCAGTCAAAGTTTGGAGCATGAAAACAACAAATAGAGTATGAAGATTTCCAACTTAGATGTAGCAAATGTCATAAATTAGGACATTTTTCTAGAAAATGCTCTTAGCAATTAATGCAAAAGCTAGAAATACCCTCAGATCATTTTGAGGCTCAAGAACAGAAACAGGTGGATAAGGATGATAACGATCCTCTAACAGACCAGAATGCTGGAGATAGCTGCTTGCAGATGAATCCCAGGCTAAAAGACCGGAAAAAAGGCTTTAAGACAAAGAGGCCACCGGTTTATAGAAAACTGTGGAGGCCTAAAATTCACCAAATGGAAAAGATTGATGAAACCCAAAAGGAAAAAGATCTGGAATTGTCAAAGGGTGAAGAAAGCAAGAGGGATATGGCAGTGGATCCAGCAATGAACATTAAGACACCAAATCCAGTAAAGCTGAGCATGGAGGTTGATGAAGAAAATGAAAAAGTTTCCATTCTTCTTATCTCTAAGGAAGAAGAGATGGAAAAAGCTACTCCTTTTGCTCATCAAGAACTATTAAATAGGAATAGCTCTCTGGAGCTACTCAAAATGAGGCAAGGAAAAGTCAAAGAGGTTCTGGAATCCATAGCAAGAGATCTAAACCAAGATAAAGAGTTTACTGATATGGAGGAACTCACTCCTAAAATGGTTAAACAAACTGATGTTGATAAAGGAAAAGAGGAAGGGGAAATTACCCCTACTAGTAAGAAAAGTCTATCAGACTGTGATAAAGATGGATTCATCACAGTGAGAAGTAAGAAACGAGGACTAAAAAATCTTGAAGAGATTCTGGAATAACTCTATAGTGATAAAAAGAAGCAGATTGGAAGCTGGGAAGCTTCCACCTCAAGAATCACAAGGGCCACTACTAGAAGAACTACAAGTATTGGAGTTCCCTATAGAAAAGGCATATTATCCAAGAGAGAAGTAAGAGAAAAAGAGAATGAGAAAGAAATTGCAGATGGTACACAAAGGATTTTGAACCATCTGGTAACTGCATCTCCAAATTTTTTTTTAATGAAGGTCATTTCTTGGAATGTCAGAGGACTCAATGGGGGGCCTAAGCAAAGAATGCTTAAGGAAATTAAAAGATCAAATAGGCCAAGCATCCTTCTTATTCAGGAAACTAAAATGAAAAGTAAAGCTGTTGAAGATTGCAAAAGATATTTCTGGGAGAATGTTGCCTTTGCTGCTGTTGATTCTCAAGGAGCTTCTGGAGGCTTAGCAATCTTTTGGGATACCAAAATTGTTAATGGTAATGTACTTTCTTCCTCCCAGAATCATTCAGCTATAATTTTTAAAAGCCTTGAGAATAATTCTAGCTGGATTCTTTCCAATATTTATGCACCCAATACTGTTGCTGGTAAAAGAAATTTATGGAAGGAGTTAACCTTGTTTCAGAATAATGTTGAGGACATGAACTAGTTGATAATGGGAGACTTCAATACTCCTTTAAATCTGGGAGAAAAATTTGGGGGGAACTCTGAATTTTCTATCAGTATGGAAGAATTTGTTGACTTCATCTCGACTCTTAATCTTATGGACATAGAACTTCATGGTAATCAATTTACCTGGTCTAACAGAAGATTTGGGGAGAACTTGATTCAGGTTAGACTAGATAGAGCTCTCATTTCTACTAATTGGATCTTAGATCAGAATTTTCATCTCTCTTCTCTCCCTAGAACGGGCTCTGATCACAATCCTATTGCCCTAAATTTCTTCAATTGGTCAAAACCTTTTCACTGCAATTTCAAATTTGAGAAAATGTGGCTTGAGCATGAGGATATTCTTGATAGAATTAAATAGTGGTGGTATTGGGAAGGCACAGGGATGGCCCAATTCAGGATTCTACAGAAGTTGAAAAATGTAAAGCAAAAGGCTAGAATCTGGAATAAAGAGGTTTTTGGGAATATTTTTGAAAAGAAGAAAGAACTTAAGCAGCAGCTGGAAGAGCTTGAACTTAAAGTTTCCTTGAAAGGTATGACCCTAGAGGATCATCAACAGGAAAAAAATCTTCTCTCAGATCTGCATAATATAAACAGCCATGAAGAATCCTTTTGGAGAATGAAGTCTAGAGCTCTTTGGCTAAAAGCAGGAGACAGAAATACAAAAATTTTTCATTTGACAACCCTCAAGCATAGAGCTTGTAACAGAATTACTGAAGTATCTAAGGACAATGGGAGAATTACTAAGGATTCTGAAGATATCAAAGAAGAAGCCCTCAAATTTTACAAGAATCTGCTCACTGAGAATAACTCCTACAATGAACAAATGACCTCCTTTCTCTTATATTCCATTCCTAATAATTCACTACCTGCTGAGATATTTAAGAGTCTTTCCAAAATAGTCACCATTGAGGAATTGAAAAAGGTTGTTTTCACTTTAGAAGGGGATAAGGCTAAGGGTCCCAATGGGTTTTCGGCCAACTTCTTCCAAAGATGCTGGGAAATATGTTCTGAGGATCTGCTGAAAGCTGTTAATGAGTTTTATAGAACTGGAAATCTTATCAAAGAATTAAATAATACTCATATTGTGCTTGCTCCTAAGAAGTTGGATGCAAAGGACTTCAAATATTTTAGGCCAATCAATTTGGTCAATGTAATATATCGAATCTTCACAAAGATTCTTACCACTAGGATGCAACCTATTCTTATGGAGATTATTTCACAACAGCAGAGTGGATTCATTCAGGGAAGAATTATTCAGGACAGAATTATCATGGTCCATGAAACAATCCATTATACGGATAAAAGTAAAAAAGAAGGGATGGCTATCAAGCTAGACATGCATAAGGCCTTTGACAGAGTCTCCTGGAAATTCATGGATGAGGTCTTATCCAAGTTTGGTTTTCAAAATAAATTCAGGAAAATTATTCATTCTTGTATTTCTACTTCTAGATTCTCAGTGGTTGTTAATGGGGAACCGGTTGGTTTTTTTTCCAGCAATAGAGGAATTCGGCAAGGGGACCCAATCTCCCCTTTATTGTTCATTATAATGGCTGACAGTTTAAGCAGATCTATCTCAAAAGCTATTAGTATTGGCATGATAAAGGGCTTTCTACCAACTTCTGGTAATCAGGTTTCCTCACATCAGCAGTTTGCTGATGACACTCTGCTTCTTCTGATGGCCTCAATAATTGAGGCAAAGGCTATCAAAACTATCCTTAGATTTTATGAGGAAGCCTCGGGACAAAAAGTTAATTTTGACAAAAGCTCTATCTATTTCTTCAATACTCCTATAGAAAGGCAAAGAAAGATTGCTAATATTCTCGGATGCACTATTAATTCATTACCAGCTACTTATTTAGGTCTCCCTTTGAGTACTAGAAAGATTTCTAATGAGGTTTGGAATGATCTTATTAAGAGATTTAAAAAAAAACTGGCTGGTTGGAAAGGAGCTCTACTTTCAAGCGCAGGCAAGTGCTTATTGATAAAAAGCACTCTTCAGAACCTACCTATTTATATCATGTCAATGTTCAGCATACCAGCAGCAGTGTCGAACAGTATTGAAAAAATTCAAAAGCACTTTTTATGGCATGGTACTGAGGACAGGTTCAGGTATCATTTAGTGGCTTGGGAGCAGGTATGTAAACCAAAGAGACTTGGGGGGTTAGGTATTAAAGATATCAAACATATGAGTGCTGCTCTTATTGCAAAGTTAGGTTGGAGACTTATAAAAGAACACAAGCCTTGGACAGAGTTGGTTCAGATCAAATACCTTTCCAACCAAAGCAAGATTTCCTTTATCTTTGATTAGTTTCTTCCGAATGGTTCTATTTTCTGGAAAAATCTTCTACACAGCAGACATATTCTCTCTCAGGGATGTAGCTGGAAACTTGGGGATGGTCAAGACATTAATTTCTGGACTAATAAATGGACTGATATTAATTGTATTTCATCTTATGGCCACATTAAAGACATCTTAATTACAAAGTATGGGCACAAAATACAGGGCTATATTGAGGTGGATGAAAACAAAAGAAAATGGAAACAACTCAAAGTTGAGGAGGATAATGTGCAGACTGATGTTTCATCTCTACAGAATCAACTTTCTCTAATTCATATTAGTAATCAAAATCATAAGGATGAGCTCATTTGGAAAGATTCTTTTGATGGAGAATATTCAGTTAAATCGGGTTATAATTCTTTCTTTACCTCTATTGAAAGTGAAATTAATTGGCATAAGCTGTGGATGCCAGAGCTAACCCCTAGAGTGAACTTTTTCTGGTGGCTCATCATTAAAGGCAAGATACTGACTAATGAAAACCTCATTAGGAAGGGATTCATCATGCCGAATAGGTGTTGCATGTGTCAGAAAGATGCAGAAGACATAAATCATTTATTTCTTCATTGTAAGTACACTTCCAAAATTTGGCATCTTGTTTTTGAAAAATTTAATCAGAAATGGATCTTTCCCCTTACTTGTCTTCAGGCCTGGGAACAATGGGACTCTCCTTACAAACATTGTGTGGTGAGGAGATTATGGAAACTAGTTTTACCTCACACCATGTGGTGAGTTTGGAAGGCTCGAAATGATGGCATATTCAGAAATACTAGAAAGTTATGCAACAAAGTATACAAAGAAATTACCATTGCTGTGCAGGACAATATTGCAAGATTTAAACCTCCTAAAAATAGACCTTGCCCTGAGGAAGAAGAGTACATTCTGGTTGCTTGGAATATTGACACTGTCTTCAAAAAGAATAACAATGGTATGGATAGATCCACTGTCCGTTGGATTAAGCCTCCCAATGCTTGGCATAAGTTGAATTTTGATGGGGCCTCAAAGGGAAATCCGGGAGATTTGGGAGGTGGAGGAGTCATCAGAGATCATAGAGGCTACTTTGTTGCAGCTTTTTCTAGGAAAATGGGTAGGCATACTAATCATTACTCTGAAGCTCTTGCTGCTCTGTGGGGAATAAGACTAGTCAAAGATTGTAATATTCTGAATATTATTATTGAGGGTGATTCACTGAACATCATCAATCTCTTAAACAATAAGCAACCCCCCAGCTGGTCAATTAGAGATTTTATTGTTGAAGCTACTGATATATGCAAGAGTTTTGAAAATGTTAAAATCAACCACACCTATCGGGAAGGCAATAGGGTCGCAGATGGTTTGGCAAAATTTGGGGTGAACAATACTTTTCAAACTTGGATAAGGGGGGACATTCTTCCCACTCAAGTTAATAAAGACATCATCAATGATTTACATGGCTTGGAAAGTAATCACTAATGGCTGTAATGTTGATGCTAAGGAGCAGATTTTTAAGTACAGAATGATGACATCATCTAAGATTTGTGAGATTTGTGTGATTTGTGTGAACTAGATAGTCATCATTACTTGTCATAGGGAGAACGCTAAGGAGTGGGTCACTAATTACAAAGTCAGGTCTAATAATTACTTCTTTTATCACGAATGGGAGAGATTCAAAAACAAAGCTAAGACTGATACGCATAGTGCTAAAACTTTTACCGTTGCGGGCAGAGTCACTGGAAAAATGGGGGGTCCACCTTGCAAGACTGAACCCACCCATAATCCTGCACGTGGAAAGAGGATGCAGGGCTCAGGAACTATCTTCAAATTAGGGGTCTGGTGAATTTTATTGAAAGAATACAAGGTTTTGATCAGGATATTTCTATTAAATTTGTGCAGGGATGGAAGAATCAGGTAGTTAAGTACAACAACATTGAGGTTGAGATTACAGAGGAGCTTATCACTTAGGTCACAGGGCTCAGCCTTGATGGCACCAAATTCTTTAACAAGAAGGTGGACAGAGAGGTGGAGGTAAAGAAATTCCTAGACGAAGGGGAAAATCTTGAATTTGTGACAGCCGGCATCAAGTTGACTTCGATTCCTGAGCCTTTTGCTGAGCTCGCCAGGATGGTTATTAGGTATGTAACTCTTGAGGGTAGATTTGTTACTATTCCTCAAAAAAATTTGATATTTCTTAACCACTTTCATAGAAACATAATCATCAGCTTCCCTCACTACTTGATAAACTCGCAGAGAAATCCGTTTGGGAAGTGCAAAATCATACTAGGACAGTTCCGCTCCATCAAGGGCTAATTCTTCTTATCCACCACCACTGCTCCACCTACCCCCACTTGGATTCTGCGCCTCCCTCTCCCTTCATTCCTCCCCCTGCCCCCACTACCTCCATCCCCCCTAGCTCGAAAGAAAGAGTGACATTGCTTAGTCTAGCAAGAAAAGGAAGGGTATGAAAACCAAGGTCCCTGCTTCTCAGAGGGTCCTTAGAAGCCACAAAGACCTCGAGCTTGCTGAGAGCCTATTGCACATCAGCCATCTAGTGGAGGAGCCTAAGGAGGAGGATTTGTTGGTCAGAGTGGGTAGGATGGAGAAGGAAATTCAAGAGCTTAAGAGTGTTATCAGAAATATGGAAAAAGCTAAGGGAAAAGGGAAACTTCAAGATGATGATGAGGAGGGTGTTATTGCTGAAGTCTTCAAGAAGCTACAATATTTGGATGGAAGACTGGGAAATGAAAAAATCCGTAATGACTGCATCCTTTCTACCCTTAAAAGCATTTACAATTTCATCGAACAACATGTTCATAGTGTATGCAGTCTCAGCGGGATTACTGAGGACATTTGGGGCCCCAAGGAGAAAAGAGATATGGCAATTGCTCAGGTGGATTTGAAAGACCCTTCTCAGGCCACAGCCATTGCCTTCTTTGTCTCGCTTCAAGCGATCAAAACTAAGATTGACCGGGCTATCAAGTGATGTAGTGTTGTGCTGCTGTTTACTGGCTGTGAAGTTGCTGTTGACTGACGGTTTTGGTGCTATTTTTTGGTTGAGATATTCTGTGATCGATATCTCTTGTTTGTTTTTTGGTCTCTTCTGCTATTTTTCGGATCATTGTACATCTTGATCCTTTTCTATAACTATGATGTATTATCTGGCTGTTGAGCCCTCTGGTGTTGGTTGTTTTTCCCTTCTTTGGGTTGTTTCTTCCACTTTTGATATCTGGCTTTTGAGCCCTTTTGTATACAGGGTATAGTCCCTTCAAAACTATTTACCCTTAATAAAAAAATGATGGTCATTTAGACGTCAAATTGAAGATCCTAGGTTCCAGGAAACTTTCATTGTGTTAAAATTGACGGTCAAATGACCATCATGACAAACCAAAAAATAAGCCATTATGATGGTCATTTAGACGTCAAATATAAGCTAGCTGGTTTTTTGTCAACATTATTTTTTTCAGAAATTTGAAGTTGTTATGCATTCTTAGGGGTCTCTTCTTCACTTCTATATGGTCAGAAATATTTTTTTATATAGATGTGGGGTATAATGCATAGCCCTTTATATTGCGGGTTATTATTTTGATCATGGGAGGTTAATTAGTATGCATTGTAATGACAAAATTAGTTATGATCAAATAGTTTATTTAGATCTATAAAATTTAGATCTGATTCTATTAAAAGTGTTGTTTTTATTATCGATAAATATGTATTTAACTCTATGGTACATTGTATATTATAATGGGGTGTGTTTTACAAGTTTAGGAAAATAATGACATCCAACTATTTCTGTCTTGACAAAACCTAAATCCTGAATGAAACCAACTACAACATTTGGGTCAAAACAAAATTTATGGTGAAAAAACTCTGGATGATTGTTTCTGGATCTGAGGTTGCTCCCACCGGTTGTCAAGCAACTATAGATAACATGAATACATTCTTGCAATGAATGTAGGAGGCTCTTTCTATGATTCTATGCAATGTGAACAATGAGTACCTTCTACACATTGGTAATATCAAACATCCAAAAGAGGTATGGACACAACTAGAATCCATGCATGAAGGATACTTGGTATATCAAGGATAGTAATGAGAGTAAAATAATTGAAGGAATTGAAATAAATGTTTTGTATATTTTTGATGATTTCTCTTTTGTATCTTTTTTTATATCTCAAACTTTGAATAATTGAAAACTATGGCATGAAAGGTTAGGACATGTTAATTATCAAAGCTTATATGAAATGTCTAAATATAATCTAGTGAAAATTTTACATGTGTTGTCTTCTTCTCTTGAAGTTACTTCATTAAATACTTTTAAATGATGGTTTTGATTTTGATTTTTAAAATGGTCATGATGATGTTTTGATGCTATAGTTTTTTTTAAAACTCTTATCTTCCTAGATAAGAAATTGAATTGGGCTCAATCTATGTTAAAAAGTTCAAATCCTATTAACTTGAGGAAAATGGCCAGAAGCCATCATATGTGTGTGCAATGGAAAGTTGCAAAAGCTATGGAGTGAGGCTAAAGAACCTCAAAGCTTTGCTAACTCAACCATGCACCATCAGATTAGAGATAAACAAGAGAAACTAACATAAAAGTATTATAACTTTGACAAAAACATCAAAAACTAACATGTATACTACTCTCTACTCTATGAAAGCTTATTAAAATTGAACCTAGTTTAGATCCTAAACAATCAAACTATGTGATTAGTTGTTTTCTTCAGTGGAGGTGGATGGATGCAAGATGGGGGAGCTCTTAACAATGGAGTATGGCTAAGATCCAAATGTTCTAAAGCTTAAAGCTATCACAAATGGTTTTTAATGCCTTTTCAAAGTGTTTGAGAGTAAAGTTGTAAGTCTGAATGGGAGGGGTGACCCTTCTATTTATAGTTTTCCACTTGGGAGAGTTTATAATTTGGGTGCATGTGGGACTAAAGTCTAAAAAGCACTTTAGGATTAGATTAGGATAAACATGATTTAGGCTTAGTTAAGATTGGTTTAGGCTAGTTAAACTCAATTAACAAGTGATTAGAGACTCATTGAGAGTTAGGAGGGGTCTGGATAACCAATTGTGACTGATAGATAGCCTAGGAAGCTAATAGAAGTGGTCTAGAGAGAACTAGGGAGATTCTGAATGGTCAAAAGCAGGAATGTTTAGCTAATAAGAGAGATATTAACCAAATTAGATGATTTATAGGAGGAATACGACCAAGGAGGTGTCATAAATGGGCATCTGAGAATGGAGCGTAGAATGAGGAATTAATGTAGTATCATTAATCGGTTGAATTGGATGAAATGCTAAGTGTAAGCATATTTTAGGTGTCTACATTTACCCCTCTTTGGGGTGGCATAAGCGATGCCACTTCAAAGAAAGTAGACAAACACAAACAAGTAGAAAATTTTGAAGGGATAGAAGAAAAATGAGTAGAATGGAGGATGCCCTCTCAATTGTCGATGGGGTGATAGAAGAACTCGATTGACGTTAAGATGACAGAAAGAGAACAGAAGAAAGAATAGTGTGATGAAGAAGAAAAGAAACAGGATATAGAAGAAAAGGAGTATGAGGAAGGGGGAATGAGCTAACATCCATCTAGTGCCTTTTAAACAACTTTATTTTTCATCATATTGCTAGAGATCTTCATCATGAGTCCTTATTGAAAAGAATGAACAAAAGTGTAGTATGACATGAAAAACCATATATGAACAAATGTCCATTGCTAAAAAAAACAAACACTAACTCCATGCAACATGCAAAATTCAATGCAATACGAGAAAGTTAAATATGCCTAACTCCATGCAACATAAAAAATGCAATGCAATATGAGAAAGTAAACAAGCTAACTTAACAGAGAAACATAATGCAATGTTTTTGTTATCGAGCTTCAGTTCCAACCTATTCGAATTAATGACAAGGGTTAACAATGGTGCCCCAAGTAAATATAAATGCGAGGGGGAATAATGGAGGACACTTCGGTCCAATGGAAAAGTAATGTGCACTACGAAACAATAGTAGACAACTCATTGTGACCCAGAGTACAGACGAAGTAAGCAAGCTAGCTTTTGTAAGTGATTATAGATCAGGGTGATCCGCAAGTCACACACATGAACAGGTGAGAACCAAAGAGCGATGTTTATAGGATGATTTATAATGTTTTTGATTTTTCCAACATATTTGAATGTTTTGATTTTTCTAACATATTTGATTGTTTTTGTGATTTTCTAACATATTTTAATGTTTTTTCTATGATTTTGAAAGTTTTCTGAAACTATGTATAGGAAGAAAAAGAAGCGTGGATGCCCCAGTGATAGATGAGATGTACAAGGGAAAAAGGCCACGCGCATGCGAGAAAGGTGAAGATGTGAAAATGCCCCAATGATTAGGTGGGAGTATTCAAAGGCAAACTCTTCACGGATAGAAGCAGGACCCAAGGCCATTATAGATAGGTTCAAAATGATGATGAACATAAACTAATGAAGTGCTAAGAGGAAGCAAGGATGCCCTTAGCGTAAGTTGGCCTAAAAGAACATGATAGAAAGGAAGGAGAAGATTGGATTTTGTGAAAGGGGACAAAGGTGTCTGAAAACATGGCAAAAAAGGAAATATTATACACATGGATGTTCTGAACGAAGCATAAGAATGATGTGAGTGATATGAATGTAGCTGAGAAGCCTCACGATGAAACAAGTGATTAGCTAAAGGCACAAATCGTGAGATGAGATACATACTAGAGTAAGAGTCTGAATAAGGTCCAAAAAAAGACAATTGGTAACATACTAATCCTACATACTTATAGAGATCTAGTGTGTGAACGTGGAATTAGATTACCTCTTGAAGGGAATATTTAATAGACAATAAGTGAAGACACCCTAGCCAATGTTTAGGAATGATTTATTTTGAAAGGTGATTTGTGAATGGAGGGTGGAAGGATAGCCGTACGTTGCTTTGTTGCCATCTAGGCGTCCATAGCCCTGATGAAGATGCATTTGATTCTAATTGTAACATTTCTCTACTATCAGTCAGGTGTCCATAGGCATGATAGAGAATATTGGAAATACCCCAAGAGAATTATATATCAATTTTATTTTTCTTTGTAGCTCTTTTGAATTTTGATTGATTTTGATTCTTTTTCTTTTTGAAAACTTTCAGCTCTCTTGTTTGACAAGAGGTTAAGAACCACAAATGGCTTGATGGAAGGAGGTGGAAGTGATTGTGATGAAGACATTGGCTAGTGTCAACAAATATATCCAAAAGTTCTTTGTAACAATTTTATTAGATGTTGAATGTGATAGGATCTCTAAGAGGTCAGTAGTTCTTTAATTTACCAAGGTGATAAAAGACCAGGTTCAAATGGATACCATAGAGATAAATGTCACAAAATGCTTGTAAATAGGCTAACCAAAAGATCAACGAAGGGATGAAAATGATAGGGAGACTTGCAGAAGAAGAGAAATAAAGGGAAGAAAGAACATCCATATATACGCAATACCTGATTGCAATGTTTGATCTTTGTACCTTTGATTTTTCTATGAAATGTTTTCTCATGTTTTTGTATTTTTGAATTGTTTTGATTTTTAGATTTTTGATAGTTTTTGGAAAGGTGGGACCAAAAAAGTCACTCTGTGTGGTAAGATCCAACAACGATGTTTGCAACTTCCTTAATAAGGGAGACTAAGTGTGATTATTTATCAAGATTCATGTTATCTCCCATGTTGATGATCGTGGTGAGCTCATACTCAATAAATGAATGTAATTTATCCTAAAACATGGATTTCGTATGCAGGAGATTGAGTTCCCTATCCAGAGGTTTATGCACTTTGTGCCATACTTGATGGTTACGTTGATGTGTGTTCTTGAATTGCATTTAATTTTTAACCTTAAGATCATTTAATTTGTTGGGAGCTTTAGAGCTCTTGGAAGTTTTGACCTGAGCTTGATAATGAACCTGTTTGGGTTTTTTATAAGCTGACGCATGATTTTTTTGATCCCAAGAAGGAGAAGAAAGTGAACGTTTATAATTGATGAAAGGAATGATAGAAATGGTAGTAGGCTTGCCACAAAAATTGATACAAGAAAGATGTGAGCCACCGATAGAAGATGATGAAGGGGTGCTAGTATATGGCCCTAAGATGGAAGAAGTTAGGCTACGAGGACATGGTCTAAGAATAGAAGATAAGGGTGAGGGACTACTAGGGTGTGGCCCAAGTATCGATGAGTAGGGGCTACTCAGAGGTGTCCCATAGATAGAATAGGATGAAGGGCTACTAGGACATGGCCCAAGAATAGAAGGTAAGGGGCTACCAGGAGGTGACCCTCAAGTAGAAAGTGGAGGGCTACTAGGGTGTGGTGCCAAGATAGAAGAAGATGATGGGCTACTAGGAGGTGAGCCAAGGAAATATTTTGATTGAGGAATGATGATAGATAAGGAATGATTAGGAAATGAGAAGATAGGCCATGGATCAATGATAGACTCCAACATCTCTGTAGACACCAAATTTGTGTCTTATGACCCCTTGTGACCCGCATCTCATTTCGTAACCTAACCTCATCACCTAAACCTTACACAATTATTTATTAATTACCTTGTAATTGATAAATCCACATCACCTTACCTGCCACCTCATTTTGCCACCTCATCATGACCTAGTCCTAACCCTAAACTAACCTAATTAAGACCTATAACTTGGTCCACACCTACACCCATGACTAATGACCCCTTTCTCGCACCCAAAACCGACCTCCTAGTCACTTGACCAAGCCCGCAACTAATCTCTTGGGAGAAAAGCAGGGAAAGTGAGCTATTTTACTAAAAATAGCCTGCTTTTTTCCTTACCGATACCGGTTCCTACTCGACCGCCGTCGGTTACGTAACCGCCATCGGTTCCCTGTAAATGGGCTCCCCAAACCAAAAACAGAGGTCGAAGGATTTTTGAATCGAGAGGGAGCATCAGGAGCGATCAAGAGAATCCAGATCTTTACTTGGCTGAGCAGAGACAAGTGAAGAGACAAGAAGAGTTTGCAGCAAAGGAGATCAAGCCCAAGACTGCAACTGGATACCAGAGCCCTGTGATACTTAGCTGATCATCGGGAGGGAGATATCTCATCTTCTGTGTGTCAGGCCATCCTACCTCAGTTCTGCCTTTGTCATCAGAGTTCTTGGACCTGCATCTTCGTTAATAACTAGTAAGTTACATCTTGCATGTCCTTTTAATAATACTTCTTAGAATTTTGAATCACAGTCCTCACAAATCCATTCCTAGATCCACTACCCAGCAACACATTGCATCTAACTATCCTTCATTTACTTCTCATCACCTCATTACCTAATATCACCCATATACTAGCCTTACAAACAACACAGCTACCCTACAATGACAACCACCCCACAACACAAATAACCCACAGATCCTAGACCCTACCGATATCGGTTATCAGTAACCGACATCGGTTACTGCGGTTTAAAACCAGAAATCAGCCTTTCCCCTACCTATTTCAACAAAGCAACTTAATTGATATTTTACAGTCTTTGGCGTTGATTCATATTAGCAGGGAAACTGACCACCTTCGAAAGGAAGTTTTATATTTCCTGGGCCCAAGGCAGTTTCCTCATTTATTGTCTAATCAAAATCTTTTGGTCTTGTGTTCTTATTTGCAGGTAGTCCTTCCAAGACAAAAAGGAGTTCTTCGCAGTCAGCCTGATCTTTCTCTACGGTACGCGCACACCATCTCGACATTCAACAGGTATTCCTCCTAGCCCCAACCCTTATCTATTTCTAAAAGGAATGAAAGGATAGAAGCAACTCTATTCCCAGAAGCCGAAACATTCCGAGTGAAACATTTTGGCACGCCCGGTGGGACCCATTTCAGGTTTCTGTTTCTCTTGCTTATTTTCGTTTTAGGAAGCATACTTGCTGTTGCTGTTTTTTGTTATGTATTTAGTAAATAATTTGTCTTGCTTTCCTAGTTTCGCATTAGTGAAAGTCATCTCTTTTTCTTCATCGAACATAATTTTCGATTTGGGTTTAAAACACGTGCATTGCATTCCTGCTTGTTGTTTTTCAATTCTAGTGAACGTAGATTAAGTAACAGGTCGTACACGTGGGGGTGATATCCACGGTATTGACAGGAAATTAATCTTACTTTCACTGCACAACACATACCGAATCACTTCACTATTAACACAACAGCTCAAAACATCCCCCCTTTTCCGCGGTATTCCTCCGCCCGACTGAGGTAACCTTATAAGCCAAAACAACTTGATATTTCCCCTAAGTCTTTTGTTTAGGATTGAAATCATTTCCGCGTCTAAAGGCATAAGCCCACAATAATTAAAATTAACCCTAGGGTTAGTCTCTGGATTTGCGTGTGCATCTTGCTTGTTTTCAGTTCCGTTTTCTCTGTCATACTCTGTCTTCTGTGGTCAATAATTTGACAAGTGTAGTAAACGTTGTTAAAAATCAAATTAGCAGCCTTTTATATCTTGTTAGCCCAGACTTCTTACACCGACATCGGTTACCTGACCGACGTCGGCTATAGTATAACCGACATCGGTTACTAGACCGATATCGGTTACTGTCTTTTCCAATTCCTGACAAACTAGCAACCTACCAATTTTACCAGTCTGAGTTTGTTTCTATTCCTGACAGATTGAAACCCTACTGTGAACTCCTGTCCATGGTTGTTATCACTCGAAAGCAAGCCGCCGCCATGGTTTCACATGCTTTCTCTGTTTCTTTGCCTGAATCACCCCCTTCACATTCTGTGGGGAATCCTACGGATACCAGTGAGGTTCCTAAAATTCCTGTGGGAGATAAAGAATTTGCCAAGTTTCTGGATGCTAATCCTAGTGCGGTACAATAATATTTGTCTCATACCCCTGACCGTACGCCCGATGGTCAGCTCCTTGTTGGTATGCCTATTAGTATAGCTGCTCATTTAGCTCCCACTCCGCCTGATGAGACTTCCTTGCTTACCGCATCTTTAGCCCCGTCTCCCAATCCGATGGCTTCAGAGGTTCATACGACCCCAATTAGCTTTCCTTTGGTTAATCTTGGACCCCACATATCACTACCACTGACTTCCCCTACCTCATCTCTCTTGCAGACCGCTCCGTTTATGACTTGCTCTCTGCCACCTATCCACACGAGCTTTCCTTCTCAAGCTCCACCCACCTTTTCATTTCCACACACATATCCGGTAACCTCAACAGCTTATATAGGACATCCCTATTCAGTTTCCTCAACACAGTCGTCCTCCATACCTTATCAACATTTAACCCCACCATTGTCTAGCAGTGGCCCTTGGCCCAATTTGCCTTCGTTTACCACAACCACACCATCATCTCATTCAACTACTGATTTAATTAAACAAATGATGGACAAAATGCAAAACTTAGAGGCTTCTGTTTCAGGAAGTCATAGTACCTTGACATACGAGCAAGTTTGTCAGGAGCCTATTCACCCTTCTGTCCCCCTTCATTCATATCCTCCTCAATGGGAGTTGCCGAAATTTACTCGTTTTAATAGTAAAGAGGATCCTCAACAACACTTGTGATCATTTAGACATGCTTGTTATTTGATTGCTCATGATGATGCCTTGTTACTCCGCACCTTTCCCATGTCCTTATCAGGACCCACCTTGGAGTGGTACAGTGCTTTAACCCAGCACTCAATCTTCTCTTTTAACCAACTAGCCCAATCTTTCTTGGATCATTTCTCCATTAACATTGCCAAGAAAGTATCTATCACTGACCTTTATGCCATCCGACAATTCGAAGACGAATCTATTGCAGATTTCATTGGATGATGGCGGGGCCTTATCAACCAACTTACATATGCCTTGCCTCAAACCAAACTTATCGAAATTTTTACACGGGCCTGCGCTAAGCACATCTGTCCTACCCTCCAAATTCAAACTTTCCGTACATTTGATGAGGCCTTTACCATGGCTCAGAAATTAGAAATTCGAGCCTTAGAAGAAGAGAAATTACGGTTGTGCAACAAAAACCCCAATTTCTCGAACTCCAAGATTCCACCAAAAAACCTAACACCACCAATCCTCACTCATCGACCGCTTCGAAATCCAAAGGGGCCATGCATGTGGTGATGGTCAAATCCCAACCACCGTCTAATACCCCGCCAAAAACCACCTATAAGTATAAAGCAGAACCGATCAACTATACTCCCTTGGGAGAAACATATGGTGTGATATTGGAAAAATTGCTCAAAGCAGGAGCCATTACCTTACCTCCTGTTAAACCTCATTCCAGGTTTGATTCCACTCGCGCCATACCTTCCTGGTACAAAGAAAATGACTTCTGTAACTTCCACCGTGTGAAGGGACATAGTCATGAGAACTGCAAGATGTTGAAAAACATAGTGTAGGAAATGGTTGATGCGGGGGATATAGCCCTCGATAATCCTAACGCCCCTACTAACCGAAATTTGAAAATATTCAACAAACCATTCCCGAATCATTCTTCTAACAATAATCTAAATCAAGATATCTTAGCCGAGGAGAGTGTTCATGAGATCCATGCAGTCTTCGATTCCCAGCCAAAGACCTCTATCGAACAAATTCTCAATCAAGCCTCTTCACTAACGCAGGAAACTGAACCCCCTTCCTCGCCATCAAGACAAACTGAAATCCTTTCCGTTCCTTTACCCATCAAGGAATTAACTGCCCAGAGTTCCCTTCTCACAAATGAGCCTTCTTACACCACGTCCTTTCATGATTGTGAGCGGATGTTATCTAATTTATCTATTTCCCAAACGTCTTCTTCTACCATTCTTGTTGTACAAAAGGAAGACTCGCCACTTCTTTTGTCATCCTTAGACGAGAAACCTCTTGAACCGACATCACTGATATTCTTTAACCATATGACAGATCCTATCAAACACACCCTCCTACCTATTAGTCCTTCATCACCTAAATCTTTTCAACGACCAGTCGACCTCTTAATATCTATTGATACAGCGCCTCATCTACCCCCTGTATCACACCCACAGTGGACTAGAATCACAACCCGTCTTTCTTCCGTACAAAAGTTCCTATTCACATGTGAGGACTGTCATTCCACAGAAGATAGATAGGTCCTATGGGAACGTTTGAGTACACCGTATTCTACTCAAATGCAAATGACCGATCCTAGATGCCTCCACCATATACCTGAAGTGTTTACAGAAGATTAAAATGCCCATGTTCTCACCTTCACCCCCCTCATCTCTACCAAATACCTCATCCACTTCTATTAACTTAGCCAAATCTTCCCCTACGCTTGGGACCTCACCCATACCTAGTCTAACACACCCACCTAAGCGGCTTGATTTATCTAAAAATAAAGCCATCCCCCATTAGGAGACAGACTCAATCTCCTCAACCTATGCCTCTATCACAACTAAAACCATCATCATCACACCTACCTTCCATATTGGGACCCCATCCCTCTACCTTACATCAATATATCATACCTCCTGCGTTTTCTTTAAAGCAACCTACGCCTTCTGCACCCATACAGAAATCCAAGGGTATAGCAACACCATCACCCCGCGTATCCTATCCACCTATCAACCCTAAACAAATTCCATCATCAAAAGATTTGTTTTCGGTCACTCCTATTTCCCCGTGGTTGTTTTCTGATACCACATCATCTGTGGCCTCATCATCCAACATAGCTTCTACGTCAAAGAAACCACGGTTAGGGAAAACCCATTATCAAAACTCCTTGGCTAAACAACCCCCTATACAAACCAACCACACCACGTCATCACCAGAATCGACCCAGTCAATAGCCTCATTTTCCTCTGACTTTGACCCACTCAAAGGGTCTTACGCCAAAATCCTTGCTATGTTGGTGGAGAATGCGACCATTTCCCTACCCCCACTTAGACCTTATGATCCATCTAAACCTCGACCTATAGGTTACGATGAGTCTAAAATCTGCGCTTACCACCGCACACCAGGACATGACGTAGAGGGATGCAAAGCGTTGAAAGCCATACTTCGTCCGTCACCTCTCTCAGACAGAAAAGTTAAGAAAGACAACTTACGAAGAGAGAGACCTTTAGCTTCAATTCCCTCTCCTATACCACCTATCCCCGCCTCACCAAGATCTATCATCATTACAGCCCCACCTCTCGAAAACCAAGACCTATCCCTACCATCTTCCTCCTCTCGTATTCACGAGATCAATATGATTAGTGTTGCTACTCGAGGGCAGAAAAACAATGGGAAAGCGAAAGAAAACACACCTGTGGCATCTCTTTCTCCGTCAACCATCCCGATTGCACCACCACCTAAAGTGGTTATTCGCGGACCCGCCTATCCCGTCTCTAATGGCATTGCCCACCGAACTATGATCAAACAGCTGCACCAATCGCCCGTAAAAATGACACTGTATGATCTCATTCAGACTTCTGAATCTCATCGACAAGCTCTCGTTGAAATCCTTCAAGGGATAGAGGTTTTACCTAATGAAACATTGCCTGTTACCTCTATTCTAACACCCAATCACGTTGCTTCACTCACTAAACAATCTATCTCCCCAACCACTTCTGTCTCTGTACAGCAAGCTGCTGCTGTCAGTTTCTCCGAAGATGAAATTATCGACTTTGGTGCCGAAGATCCTGACCCTGCTCTTTTCATCTCAGCGTACGTTTGGGATATCCGGGTACGTCGTGTTATGATTGACGGGGGTGCTAGCCTAAACATCATCTCTTCAAAAGCCTTCCAACAAATGAATATCCCTTCTAGTTGCATGTGTGCCAACCCCATCATGTTGCGATCATTCAATGATGCTATTACTTCTACTTTAGGCACCGTGATCCTTAACATTCGTGTAGGACCACGTACTTTACCCGAACTCTTCTATGTCCTTGAGGGAGAGTTCCAATACAATATGTTGTTAGGCCGCCCTTGGATCCGGGCTATGGGATGCGTTCCCTCCACCTTACATAGATGCATAAAATTTGAGTACGAGGGGAAGTCCTACACCGTAAAAGCTGATCCTCCCCCCTTCAAAACTTGCAATATGTTGTATCGCCCTAATGATGTACTTGTACCAGTCAAGACACCCATTCATCCAACCCAGCCATCTACTTCCGACACACCTACACCTTCAACCAATGAAACCGCCGTTACAAATATTACTTCCTTTCCCGCAGATAACATCCCAACCTCCGACCCCTTAGTAGATGTTTTTCAACGCCTTACGCTGGGGGAGTACCGCCTATATAACGTTAGTTCTTTCCCTACCCCGCAGGAGTACGGACAATTACATGCACATCCCACCTACGACCGTCGCGTGGGGGAGGTAATCTCTTACGGACCACCCCATTGCCGCACCAACCTAACGTATGGGGGTGTTGACGCATCCTCCATTACCCCTGAACCTCCTCTTGGTGTGGTTCCCTTCCAATCCGATTTTCAATACTTGACAAATCGTCGTTTCGCCCTCACCTTCTTGACTCGCTGTGCTTGGAAAGGCTTTGGTTTTGGTCTTTATGAACAAGGCCGACATACACTCATTCCCGTGACTACATGCAAACACAATGATCGCAGTGGTCTCAGTTTTCCTGAAACACCTACACAGGAGACACCTCGTGTCAGCTGTATCCTGGAAGAAGACGACGTCACCCCTACCAAACCATCATCACCCACTTTGTCATCATCACCCACAGAGTCGATAGACCCTGAATCTATCCCTCCTAACTTTTTTTTTTCATAAATGCTATCTTCATAGGTCCTCTCACTTATCAACGCGATAATGAGGACCCATCTTCTCTTCCCCTTCTGTATCCAGACATGATCGAAGAGGATTCGCCTTCGATTAATGTTGTTGAGTGCCAGGATGACGACTCCATCCTCACTTACCTTGGGGCGGACGACTCCTATATTCAACGCACCTTACCGTCTGAAACTCAAACCATGTTGAATGAGTCGACTATAGAAATCAACATCCACACAGAGGAGGATCCTCACATTGTGAAGATCGGACAATCCCTTAACACATCAGAACAAGCCGCCTTTACTACCTTTCTCCGTACCCGCAACCAAGCTTTCGCTTGGTCCTACGCTGACATGCCGGGAATTGATCCTACCATTGTCGTCCATAACATCACCCTAAACCCCGATTCCAAACCAGTCAAACAAAAACTGAGAAAAATGCATCCACGCATTGCCCTCTTGGTCAAAGAAGAGCTTCAACGACTTCTTTCTGTGTCCTTCATCTTGCCTATTGACTATCCTCAATGGATTTCTAACATCGTACCTGTCACTAAAGTGACGGGGGGACTTCGGATATGCACAGATTTCCGAGACCTTAACCTCGCTTGCCCCAAGGATGACTTCCCCCTCCCAAGTATTGATCAACTTGTTGATCTCACTGCGGGCCATGAAATGCTTTCTCTCATGGATGGCTTTTCGGGATACAATCAAATTTTGGTAGCCCCAGCCGATCAACATAAAACCGCTTTCATAACTCCTTGGGGAACCTTCTGTTATCGTGTCATGCCGTTTGGCCTTAAGAATGCTGGTGCTACCTATCAGCGGGCTATGACTTACATTTTTCATGACATTATGCACACTATCCTTGAGGATTATGTTGATGATCTTCTTGGCAAATCTAAACATCGCAGTGAACATCTCGATGTTTTAACCATTATTTTCGATCGCCTGTTACAATATTCTGTCCGTCTTCAACCAAAGAAATGTGTCTTTGGCGTCCTTTCGGGAAAACTTCTCGGCTTTATTGTCTCTCTGCGTGGCATTGAGGTCGACCCATCTAAAGTCAAAGCTATTCTAGAAATGCCCCCACCTACTAATCTTAAACAATTACGTAGTTTACAAGGTAAGCTCCAATCTATCCGACGTTTCATCTCCCAACTCTCGGATCGATGTCAACCTTTCCATCACCTCCTTAAAAAGGACATTGACTTTCAATGGAGTGAAGAGTGCCACCAAGCCTTTGAGGCTCTCAAAGCTTATCTCTTGCAGCCACCCGTGCTTATCCCACCCCAGGACGACCGCCCTTTCTACCTTTATCTTTCTACCACCGACCACGCTGTAGGGGCCATGCTTGCACATCGTGACTCTGAGAATCGAGAACAAGCCGTTTATTATATAAGTCGTACTTTGGTGGACTATGAGACTAGGTATACACATGTAGAAAAGTTGTGCCTAGCCCTATCATTCGTGGCCACCAAACTCCGACACTACCTTCTGAATCACAAAACTTTCATCATCACCAACACAGACCCCATCCATTACATGTATGCCAAACCTCATCTCAACCAACGCATCGCCAGATGGCTCATGCTCCTCGCCGACCTCGACCTTGAGTTTGTCCACCAGAAATCAATCAAAGGACAAACCATCGCAGACCAACTTGCGGAAGCCCCTTTACCAGGGGAACAATTTACCAATTTTACATTCCCCGACGAACTCATCGCCACTCTTTCACTCAGGGAGGAGTCGTATCCAATGACCCTCTTCTTCGATGGATCCAAATGCCAGCGCGGTGGAGGAGCCGGCGTTGTTCTCATTCCTCTCGACGCTGAGCCTATGCCTCTCTCATTCTGACTCGATTTCCCTTGCACTAATAATACAGCGGAATACGAGGCCCTTGTTCTGGGTCTCCAAGTTGCGTTACACTTAGGTATCAAATCTATCAATATTTTTGGCGACTCTCAATTGGTAGTCAATCAAGTTATGGGCATCTACCAATGCAAAAATGAGGAACTTCAAAAGTACAAACACTACGTGGATTCACTTCTGGCCTTATTTACTCGCTATTCTATCCAAACCATTCCCCGCTCCACTAACAAATTTGCGGATACTATGGCCTGCTTAGCCTCGCAAATTCCAGCTTCATCAACTGACTCTGACATTTTCGTCTTGGTCCAACAACTCTTTGCCCCATCTTATTCAGCCTCGGTTGTTTGTACGATAAATAATGTGTCTGCTAATTCACAGGATACTTGGTACCACCAATTCCATGACTACCTTACAACCTCTGTTCTCCCACCTAACCTTACTAGTAACAGCAAACGTGCTTTTCTTAAAAGTGTTTCTCGTTATGTTGTCATGGGGGGACTCCTCTATAAACGTGGCTTTGATGGCATCCTCCTTCGCTGCCTAACCGGCGCGGAGGTCACCTATACCATCCAACAAGTCCACGATGGGATTTGTGGTGGACATTTTAGTGGCCTTGCCGTGGCTAAACGAATCCTTCGCCTAGGTTATTATTGGCCTACTCTTAATAACGACTGCTACGAATATGTTAAGCGTTGTGTTATGTGTCAACAACATGCCAACCTTCAACATACTCCTAGCCACCCGCTACAGGTCGCCCGAGATCTTTGGCCTTTCTCACAATGGGGTTTAGACCTTATTGGTGAGATTCATCCGTCCTCTTCGCAACGTCACCGATGGATTATCACAGCAACCGAATATTACACAAAATGGGTGGAGGCTATTCCGCTCATTTCAACTAAAAAAGAAAAAATTGTAGAGTTCATTAACCACCACATTATCTGTCGTTTTGGTGTTCCTCATCGCCTGATAACAGATAATGGAAAATCTTTCAAAAACAAGTTGTTGCAGGACCTTTGCGACAACTTTGGTATCAAACTCAGCTTCTCATCACCCTACTATCCACAAGCAAATGGACAAGCTGAATCCTCTAATAAAACCCTAACCAAAATCCTCATGAAAGTTGTCAATGAATCCGGAAGAAATTGGCACGATCACATTCCCTTTGCCCTTTGGGCTTATCGTACTAGCATTCGTACCTCCACTAATGCCACACCTTTTTCTTTGGTATATGGTACCGAGGCTGTCCTGCCTCTCGAAGTACAAATACCCTCCCTTAGAATATCTCTTCAGGATATTCTCACCAACGATGATTTCCGCCAAGAGCGGTTAGCCCAATTGGAGCTTCTTGACGAGCGTCGTCTTACAGCTCTTGATCACCTCCAAATCTATCAAAAACGTATCAAGCATGCTTATGATAAGCGACTTCATGAGTGTACCTTTAAGGTTGGTGATCTTGTCCTCAAAGAGAATCAACATGTAACCAAACTAGAAAAGAGCAAACGTGGAAAATTTGCTCCTAATTGGATTGGGCCTTATATAATCACTCACACTTATGGATCAGGCACTTATCGTTTAGCTTCGCTTAATGGTAAACCTGAGCCTGAACCCCTTAATGCCTTGCATCTTCGACCATTCTACTGTTGAATTTAGTGTTATATCACTTCTTATCTACCTGCCGCTCGTCCCTTGAGCTCACTTACCACCACATACACTTTGTTTCCTACACCTCATAATAAAAATCAAGCTCACATAGTTTGATTCTCACTTCACCTCAGCAATGCCTTCCCTTTTTAGTCTAGTCCATGACTTCAAAGTATTAAAATAAGCCGTATTCTTATGGGATTTTCTTGAGTCAAACTTCCTACAAAAACTAGATGCTTCACGTCGAAAGGACATCTAGCTATCTACCTTATATATAGACTGCTCCCTCGAAGGACAGCTATATGCCAAACTATTGCTGCTATTATATATAGACTGCTCCCCCGAAGGACAGCTATGCACTAAAATCATATCTGCTACTATAAATAGACTGCTCCCTCGAAGGACAGCTATACACAGTCAGCCTTTATCAGAAGCTTCTCGCATGGATCAGCTTTGTGAAGACCTCAAGAATAGTACAATCAATATCCCTTGTAGACTTCCCGCATCGATCAGTCTATATTCAGTAAAATAAAAGCCTCATTCAAAAGAACTTTTGGGTCATGGACTTGTCTATTTAGGGTAGGTTCTCTTTCGTCAGAACACTCGCTTTGTAACAAGTTCTCTTTACCTCAGTTATATCATCCACCTCACCTCACCATTTGTTTCAACTCAAGGGACGTAACGTACACCCGATATATTGTGATCATACAACTCTTTTCACCTATTGACTTCTCGTCTATGCACGGTACCTAGGGCTTCAAGCTCGTTCTACGTTGTGTGGTTTGTTTAGCTCTTTTCACCTACGGAGCACTCTTTCCTCTTTGCCTCGCATCTAGGATTGTGTGTTGATCTTAATCAGGACATGGTTCCCTTCTACTTGGGTAGGCTAACTTTCGCTTCCCTTATACCTTTTACAACATCACCAATTCATTACCAACACCAACAACCTTACCTTACCAATATTAATATCAATATTTTTACCAACCAACCAATTGCCTAAACCGTACCAAATTGCCTAAATTCACCTCTCCCTGGTCCTAAGGGAGAACTACATCGGTCTGAGGCCCCTCCTTGCTTTGTGCAATGGGCTATGTAGGCAGCACTTCGGAGACATGGGGTCTCCCAAGGTTAGCTCGACCATCCCCTACCATAACCTATCATGTGTGGTAAATATAAATATTTTTGTGTATTTCTATTTAATCACATTCCTCTTTATCCTTTTTCAAAACACCAAAAATCACAACGCAAACATTCTTATTATTATCATAACTCAAATCAACATACATATTCAGTTTTATTTAGATGTTAAACAAATACGTCTTCTCTATCATCGACACGCAGGTCGGCATCCTTATTTATTCTTATACCTCGATAACATTTACTTAGACCCTCACGACTCATCCCGACCCAGGAGATGATCGTGATCGTCGACGCCTCTCGTCGGGCCTCTCCGTCCTCAAAGGTACCACGGCTATTGGTACCGCCCACTGATCTGCCAATCTCTCCTGTAACATATGAATACGCCCTCTCGCATGGAGGAATCCAGCCTCTAGTCTCTCTGCTCGTGACTCCGCAACCGCTAACAATCCTCTTGTCTCATTCATCTGCGTTTGGAGCTGATGAACTAAACTCTGCAGACGATCTCTCTCCGCTGTAATCACAGCTATGTCAGGGCGATCACGTACACCTCGCAGCTCTGCTACCCACCATAACCTATAGGCCTCTGTCGTTCCTGCATCCATTACCCTGCGATCGGCTGCTATCTCCTCTGGCCCTTCTGGAGGTGTTGGCCGGGGAGGTGAGAATGCTGCCTCGGCGTCGATCCTCATATATGGTCTATAAGCCAGGGGTATATCCTGCACAAATCCAAATTGTCGCCGCACGCGATCTAGAGGAATCCTCTCATACTCACCTGGCCTGTGCCCTGCGATCCACCTCAATCGCTCTACACCCCTCAACTCCTCAGCTATGTTCTCTGTTACCATATAGTTCCCGTAAGGCCTCCAACAGATATCCGCAATCGTCACCCTCTCCCATACCTGCCTGTAATACTCAATGTCACCCGTCACGGCCTGGGATCTTGCCTCTTGTTCTGTCTGGACCCATCGTCTGAATCCCAACCTTTGTACTCCGGTCTCCCCTGACTGGATGGGTCGGCCTATTGGTCGCACACACACAATGTGCTCATAGGCCCAACAGTGTAATAAGTATGAACAATCCAGTGTCGTCCTGTGATTTCGCCTACAAGCCCATAAACCCCTGTATAGCTCCGCCAAATATGCAGGTGCCCATGCAAAAGTCACGTTCCTTTCTATCATCTCCCAAATAACACACATCAATGCTTTTGGAAACCTTCCCCCATCCGCCCTCGGCAATGCATAATACCCTACCGCTATCATTAATATCACTGCTAACCTTGTCTCCTCAGGGTGTGCTGCATACATTATCCCATATGTGAATGTCAAACCTCGCTGTGTCAAATCTCGTGCGTATGGACCAAATACTGCTGTTATCGCTCCCCGCGCCGCGCTAGGTAATGCCTGATATACTGGTTTTCCTGTAATAGGGAGTCTCAAAATACGGAACACATCTTCCAATGTTACTGTCATCTCCCCTGTTGGCAGATAGAAGGTATTCTTCTCTGGATTCCATCTTTCAATCAACGCCTGCAACATAGCATGGTTATGTGCGATTCGTGAATAATAGTGGATTCCACTTAACCCCAAACGATTTATCAATGTCCATTCAGCTGGTGTTACATCCGCTCGGATTCGTGACAACAGCGCTGGTACACTATCATTCATCCTCGGCCCTGCCTCTGCCTGCACACGTCACAACAACAAATAACCATTCAATCCATCGAATCCCTAAAGGTTTTTTTTTCTCACATTCTGGAAATTCCTCCAGTAACCGGTATCGGTTATAAATAACTGGTACCGGTTCAGTAACCGATACCGGTTATCCCTAACCGCTATCGGTCACTGTCAATTACATACACCTTGCCTAAACAACCACCTACGACAATAAATTGATCGTTTATTCCTCTCTGTATACACAGACATACCCGAAACCCCTGATTACCTACCCCATAACACTCACCTCACCTATAACCCTTGCTATCACGTTTTCCTTCTCATATCTACCCACTTAATCTCCCTCCTCCTATTCACAAAACATGCAAACACCAAATTACAACCAAATCGTTTACCTCTTGGGCTGCAGCAGCTTGCGGTGGAACTTGTCTTCCCTCTCGTCCATGCCTGCTGGATGCTTCTCCTCGTTCAGCCATGCTCACCACCCTCTTCAAATATAGCTTGGATTTCTGTCTTCTTGATCTCAGCCCACAATCACGTTACCTGTCTCTTTCCTCCTTATCACTCAAATCTCTCATGCAATTACTTGTCTCAGTCGTTAAAACAGCGTCGCATTCGCGTATTTAACATCTTGCATGCCTCTCAAAATAAGAACTTCAGTTGCCACCTACGCTTTTTTATTTTTAGAAAAATCTCATTTTGGAATAACCGCTATCGGTTACCTAACCGATATCGGTCTATACTATACCGACATCGGTTATCTAACCGACGTCGGTCACATTCCCACCTTTTTCAAAACATAGTCCTTTTCTTTATTTTTTTATCTAATTTTTTGGAGGCGCCCGCCTCTTTTTCCTGCATACCAACACCGATAGCTATAATCTTTTCATCAAATCCACATCTCATTACGATTTCATCCATATCATCTATCTACATTACCAAAACAAACAAATCATCAACAAATGATATCAAACACCATTACTCTATACACCATTTGGATCCAAATCAACAGCTACAACCATTTAATATTCACACACCAGCGACCAAACATACAACATTTCATAAAATAACATGTCAATTAAACTCATCATTTATATCTATATACATCCCATCAACAAAAGACACCAACATCATTCATATATGACACCATGTAAATCCAACTCATCATACATCAAATATCACAAACCATCAACAAAACATTTAACGCATTTTTAAACACAGCATGTGGATCAAAACATCATATCTATATATATATATATACAAGGTTTCAAATATACAATGTGCCCTGCATCGGGGCCTCTGTGATCTCATAATACAACAAAGCCGGCGCGCAGGCCGCAATAACCGTCAAAAACCTCAACACGGCTCGCAGGCCGGTCTCTCATATCAAAAACAGACTCGGCTCGCAGGCCGGTATCAACTGTACAACCCGTACTCGGCTCGCAGGCCGGTATAATAAATACATGAATGAATCAATGAATAATATGTAGGCACGCAGGCCTCTATCAACACAACCGGTTCGCAGACCGGTGCCCATGTCCAATATACAAAAAGTGCAGGGACCCCTCAGCTCTCTCCACCTCCCTCTGCCTGTCTGCCTGCTGGTCCCTGTCCTGCCTCTCGCCTCCTGCCTGTGACGGACCCACCAGCTGTGGCTGCCCCTCCCTGAGACCTCTGGCTCCGAGAGGTCTCTGCTCTATGTGCCGCATAGGGCTGATAATCAGCCCCCGGTACCATCAAGAATATCCTGATAGTATCGGGCCTCCACTCTAGCCTCCATGTAATGCTCTCGAGCCACCGTAGGTACTGGGGCTGGTCCCCTGACACCTACTACCAGTGCCCCCTGTGCCTGTGCTGGTGCCGCTGGTGGTGCCTGTGGCTGTGGTACCTGTGCCTGGGGCTGTGGCTGTACCGCTGGTGGTGGTGGTGGTACCTGTACCTGTACCTGTGCCTGGGGCTGTGGCTGTACCGCTGCTGGTGGTGGTGCCTGTGCCTGTACCTGAGCCTGGGCTAGCTGCCCCTGTAAAACACCTATCTGTGCCTGTGCAGCAGCCAGCTGCCCCTGTAATAGCTGCACCTGACCCCTGAGCTGATCTCACTCTGCTATCACCGCTGCCAAGTCTGGCTGTGCAGGCTGTGCTACCCTCGCTGCTCTCTGACCAGCCCACCAAACCATATATGCTCCCGTACAGCCAGCATCATCTACAGTGTCATCTGCCGGCCTCTCAGCAACCCAATCTGGATCCACGGGCTGTGGTGCAGGCAGTGGGGCCTCTACATCATCCCTCCGGTACTGAGGGAAGTGAGGGGGCTCATCCTGTCGTAGCCCCATCTGCCTGCGTACCCTCTCCAGAGGAATCCTCTCATACTCTCCCGGCCTCCGTCCCGCTATCCAGAATGTGTACTGGATCCACTGCAACTGTCCTCGGGCTCCTCCACGGGGGTGATGACCTCTATACGGTCTCCATACAATATCAGCCGCTGTCAGGCCCTCTAATAAATGCCTGTAATAAGTGACGTCCCGTCCTGCAAGCACTGCTCGTGGCTGGCCCACGACCCCCAACCACCTCTGAAAGCCGTATCTATATATGACCTGTGGCCCTGGCTGCTGGGGTAATCCTACTGGTCTAATGCATATGATGTGCTCATATGCCCAACAGTGAAGCAAAAATGTCGAACAAATCCCAAATCACCTCATCCGGCGATAGCCCCACAGCTCTCTATATAACTGCACCAGGTATACTGGTGCCCAAGCATAACATGTGTGCTCCTCCACCATCTCATGTAGCACCCCCATCAGCGCCCGTGGAAAGCGGCCTCCCTCTGAGTCTGGGAGGGCGAAGCAGGTGATCCCGATCATCATCAACACGGCAAGCCGTGTCTCATGTCGGTGCGCACGGTACATATCCCCATACCTGATACTCGCGCTGTGATATGTCAATAGCGCGGCTGCATCCCCAAAAACCTGTAGGATGTTGTCCATGGCTGTCTCTGCATCCACCTGAAAGACTGCCTCTCCATCGATAGGTAATCGAAGGATGCGATACACATCCTCCAATGTGATGGTCATCTCTCCAGTCGGGAGATGGAACACATTGGTCGCCGGATCCCATCTCTCGATGAGGGCAACCATCAAACTATGATCTCTGTCGATCGCTCTGTATCGCTGGACTCCGCCGAGTCCCACCTCGCGCATAATAGCCCAGTGTGCTGCGGACACATGTGGTCGCATCCGGCTCAACAGTGGGGGCATCCTGTCCCGCATCGTCAGCTGCTGACGTGCCTGCAAAACCAACCCACTACATTAGCCCTACTCTTTATCACAACATCTACTTTACCCTCTATACCCCCTTTTATCCCCCCGACCACACCCCGACTCTCTAACACACCCCTCTACCCACCTATCTTCTACAATATCCCCCTCCCTCTTCACACCCAAACAAACAACCCACATCATACTACCACGAAACCGAAACGATACCCAAACAACCAAATCCAACAATCGACACAACTTAAATCATACCAAAACACCCCAACCCCATCCCAAAACCATACTCACAACACCTAAACCACAACCAACAATTCAACACCAAAACATAACCCAAACCAACCAAAATAACTACAAATCACTCCGAACCGGTACCGGTCACCCACAACTGACCCCGGTCTCCTCTCCACCAACGCCGGTCAACTACCGACCGACACCGGTCACCACCGATCAACCCTGCCCCTGGATTTTCTGGACCGATGCCGGTCGCTTAGTGACCGACATCGGTCACTGTAAAAATTACCGAGCCAAACCCGCGCGGCTACCCAATTCATTTTTTTTTTCCTATTTCTCCCTACATACCCACCCAAACACCCTAAAAACCTACCCACCCAACCGCCTAGGCCTATTTAGCCTATCTACCCTTTCCTTTTTTCATATAACTTCCATTTATTCATTATTTTCTCCAAATCTAAGATTCCTACCCGAATCCCAAATACAGCATAATACCATTAAATTCACATAATGAAGGGTTTCGAACCTACCGGTACGACGACACGTCGTCGTGGTGGGATAGGTGGTGGTGGTCCAGCTGGTCCAGCACCTCCTGCTCCTCCTGGCTGTGCCATGGCTCAAACTCTGCTTTGCTGGGTCCTCTACCAATCAACTGCTGCCTGCTACTCACTCGGGCCCACCAATCAACTCACTTCCCCACTCAACTAGTGCCACCTCAGCCAACAAATGCACCAATATCACTATTCCACCTCAGACACCCCAAATCGGTTTTCAAATTAGAAATGTGACAATGACAGGCCGTATTTTTTCTTTTTATAGGTTTTTAACATAGAACCGACACCGGTCACATCGTGCCCTAATGAACCGGCATCGGTTACCTAACCGGTACCGGTCATAGCTAACCGATATCGGTTTTGTTTTTATTCACCCAACTTTCTGCCCCTATTTACTAATCGCCCTTTCTCCCAACATCGCCTATATCCACCTTTGCTGAGCACCATTTGTTCACCTATCCGGCCCGACCCAAGGCCTCACCCTAACCATCCAGCCCGACCTAAGTCCTCAACCCAACAACTTGGCCCGACCCAAGGCCTCACGACCTAACCACCCTAACCATTTGGCCTGACCCAAGGCCGCCACCCAACAACTTGGCCCGACCCAAGGCCTCAACCTACCTATCCGGCCCGACCCAAGGCCTCACCCTAACCATTTGGCCCGACCCAAGGCCTCAACCCAACAACTTGGCCCGACCCAAGGCCTCAACCTACCTATCCGGCCCGACCCAAGGCCTCACCCTAACCATTTGGCCCGACCCAAGGCCGCCACCCAACAACTTGGCCCGACCCAAGGCCTCAACCTACCTATCCGGCCCGACCCAAGGCCTCACCCAACAACTTGGCCCGACCCAAGGCCTCAACCTACCTATCTGGCCCGACCCAAGGCCTCACCCTAACCATTTGGCCCGACCCAAGGCCTCAACCCAACAACTTGGCCCGACCCAAGGCCTCAACCTACCTATCCGGCCCGACCCAAGGCCTAACCACCCTCCGGGCCCGACCCAAAGCCTCACCCTACCCATCCTGGCCAGACCCAAGGCCGTAACCCAACAACTTGGCCCGACCCATGGACCGTATCACTTCAATACCTTACCCAACATCAACAACATACACTTTTATCCACCCATCATGTAGCTTTTTGTTCCATCGAGCTCACCTGTTCGTGTTTTAGCATGATTAGGGTCCCTGACTTGATCTGTCGACCAACTTTGCCTAGACCTCGACCGTGACGTTTATCTCAACCAAACCAACCATTTGGTACTGCCGAACATGCCTAAACGTTCCTGTACCTTACCTGTTATATACCCTGGAGCTACTTCCTATGCCTTGGATACCAGGATTATATCACCCTTGTTTGGATAAACTATCGACCTTTTCCTATGCATTACTGGTTTGCTCATCAAATCATGCACCCTAGTCGCACTATTTCATTTCAACGTGTGTCTGCTTCCTTAGACTTACCCCACCTTCTCCCCATCATCTCTACACCATTTACCCTTTATCAACCCTATCCCTGATTTCAAGTTCCCTCAATCTGTGATAGATTTGAGGGGGATTACCTATACCCTTAACAGGAGAAACCACTTCATATTATTGTCCGTGCAGCTTTACAAAACAAGCTACACGACAATAAGGGGCTAATGTAGACACCAAATTTGTGTCTTACGACCCCTTGTGACCCGCATCTCATTTCGCAACCTAACCTCATCACCTAAACCTTACACAATTATTTATTAATTACCTTGTAATTGATAAATCCACATCACCATACCTGCCACCTCATTTTGCCACCTCGTCATGACCTAGTCCTAACCCTAAACTAACCTAATTAAGACCTATAACTTGGTCCACACCTACACCATGACTAAGGACCCCTTTCTCGCACCTAAAACCAACCTTCTAGTCACTTGACCAAGCCCGCAACTAATCTCTCGGGAGAAAAGCAGGGAAAGTGGGCTATTTTACTAAAAATAGCCTGCTTTTTCCTTACCGATACCGGTTCCTACTCGACCGCCGTCGGTTACGTAACCGCCATCGGTTCCCTGTAAATGGGCTCCCCAAACCAAAAACAAAGGTGAAAGGATTTTTTTGAATCGAGAGAGAGCATCAGGAGCGATCAAGAGAATCCGGATCTTGACTTGGCTGAGTAGAGACAAGTGAAGAGACAAGAAGAGTTTGCAGCAAAGGAGATCAAGCCCAAGACTACAACTGGATACCAGAGCCCTGTGATACTCAGCTAATCATCGGGAGGGAGATATCTCATCTTCTGTGTGTCAGGCCATCCTACCTCAGTTCTGCCTTTGTCATCAGAGTTCTTGGACCTGCATCTTCGTCAATAACTAGTAGGTTACATCTTGCATGTCCTTTTAATAATACTTCTTAGACTTTTGAATCATAGTCCTCACAAATCCATTCCTAGATCCACTACCCAGCAACATATTGCATCTAACTATCCTTCATCTACCTCTCATCATCTCATTACCTAATATCACCCATATACCAGCCTTACAAACAACACAGCTACCCTACAACAACAACCACTCCACAACACAACTAACCCACAGATCCTAGGCCCTACCGATATCGGTTATCAGTAACCGGCATCGGTTATTGTGGTTTAAAACCAGAAATCAGCCTTTCCCCTACCTGTTTCAACAAAGCAACTTAATTGATATTTTACAGTCTTTGGCGTTAATTCATATTAGCAGGGAAACTGACCACCTTCGAAAGGAAGTTTTATATTTCCTGGGCCCAAGGTAGTTTCCTCATTTATTGTCTAATCAAAATCTTGTGGTCTTATGTTCTTATTTACAGGTAGTCCTTCCAAGACAAAAAGGAGTTCTTCGAAGTCAGCTTAATCTTTCTCTACGGTACGCGCACACCATCTCGACATTCAACAGGTATTCCTCCTAGCCCCAACCCTTATCTATTTCTAAAAGGAATGAAAGGATAGAAGCAACTCTATTCCAATAAGCCGAAACATTATGAGTGAAACAATTTCATCATGTTCAGAGGAAGGTGAAGATGGAATAACAGAAGAAGAATCAAGTTCCATGACCTTAGGCTCTTCCTCCCCATACGTGAGTGTATCGAGTTCAAGAAAGAAACCTTGTTTGCAATCCTCTAAAGGGATATCTTCATGTAGTTTGATTGGTCCTTTAACCTAAGATAAATCAATCAGTAGAGGTTTTTGTTCTTTGACCATGGGGGTTTGAATAGAAGAAATAGATCTGCTAAGAGGGGAAGATTGATTGACAGAAGAAGATGACTCAAGAGAGGAAGTAGGCTTGGAGGCAGGCGTTTCATGAATGGATGATTTGGATTTGGACCTAGGTCATTTTTCTAGAAGACGATGTAATGTAGGATGGAAAGTAGGATCACATAGCCATCTGTTAAGTTGTGACGTAGGAGTCAAATTGGATGAGTGACTAGAGGTAACCCGAGTCGTGGAACTCTTCGACAGAGGAAGAGGCCATTGAGATGACTGATGAAGGAGGCCCTACAAAGAAAGGGAGGACCGTGACTCAAGAACCGAATTTTATGTTTGATCGATGGAACTTGGAGTCACAAGAGTCTTCAAAGGAGGAAGACATAGTTGAGGTGAGTTGGAATAAAGGTCCTGTGAAGGAAGGGAGGACCGTGATTCAAGATTTGATCTATGGGTATCTAAACAATAGTTGGGATCTGAATATTCTGAAGAAGAGTGGGAATCTGAATGGTAGTTTGGATCTGAATTAGAAGAAGAGTGGGGGAAACCTGAATAATAATTTGGATTAGAAGCATCCAAACCATACCACCGACTATGAGCTGAAGGTGGGGAACAGGGTACCTTGGTGGGAATTTCAGCGCGAAGAACCAAACGAGGTTTAGTCATAATGGGAATCTTTTGATTTGAATGTCTAAACCTAGGTTCCACATTGTCATAAGTGTTAGGAACTGTGCGATAGTCAGTCATGGTTGGGGTCGTTTAAGTGCAAATGTCTAGGCCTAGATAGTGCTATATAACTTCTTCAAAGTGAAGAAGGCCCCATGCTGATTTGGGTAGCATAATGGCAGCCAACTAGACATTCAGTATGTATGGAGATGTGTGTGTGATTTTATGAAGAAGGTCTAAGGAAAATAGACATCATGATGATGAAATCTTGATGAGATAAAAAAGGATTGTCCTAGAAAACAAGTTTTCTCAATGAATAATAAAAAAGAACAATCACGCAAGTGCGAAACACAAATCCAATCATTAAGGAAATACTCCCTATGTAAAATGTGTGTGCAAAATGAAATCCCAATGCAAAGATGATCCACACAATGTTAATACTTACGTCAAGTTTGAAATGAACAAGGTGTAAGTAACAACACAGAGAAAATTGCAACCTCCACATAAGGTATACCTAGTACTAACTCGAGTGTCAACGAAAGCTAAGTTTTTTGAAAAGTAGACATCACAGCTAGACATATCGTAACAACACTATCCAGATATCTCAACCAAGCAAGCAAGGTGTTGATATCAAGACAACATTATGGTGATATATATAACATGGTATCAACACTCATCAAGAGACCCAGATGACATCTAAACTAAAATCAAATAGAAGGTATAAAAAGAATTTTGTAATAATGCAAGCAGTGTAACCACACAATAGAGGTATTTATACTACGTGCCCAAAGAATGGGAGACAAAATGTAAATACCAAGACTGAACAACCAGAATGCAAGAAAAAAATGACAAACTAGGGAAGAGACAAAATGACAAAACTAACCCGTAACAATGATGAGGATCCTGAAGTCAAGATCATAGGACTACCAAAGACGTGAAAACATACCTGCTCACTTTAGTCATTTAACACCCCAGCCACAAACATGAATGAGTGTAAACGTACTAAAAAACAACTAGCTCTATCTCTGACACGACATGTAAAGTATGACTCTGTTTGACTTCCAACATGGAAAGTATGAACACATGGGTGTAGATTAAGTACATGTGAAAATAGACTTAGTTTCACTTTGGGCAGAGCTTCGCCTCATTTGAAAATGAGAAGGAAGATAAGCTAATTAATACGTTTGTCTAAATTCGTGATGAAAAACACTTAGATCTAACTTAGAATGGGTTCGTTACTGTGTTCGACAAACAAGGTGTTGAACCCAAACAAGTTATCACTTCGTGATGGAAAACGACGTGAATGGACTAGTAAAGTTGGCCTCCAGACAAAAATGGTCTCCTTAATAAGCTCTCTCAACTAGGTGTTACAAGGTTGTCTTAAGTGAGAGCGATTTACCCAAAAAGTCACACTGACTAGTTTGGGAGTATCTCGGCTTTACTTTACCCCCTTCAAGAATAGTAGGCAACTAGTGCGTCTATGTGTACTATCACTGGGGTCACCACATGGACAACCGGTAACTGTATCTCACAAGGTGTACTAGTCAAGTGGGTAAGTGAGGCGCTTCCCATTTCATCCATGAGGTTACTCAGCGGTGGACTACTTTGGGGTTCCTGGAACCACCCCCATTGTTATAGCTTAAGGTGTTATGCCAAAGGGGTTACGTTCCAATTAAGCGGAGAGGGACTTACCCTTTTCCGAAACCTACAATACAGTGTGTTGAGTATGGTGTGTTTTTTATCTTTTTTAATATTAATGTGGTTTCAAAAGTGGCACACCATTTGACAATCTGTAAACACACAAGTATTAGAAGTTTTCGCTTCATTCTTAACACCTTTATTTGACCAACGTTAGGTCCTGTAGATAACAAGTTGGTTAGTAGTTTTCCTGTTTTGCTGATTTGAGCTAAAAGAGAACTCACACTTGCTTTTGATTCCTAAGATCACCCAAAAGCGTGAAGTAAGAGCATACGCAAAGTGGAAATCCTACTAAAAGCACATAAAAAATGTTACTTTATCCTTTGAAAACCAAGTGTTTTTAACATAGAAAATAGATTTTGTGCTAGTGTTTTTGATCTCCAAGATCACTTTGGAAAGCACAAGGAGAGAGCATACACACCTTTTACAAATTCTAATTTAAGATAAGGAATTAAAAAAACTTATCTAATTTAGTCAAAAAATGAACAAAATAACCCTACATGTTTCGCTCGGAATGTTTCGACTTCTGAGAATAGAGTTGCTTCTATCCTTTCATTCCTTTTAGAAACAGATGAGGTTAGGGTTAGGAGGAATACCGGTTGAATGTCGAGATGGTGTGCGCATACCGTAGAGAAAGATCAGGTTGACTGCGGAGAACTCCTTTTTGTCTTGGAAGGACTACCTGCAAATAAGAACACAAGACCACAAGATTTTGATTAAACAATAAATGAGGAAACTGCCTTGGGCCCAGGAAATATAAAACTTCCTTTCGAAGGTGGTCAGTTCCCCTGCTAATATGAATTAACACAAAAGACTGCAAAATATCAATTAAATTGTTTCGTTAAACTGGGTAGGGGAAAGGCTAGTTTTCTGGTTTTGATGACAGGAACCGATGCCGGTTATTGATAACCGATGCCGGTTACTAATAACCGATATCGGTAGGTTCTGGGATCTTCTTGGTAGCTATGGTGTTTTGTAAGGCTGGTTTATGGATGATATTAGGAAATGGGATGATTAGAAGCAAAAGAATGACAGTTAGATGCAATGGCACGTTGGGTAGTGGATTCAGAAACGGATTTAGGAGGACTGAGATTCAAGAAGCATAAGAAATGTTATAACAAAGGACATGTAAGATGTGACTTACTGGTTTTGACCAAGATGCAAGTTGATCTCCTTGGTTGTAAACACTTCTGGTTTCTTTACTCATCTCTGCTCTGTCAAGTGAAGATTTGGACTCTGTTCCTCGCTCGCAATGCTCTCTGTTGATCCAGAAATCCTTTGACTGATCTCCAAAATGAAATTCCAATCCGTTGTTTTTGTTTGGGGAGCCCATTTACAGGGAACCGATGGCGGTTGCGTAACCGACGGCGATCGAGTAGGAACCGGCATCGGTAAGGAAAAAGTAGGCTATTTTTAGTAAAATAGCCCACCTTCCCTTCTTTTCTCCCGAGAGATCAGTTGCGGGCTTGGTCAAGTGGCTAGAAGGTCGGCTTTGGGTGCGAGTAAGGAGGCATTAGTTATAGATGTGAGTCTAGACCAAGTCATGGGTCTTAATTAGGTTAGTTTAGGGTTAGGGCTAGGTCATGATGAGGTGGCAAAGTGAGGTGGTAGGTAAGGTGATGTGGATTTATCAATTACAAGGTAATTAATAAATAATTGTGTAAAGTTTAGGTAATGAGGTTAGGTTGCGAAATGGGATGCGGGTCACAAGGGGTCGTAAGACACGAATTTGGTGTCTACATTAGCCCCTTATTGTCGTGTAGCTTGTTCTGTAAAGCTGCGCGGACAATAATATGAAGTGGTTTCTCATGTTAAGGATATAGGTAATCCCCCTCAAATCTATCACAGATTGAGTGAACGGGAAATCAGGGATAGGGTTGATAAAGGGTATATGTTGTAGAGAGGATGATAAGGTGGTGGGGTAGGTCCAAGGAAGCAGACGCATGTTGAAATGCAATAGTATGACGAGGGTACATGATTTGATAAGTAAAACAACAATGTGTAGGCAAAGGTCGATAGTTTATCCAAACAAGGGTGATATAATCCTGGTATCCAAGGCATAGGAAGTAGCTCCAGGGTATATAACAGGTGAGGTACAGGAACGTTAAGGCATGTTCGGCAGTACCAAATGGTTGGTTTGGTTGAGATAAACGTCACGGTCTAGGTCTAGGCAAAGTTGGTCGACAGATCAAGTAAGGACCCTAATCATGATAAAACACGAACAGGTGAGCTCGATTGAACAAAAAGGTCACATGATGATGGATCTAAATAAAACATTGATTGTGGGTATGGGTATTGAAGTGATACGGCCTTGGGTCAGGCTAAGTGGGTTGGGCGGTGGCCCTGGGTCAGGTTAGATGGGTAGGTGGAGGCCTTGGGTTATGTCAATTGTTAGGGCGAGGCCTTGGGTCGGGCCGGATGGGTAGGTTGAAGGCCCTGGGTTGGGGCCGGATAGGTAGGTTGAGGCCTTGGGTCGGGCCGAATGGTTAGGGCGAGGCTTGGTGTTGGGGCCGAATAGGTAGGGGCGAGGCCTTGGGTCGGGCCAAATAGGTAGGTTGAGGCCTTGGGTCGGGCCAAATAGGTAGGGCTAGGCCTTAGGGTTGGGCCAATAGGTTAGGGCGAGGCCTTGGGTCGGGCCAATTGGGGGGTAGGGTTGAGGCTTAGTTCGGGTCGAATGGTAGGTTGAGGCCTTGGGTCTGGCCGACTATGTAGGGGCGATGCCTTGGTTCGGGCCAAATAGGTAGGGCGAGAGGAGGCCTTGGGTCGGGCGAATAGTTGGTTGAGGCCTTAGGTTCTACCGAATGTAGTTTGAGGGCCGTGGTCGGCTGCGACAAGAGTGAACAAATGTTTGTGCAAGGGCAAAGGTGGATAGAGGCTATATGGTGAAAAACGAGGCAAGGAGTAAATAAGGTCAAAGAATGTGTGTGAATTTTTGGCAGCGAACCGATTTCGATTCTGCATTACCGATATCGTTAAGGGACGGCGATACCGTTTTCTTAGGGCAAAAATGACAGTGAGTTTCTATGTTAAGGATATAGGTAAACCCCCTCAATATATCACAGATGAGTTGAACGGGAAACAGGATAGGGTTGATAAAGGGTATTCTGTGTAGAGAGGATGATAGGTGGTGGGGTAGGTCCAAGGAAGCAGACGCATGTTGAAAGCCAATCGTATGACGAGGTACATGATGTGCTAAGTAAAAGCAACATGTGTAGGCAAAGTGTCGATAGTTTATCCAAAAAGGGTAGATATAATCCTGGTATCCAAGGCATAGGAAGTAGCTCCAGGCCCGCTACTAAACAGGTGAGGTACAGGAAGGAACGTTAAGGACATGTTCGAGCAGAGTACCAAATTGGTTGGTTTGGTGAGATAAAACGTCCACGTTGGTCTAGGCAAAGTTGGGCGACAGATCAAGTAAAGGACCCTAATCCTGATAAAACACGAACAGGTGAAGCTCGATGAACAAACGGTTACATGATGGATGGATAAAATTAAAACATGATTGTGGGTATGGTATGAAGTGATCCGGCCTTGGTCAGGCTAAGTGGTTGGGCGGTGCCCTGGGTCAGTTTAGATGGGGTAGGTGAGGCCTTGGGTTAGTCAAATTGTATAGGCGAGGCCTTGGGTAGGGCCGGAAGGAGACCGGACCGGATGGGTAGGGTTGAGGCCTGGGTTGGGCCGATAGGTAGGTTGAGCCTTGGGTCGGGCCTAATGGTTAGGGCGAGGGACTTGGGTTGGGGCGAATAGGTAGGGCGAGGGGCCTTGGGTCGGGCCAAATAGTGGTTGAGGCCTTGGTCGGGACCCAAATAGGTAGGGGCGATGGACTAGGTTTGGCCCAAATAGGTTAGGGCGAGGCCTTGGGTGGGCCATTGGTAGGTTTGGGCCTAGTCGGGTCGATGTAGTGAGGCCTTGGGTAGGGACGAGCCGAATAGGTAGGGCGCGGCCTGGGGTCGGGCAAATAGGTAGGGCGAGGCCTTGGGTCGGGCCGAATGGTAGGTTGAGGCCTTAGGGCGAGACGAATGGTAGGTGAGGCCGTCGTAGGTCAGGCGGACAGTGAACAAATGTTGGGCAGCAACGGTGGATAGAGGCGATATTGGTGAAAAAAAGCGGGCAAGGAAGAGTAAATAAGGGCAAAGAATGGGGTTGAAAGTTGAGGACAGCGAACCGATGTCGACTTCTGCCATGACCGATATCGGTTAAGGGACCCGATACCGGTTCCTTAGGGCAAAATGAAACTGATATCGGTGAAGGGTTGAAAAACCTATAAAAAGAAAATATGGCTTGTCATTGTCACTTTGTATTTGCAATCCAAATCGACTTGTCTGACGTGGAGATTGGGATTAGCGGCTGGATTGAGTGATGGTGGAGCTATCTGTATTGGCAGAGCGAGTTGATAGTGGGCCCGATTAAGGAGGAGGGTAGCCGTGATGGTAGGGACCCAGAAGATCAGGATGGGAGCCAGGCACAGGCAGGAGGAGCTGAGGGCTGGACCAGCTGGACGCCACCACCATCCCCACCGACGACGTGTCGTCGTTCGGGTAGATTCGCAACTCTTTAATTTGGTGATTTGGTTGTATTATGCTAAATTGGGGGTTTGGGTAGGAATTAACCCTTTTTTAGGCAATAATGAGAAAATGGACATGATTTGAGCAAAGGGAGAGGGTTAGATAGGTTAGATAGGCTAGGTGGGTAGGGGTACGGTAAGTTTTAGGGTTTTTGGGTGGGTAGATGGGTAGAATAGAAATAGGTTAAAAAATGGTGTGGGGGCCGCGAGGTAGGGTTCGGTCCGGGTTTTTGGACAGTGACCGATGTCGGTCACTAAGCGACAGGATTCGGTAGCCACAATTGAGGGAGGGAAAGGAGGGGTTGTTGTGTGACCCGGCGTGTCATGTGTAGGCCGGCGGTCGGGTTGTGGGTTTTGTGTAGGGGTGGGCTGGTTGGGGGTGGTGTGCGGTTGGGTGATGGTTGTTTGGGTTGTTGGGTTGGGTTAGAGGGTGGGAGTGGGGGGGAGTCGGAGTTGGTTAGGGGTGGAGAGAGGGTAGGTGTGAGGGTTAGGTTTTGGGTTTTTGGGGTGGGTGGAGGGTAGGTGTGGGTTGGCGTTGGCGTTTTGGGTTTTGGGTTGGGTTGTGGGTAGGTGTGGGGGTTGGAGTTGGGGTGGAGACGGGTTAGGGTGGGCGTAGGTTTTGGCGGGTGTTTGGGTTTGGTGTGGGTGTGTGGGGCGGGGGGTTTAGGTGTGTGAGCTAGAGGGGGGCGGTAGTTGAGGTATTAGTTAGTGGGTAGGGGGGGTAGGAGAGTCAGGGTTATGGCGGGGGGGATTAAATTAAGGATTAGATAAAAAGGGGTGTTTAGAGGATAAAGTAGATGTATGTAATAACGAGGAGGTCTAAGGATGTGGGTGGTTTTGCAGGAACGATCAGCAAGGTTGACGATGCGGGATAGGATGCCCCCGCTATTGGTGTGGATGAGGCCACACGTATCTGCGGTTCATTGGGCCATCATGCGTGAGGTGGGACTCGGCGGAGTCCAGAGGTACAGAGCGATAGAGAGAGATCACAGCTTGATGGTCGCCCTCATCGAGAGATGGGATCCGGCGACCAATGTGTTCCATCTCCCGACTGGGGAGATGACCGTCACATTGGAGGATGTGTATCGCATCCTTCGATTACCTATTGAGGGAGAGGCAGTCTTCCATGTAGATTCAGAGACTGCGATGGACATCATACTACAGGTTTTTGGGGATGCAGCCGCGCTACTGACCTACCATAGCGCGAGTATCGGGTACGGTGACATGTACCGTGCGCATCGTCACGAGACACGACTGGCTGTGTTGATGATGGTTGGGATCACCTGCTTTGCCCTCCCGGACTCAGAGGGAGGCCGCTTCCCACGAGCATTGATGGGGGTACTGCTGGAGATGGTGGAGGAGCACACCTATTACGCCTGGGCACCAGTATATCTGGTGTAATTATACAGGGAGCTATGGGGCTATCGCCGGAGGAGGCGATTTGGTATTTGTTCTACATTTTTGTTGCATTATTGAGCATACGAGCACATCGTATGCATCAGGCCAGTAGGGTTACCCCAGCAGCCAGGGCCACAGGTCATATACCGATATGGCTTTCAGAGGTGGTTGGGGGTCGTGGGCCAGCCACGAGTAGTTATGGCAGGTCGGGATGTGGCATACTATAGACATCTGCTAGAGGGCCTTACAGCGGTAGACATTGTATGGAGACCCTACAGAGGTCACCATCCTGGCAGAGGAGCCTGCTTACAGTTGCGCCTAATCCAGTACACATTCTGGATAGCAGGACGGAGGCCAGGACAGTACGAGCAGATACCCCTGGAGAGGGTACGCAGGCAGATGGGGCTGCGACAGGACGAGCCACCTCCCGTTCCTCAGTACAGGTTAGATGATGTAGAGGCCCCACTGCCTGCACCACAGCCTTTGGATCCAGATTGGGTAGCAGAGAGGCCAGCAGGTGAGGGTATAGATGATGCTGGGTGCACGGGAGCATACAGGGTGTGGTGGCCTAGGCAGAGAGCAGCCAGGATAGTACCGCCTACATAGCCAGACTTGACTGCAGTGATAGGAGAGAGAGATCAGCTTAGGGGTCAGGTGCAGCTCTTACAGGGGTAGTTAGCTGCAGCACAGGCACAGATAGGTGTCTTACAGGGGCAGCTAGCCTAGGCTCAGGCACAGGCACAGGCAGCACCACCACCAGCACCACAGCCACAGGTGCAGGTACAGGCAGCAGCACAGGTACCAGCACCACCACCAGCAGCGGTACAGCCACAGCCCCAGGCACAGGTACAGGTACAGGTACCACAGCCACAGGCACCACCAGCGGCACCAACATAGGCACAGGGGGCACTGGTAGTAGGTGTCAGGGGACCAGCCCCAGTACCTACGGTGGCTCGAGAGCGTTACATGGTGGCTAGAGCGGAGGCCCGATACTATCAGGATATTCTTGATGGTACCGGGGCTGATTATCAGCCCTATGCGGCACATAGAGCAGAGACCTCTCGGAGCCAGAGGTCTCAGGGAGGTGCAGCCACCGCTGGTGGGTCCGTCACAGGCAGGAGGTGAGAGGCACCACAGGGACCAGTGGGGAGAGGTGCCGAGGGCGGTGGGGAGAGCTGAGGGATCCCAGACATGGCTTTTGTATTTAGAGATGGGCACCGGTCTGCGAACCGGGTGTATTGATAGAGGCCTGCGTGCCTATGTATTATTCATGTATTCATTTATTCATTTATTGTATACCGGCCTGCGAGCCGAGTAGGGGTTGTATAGTGGATACCGGCCTGCGAGCTGAGTATATATCTATTTTTGATACGAGGGACCGGCCTGTGAGTCGAGTCGAGATTTTTTGACAGTTATTGCGGCCTGCGTGCCGGCTTTGGTGGATTATGAGATCACAGAGGCCCCGATTTAGGGCACATTGTATTTTTGAAAATTTGTATATATATAGAGACGATGTTTTGATCCTCGTGCAGTGTTCAAAATGTGTTTAACTATTTTGTTAATGGTTGGTAATATGTAATGTATGATAAGTTTTAGTTGACATGTTGATAGATGGATGATGTTGATGTTTTTGTTTTTGCACGTATATATGAATGTCAGGTTATGCGATGAATTGGTGGTTTTGTGACATTGTGATATATGTAACTGATGAGTTGGATCCAAATGATGCATAGATTGATAGTTTCTTGATAGCCGTAGTTGATGGTTTGTGTATTTGTATAAAATAAATGATGTTAATGAAATTGTAATGCTATGTGTGGTGGATGAACAAATGTGGTAAATTATGTTGTTTATGAAGGAAAAGAGGTGGGCGCGACAAAAATTTAGGTGAGAAATGAAGAAAAGAACGCTGTTGAGAAAAGATAGGTGTGTAACCGATATCGGTTAAGAACCGATATCGGTAGCTGATAGACCGATATCGGTTTAAGTAACCGATACCGGTTATTTAGGTATGAGCTTTTCTAAAAATAGAAAAGCTAGGGTGGCAACTTAAGTTTTAATTTTAGAGCCATGCAAGAGGTTAAATACGTGAACGCAACGCTTTTTGACGACTGAGACAGGTATTTGCATGAGAGATTTGAGTGATAAGGAGAAGAGAGACAGGAATTTGTATGAGAGATTTGGGTGATAAGAAAAGAGACTGGGAAGGTGAATGCGATCGGAGATTCAGAAAGTAGAAAGGCGAATTTAAAAAGAGTGGTGATAATGGCAGGACAAGGAGAAACATCCAGTAGGCAGGGACAAGAGGGAAGACAAGGGCCACCTCAAGCTACTGTAACCCCAGAGGTAAACGTTTTGGTTGTGATTTGATTTTTGCATGTGTTATGAATAAGAGAATTAAGTGGGTAGATATGAAGAAGAAACATGATAGCAAGGGTTATAAGTGAGGTAAGTGTTACGTGGTAGGTAATCACGGGGTTTCGAGTATGTCTGTGTATACAGAGAGGAATAAACGAGCAATTTATTGTCGTAGGTGGTTGTTTTAGGCAAGATGTATGGAATTGACAGTGACCGGTAGCGGTTAGGGAGAACCGGTATCGGTTACTCAACCAATATCGGTTATGTATAACCGATACCGGTTACTGGAGGAATTTCCAGAATGTTTGAAAAACCCTGACGGATTGAATGGTTGTTTGTTGTTTTGGTGTATGCAGGCAGAGGTAGGATTGAGGATGAATGATAGTGTGCCAGCGCTGTTGTCACGAATCCGAGCGGATGTAACACCAGCTGAATGGACAATGATAAATCGTTTGGGGTTAAGTGGAATCCGCTATTATTCACGAATTGCACGAAACCATGCTATGTTGCAGGCATTGATTGAGAGATGGAATCCCGAGACAAATACCTTTTATCTACCAACAGGGGAGATGACAGTAACATTGGAAGATGTGTTTCGGATTTTGAGACTCCCTATTACAGAAGAACCAGTATATCAGGCACTACCTAGCGTGGCATGGGGAGCGATAACAACAGTATTTGGTCCATACGCACGAGATTTGACACAGCGAGGTTTATCCTTTACATATGGGGTAATGTATGCAGCACACCCTGAGGAGACAAGGTTAGCAGTGATATTAATGATAACGGTAGGGTATTATGCGTTACCGAGGGCGGAAGGGGGAAGATTTCCAAAGGCATTGGTGTGTGTTATTTGGGAGATGATAGAAAGGAACGTGACTTTTGCATGGGCACCTGCATATTTGGCGGAGCTATACAGGGGTTTTATGGGCTTGTAGGCAAAATCACAGGACGACACTGGATAGTTCATACTTATTACACTGTTGGGCCTATGAGCACATTGTTTGTGTGCGACCAATAGGCCGACCCATCCAGTCAGGAGAAACTGGAGTGCAGAGGTTGAGGTTCAGATGATGGGTCCAGAAATAACAAGAGGCTAGATCCCAGGCCGTGACGGGTGATATTGAGTATTACAGGCAGGTATGGGAGAGAGTGACGGTTGCGGATATCTTGTGGAGGCCATACGGAAACTATATGGTAACAGAGAACATAGCTGAGGAGTTGAGGGGTGTAGAGCGATTGAGGTGGATCGCAGGGCACAGGCCGGGTGAGTATGAGAGGATTCCTATTGATCGTGTGCAGCAACAATTTGGATTTGTGTAGGATATACCCCTGGCTTATAGACCATATATGAGGATCGACGCCGAGGCAGATAGCATTCTCACCTCCTCGGCCAACACCTCTAGAAGGGCCTGAAGAGGTAGCAGCCGATCGCAGGGTAATGGATGCGGGAATGACAGAGGCCTATAGATTATGGTGGGTAGCAGAACTGCGAGGTGTACATGAGAGCCCTGACATAGCAGTGATTACAGCAGAGGGAGATCGTCTGCAGTGTTTGGGTTCCAGCAGCTCCAAATGCAGGTGAATGAGACAAGAGGATTGTTAGTGGTTGCGGAGTCCGAGCGGGGGAGACTAGAGGCTGGAGTCCTCCATGCGAGAGGGCGTATTCATATGTTACAGGAGAGATTGGCAGATCAGTGGGCGGTACCATAGCCGTGGTACCTTTGAGGATAGAGAGGCCCGCGAGAGGGGTCAACGATCACGATCATCACCTAGTTCGGGATGAGGCGTGAGGGTCTGAGTAAATGTTAGCAAGGTATAAGAATAAATAAGGATGCCGACCTGCGTGTCGATGATAGAGAGATGTATTTGTTTAACATCTAAATAAAACTGAATATGTATGTTGATTTGAGTTACGATAATAATAAGAATGTTTGTGTTTTGATTTTTCAGTGTTTTGAAAAAGGATAAAGAGGACTGTGATTAAATAGAAATACACAAAAATATTTATATTCACCACACAGGATAGGTTATGGTAGGGGATGGTCGAGCTATCCTTGGGAGACCCCATGTCTCTGAAGTGCTGCCTACATAGCCCATTGCACAAAGCAAGGAGGGGCCTCAGACCGATGTAGTTCTCCCTTAGGATTAGGGAAAGGCAAATTCAGGCAATTGGGTACGGTTTAGGTAATTGGTTGGTTGGTAAAAATATTAAGATTAGTAAAGGTAGGTGGATGTGTTCGGTACGAATTGTGCATGTAATGTAACATGTATGAGGGCTGCGAACAGTCGCCTACACAAGTAGTAGGGATCGGGTCCCTGATTAAGGTCAAACACACAATCCTAGATGCGAGGGCAAAGCAGAAAGAGTTCTACCGTAGATGAGGAGGCTAAACATACCAAACCACGTAAACGCGAATCTTGGAGCCCGTCATTTACCGTGGCTAGATTAGAAGTCAATAGTGAATAGAGGTGTGTGTAACGATATCGAGCGTACATTACGCCTTGAGTTGAAACAAATGGTGAGGTTATGTTGATGATAGTAGCTGATGTACTGAGAACTTTTACAAGTTAGTGTCTGACTAAAGAGACCTACCACTAAATAGACCATTCCATGCTCAACCGTCCTTTTTGAATGAGGGCTTTTCTTTTATTTAATGTAGACTGATCGATGTGGGTGTCTATCAAGGGAAATTTGATTTTATATATTCTCGAAGGTCTTCCACGAAGCTGATCACTGCAAGAAGCTTCTGAATAAAGTCGACCTGTGTATAGTGTCCCTGTATATCGTCCTTCGGGGAACATTCTATTTATAGGGGCAGATCTGATTGTAATGCATAGCTGTCCTTCGGGGGCTTAGTCTATATACTAATAGCAGCAATAGTTCGCATATAGTCTGCCTTCAAGGGAGCAGTCTATATTAATTTAGATATGACTAGATGTTCATTTGGTCGTGAGAGCATCTAGTTTAGTTAGGAAGTTTGACTCAAGAAAATCCCATAAAATAACGGCTTATTTTAATACTTTTGAAGTCATGGACTGAGACTAAAACGGGAAGGCATCATCAAGGGGGGTGAGGATCCAACTATGTGCTTTGATGTTAGTATGAAGGTTAAACATAGTTTAATGTATTGGTAGTGAGCTCAATGCTCGCGGCAGTAGATAGAAGTGATATAACCTAATTTTTCAACAGATACTGTCGAAGATGGTAAGGTCATTAATGGGTTCTGCTCCGGTTTCCCATTTAACGAAGCTAAACGATAAGTACCAGATCGCATAGTGTACTGAGTCTTATAATAAGGCCCATCCAATTGGGACAAAAATTTTCGACGTTTTCTCTTTCTAGTTTGGTAAATTTTGATTTCTCTTTGAGAACACGCATCCCGCAAACCTTAAAGGTAACTGCATGAGTCGCTTATCATAACACGTTTAAGGCATTTGATAGATTTGAATTTTACAAGAGCTGTAAACACGTCTTTCATTCAAGAAGTCCACGTGGGCTGAAACCCCCTCTGCGGAAATGGCATCGCGTGTGAGAATATTCCTGAAAGATATTCTCAATGGAGGGTATTGTATTTCGGGGTGAGAGGGCCAAACGAACCTCGTGGCCGCAGGTTATATACCAAAGAAAAAGGTTGTGGCATTAGTAGAGTACGAATGCTAGTACGATAAGCCCAAAGGCAAAGGGATGTGATCGTCCAATTTCTTCCGGATTCATGTGACAACTTTCATGAGGATTTGTGTTGTGTTTTTAATTGAGGACCATCGGCTTGCCCCATTGGCTTGTGATAGTAAGGTTAATGAGAAACTAAGTTTGTACCAAGTTGTGACAAAAGGGCTTGTAACAACTGTTTTTTGAAACTTTTTTCCTTCTGTTATCAGGCGATGAGGAACACCAAACGACAGATATGTGGGTGTGGTTAATGAACTCGACAATTTTTCTTTTTTGATTGAAAGTGAGTGGATAGCCCCCCCCATTTTTGTAATATTCGGGGTCGCTGTGATTATCCCACCGGTGACGTTGTGAAGAGGTTGTGTGAATCTCACCAATAAGTTCTAAACCCCTTGTGAGAGGGGGGCCAAGATCTCCGAGCCCGATCTGAGCGGGTGACTAGGGTATGTTGAAGGTGTCATGGTTGCTGAACATAAACATACACAGACGCTTAACACATATTCGTAGAAGTCGTTATTGGAGTAGCTCCGAATAACCAAGGCGAAAGGATCCGTTTGGCCCACTGCAAGCCGCTAAAATTTCCACCACAATCCGTCATTGACCTGTTTGGATGGTATGAAGTGGCCTCCACTCGCCATTTATACAGCGAAGGATGAATCCATCAGCCACGTTTATAGAGGATTCCCCCCACTGACAACATACATTAAAACACTTTTAAAGAAAAGCACGTTGTCCTTCCGTTACTAGTAAGGTCATTGGATACAGAGATTGTAAGGTAGTCCTTGAAATTGGTGGACCAGTTGTATCCTTTTAATTAGTAACAAGTATTTATCATACAACTAACCCCGGGTGTTGAATAGGATGGGTTGGCAAAAAGTTTTTTGGACCACGATGAATAAGTCAAGTCAGTTGGGCGTGGCGTAATTTGGAGTCTAAGCAATCACATAGTATGCCGCAAATTTGTTAGTGGAGCTGGGAATGGTTGTATATAATATGGTTAGTATAAGGCTGAATGTTAATTCCACGGTAAGTGTTTGTATTTTTGAAGGTCCTCGTTTTTTTTGCATTGGTTAAGACGCCCGATAACTGATTGACTACCAATTGAGAGTTCACCAAAAATTTGATATGATTTGATACCTAAGTGTAACGTAACTTGGAGACCCAAGACAAGGTCCTCTTATCCGTTTATTATTAGTGCAAGGAATCAAGAGTCGTGAATGAGAGAGGCATAGGGTTCAACGTTGAGAGAATGAGAACATGCCGTCTCCGCCGCCGCACTGGCATTTAGATCCATCGAAGAAGAGGGTCATTGGGTACGACTCCTCCGTGAGGGAAAGAGTAGCCGATGAGTTCGTCGGGAAATGTGAAATTGGTAAATTGTTCCCCAGGTAAAGGAGCTTCCGCAAGTTGGTCTGGCGATGGTTTGTCCTTTGATTGATTCTGGTGGACAAACTCAAGGTCGAGGTCGGCGAGAAGCATGAGCCATCTAGCAATGCGTTGGTTCAGATGAGGTTTGGCATACATGTAATGGATGGGGTCTGTATTGGTGATGATGAAAGTCTTGTGATTTAGAAGGTAGTGTCGGAGTTTGGTGGCCACGAATGATAGGGCAAGGCATAATTTTTCTACATGTGTGTACCTAGTCTCATAGTCCACCAAAGTACGACTTATATAATAAACGGCTTGTTCGCAATTCTCAGAGTCACGATGTGCAAGCATGGCTCCTATAGCGTGGTCGGTGGCGGAAAGGTAAAGGTAGAAAGGGTGGTCGTCTTGGGGTGGGATAAGCACGGGTGGTTGCAAGAGATAGGATTGAGAGCTTCGAAGGCTTGGTGACATTCTTCGCTCCATTGGAATGAATATCCTTTTTAAGGAGGTGATGGAAAGGTTGACACCGATCCGAGAGTTGGGAGATGAAACGTCGGATAGATTGAAGCTTACCTTGTAAACTATGCAATTGTTTGAGATTTTTGGGTGGGGGCATTTCTAGGATAGCTTTGACTTTAGATGGATCGACCTCAATGCCACGCAAAGGAGACGATAAAGCCAAGAATTTTTCCCGAAAGAACACCAAAGACACCTTTCTTCGGTTGAAGGCAGACAGAATATTGTACAGGCGATCAAAATAATGGTTAAAACATCGAGATGTTCACTACGATGTTTAGACTTGCCGAGAAGATCGTCCGACATAGTCTTCAAGGATAGTGTGCATAATGTCATGAAAAATGTAGGTCATAGCCCGCTGATAGGTAGCACCAGCATTCTTAAGGCCAACATGGCATGACACGATAACAGAAGGTTCCCCAAGGAGTTATTGAGGCAGTTTGTGTTGATCGGGCAGGGGCAACCAAAATTTGGTTGTAATCCTGAAAAGCCATCCATGAGAGAGATCATCTCATGACCTGTAGTTAGATCAACAAGTTGGTCAATGCTAGGTAAGGGGAAAGTCATCCTTAGGGAAAGCAAGGTTAAGATCCCGGGAAATCTGTGCATATCCGAAGTCCCTGTCGCTTTAGTGACAGGTACAATGTTAGAACATCCATTGAGGATAGTCAATAGGCAAGATGAAGGAAACAGAAAGGAGTCGTTTGGAGCTCCTCTTTGACCAAGAGAGCAATGCGTGGATGCATTTTTCTTCAATTTCTGTTTGACTGGTTTGGAATCGGGGTTTAGGGTGATGTTATGGACGGCGATGGTAGGATCAATTCCTGGCATGTCAGCGTAAGACCATGCGAAAGCTTGGTTGCGAGCATGGAGAAAGGTAGTAAAGGCGGCTTGTTCTGATGTGTTAAGGGATTGTCCAATCTTCACAATGTGAGGATCCTCCTCCATGTGGATATTGATTTCTATGGTAGATTCGTTCAGCATAGTTTGGGTTTTCAGATGGTAAGGCTCGTTGAATATAAGAATCATCCGCGCCAAGGTAAGTGAGGATGAGTCGTCATCCTGGCATTCAACAACATTAAGCAAAAAGGCGAATCCTCTTCGATCATGTCTGATCAAGAGGGGCACAGAAGAGGGGTCGTCATTATACCAATCGCGTGCTCCGTGCGCTGCCCTCTGCCCGCTCGCCTTTCTGATCCCCCCCCCCGTTGCTTCGGTGCCTGGCTTCCTTGGTCTCTCGCATTCTGTCTGCGGGTGAATGATGCCCAGTGGGTGATGAGGGTTTGGTAGGGGCTACGTCTTCTTCTTCTCTTCTTAGGATCACATCTGACAGGCTTTAGTCTCCCATGTAGGTGTTTCGTCGGGAAAATTGAGACACTCGATCATTGTGTTTACGGGTAGTGCACAGAATTTGTGTTATGTTCGTGCTTGTTTCGTAAAGACGCAAAACCAAACGCCTCCCAAGCACAATGAGCAAGAGGTGAGGGCGAAACGAAGATTTGTCAAGTAATTGGAAATCGGATGGGAAAGGAACCACACCAAGAGATGTTCAGGGGTAATGAGATGCGTCAACACCCCCCCATAGTAGGTTAGAGTCGGTCAATGGGGTGGTCCTTAGAGACCATCTCCCCCACGCGACGGTCGTAGGTGGGATTGCATCGTAATGTCCGTACTCCTGGACTGTCCTGCGGGTTAGGGAATAACTAACAGTTATATAGTCGTCACTCCCCTCCAGCGTAAGGCGCTTGAAACACATCTACTAAAGGGGTCGGAGGTTGGAATCTTAGCTGCGGGAAGGGGAAGGGTGTTTTTTTTGCTAGGTTTGTTTCGTCAATTGATGCGAGGTCTCTGGTTGGGTGGATCGTTGAGGTACATTTGCTAGGATGGTGGTTGAATGTATGGGTTTTTTTGGTTTGGTATAATGCACATCGTTAGTGCGGTATAACATATTTGTAGGTTTTTAAAGGGGGGAGGTCACGCTTTTTACGGTGTAGACTTCCCCTCGACCAAATTATTATGTCATCTATGTAAGTTAGGAACGCCTCCCATGGCTCGGATCAAGACGACCCATCAATATATATATTGACTCTCCTCCCTCCAAGACATAGAAAGTTCGGTAAGTTACGTGGCCTACGCGCATTTATGATCACGTGCCTAAGGTATAAGTATAGCATCATTGAATACCGCAACATGATTGTGGTTGTTTCACAACATGCAAACTAGAAGGATTTTTCATCTTTGGAGGTTTTTACCTGAAGAGATGATGTTAGTTACTCCCCCGTCAATCATACCTGACGTACTACTCGAATATCCCTGACCTTAGCGGGCAGCATGAAAATGGCATGGTCCAGGCTTCTGTACCAAAGTCCGACAATTCATCTTCAGAGAACTGACTGCCAATTCCAGCTGTTTGGTTAACAGAGACAGAGTGGTTGGGGTAGGGGTGTGTTTGGTGAGCGAAGCAACGGATTGGTTGTTGTAGAATGGAGTCTACATGGGCAGGGTTTCATTAGGTGAAACCTCTATCCCTTGAAGGATCTCAATGAGAGCTTGTCGATGAATTCAAAGTCGATGGAGAGCATACACCAGTTTCATTTTACAGTCGATTGGTGAAGCTGTTTAATCATATATTTCGGTGGGCATGCCATTAGAGACAGGATAGGCGGGTCCGCGAATGACCACTTTAGTGTTGTGCAATCGGAATGTTTGGCAAGAAAGAGATCCGCAGGTGTGGTTTCTTTTGTCTTTCCCATTGTTTTTTCTGCCCTCGAGTACGACCCGAATCATATAATCGCATAGACCTGAGATGAGGAATATGGTTGGGATAACTCGTGTCTTCAAGAGGTGGGTTGTTAATACTGAATAGATCTTGTGAGGCCTTGGGACAGGATTGTATAGGAGATGAATGGAAACTAAAGGTCTCTCCCTTCGTAAGTGTCTTCTTAATCCTTTCTATCTGGGAGAGGTGACTGACGAGAATGTTTTTTATAGCTTTTCATCCCTCACATCATGTCCTGGTGTGCGGGAGAAGCGCAGATTTTAGACTCATCGTAACCCATAGGTCGTGGTTTAGACGGGGCATAAGGTCTAAGTGGAGGTATGGAAATGGTCGCATCTCCCCAACATAGCAGATTTGGGCATAAGTCCTTTGAGTGGTCAAAATCGGAAGAGGATGAGGTATTGGTTGTCGATAAGGAATGAGGCGAGAGCAAGGATAGGAGTTTTTTTTTCCTAGTTTGTTCACTTCTATTTTTCACCCCACCCCCCGTGTGGTGTTTAGCCGAGGGGTGTTGATACATGGTTTGTACTAACGTGATTTTCTTGGCACAGAAGCTATGTTTGGGAGATGAGGCGCAATGAATGTGGTATCAGAAAACAACCATTGGAATATGAGTGACTGAAAACAAAATCTTTTGATGAATGGAATTTGTTTATGTGAGAGTGGACAGGATACGTGGAGTGACGGTGTTGCTATCCCTGACTTTGCTGTATATTGCGGAAGGCTAGGTGTTTGGAAAAACCAGGGGGAAGGGGGAGGTATGATCTATTGATGTAGGGTAGAGGGATGGGGTCCCCAATATGTAAGGATGTATTGAACGATTATGGTTTGATTTGATGTGCACGGATACTGAGTTTTCTCCTGGTGGCAGGAGCGGATGTTTTTTGGATAGATCGATTCACTTAGGCTTGTGCGGTTAGACGGGTGGGCATTGGTGAGGTCCCAAGCGTAGGGAAGATCTGGTTTAAGTTGATAGAAGTGGACGGGGCATTTGGTAGAGGTGAGGGGGGTGAAGGGTGAGAACAGGGGCGCATTAAGCTTCTGTAAGCACGTCGGGTATATGGTGGAGACATCAGGATCAGTCCATTTGCATTTGAGTAGAAAAAGGGGGTACTCAAACGTTCCCATAGGGCCTGTCTATCTTCTGTGGAATGACAGTCTCTAGGTGTGATTTTGTAATTTTTGTACGGAAGAAAGGTGGGTTGTAATTCCAGTCCCTGCGGGTGTGACACAGGAGGTAGATGAGGCACTGTATCAATAGATGTTAAGAGGTCAACCGGAGTCGTTGAAAAGATTTAGGCGATGAGGGACTAATAGGTAGGAGGGCGTGTTCGAGGGGATCTGTCACGTTTAAAGAATGTGGTGATGTTTAGTGTAAATATTTCTCGTCTAAGGATGTCAAAAGGAGTGGCGAGCCTTCCTCTTGTGTAGCAAGAGTGGTAGAAGGGGACGTTTGGGAAATAGATAAATTAGATAGCATCCACTCACAGTCTTGTAGGATGTGGTGTAGAAAGACTCGTCGATGAGAAGAGAAGTCCGGGCAGTTTAACACTCTTCTACTATGGGTAAAGGAATGATTCATTTTGGCTTGATGGTGGTGAAGGAGGGTTCAAAACTCTTGTGTTGGTGAAGAGGCTTGATTTAAAAATTTTTCAATAGAGGCTTTTGGTTGAGAATCGAAGATTGCATGGATCTCATGAACACTCTCCTCGGCTAAGATATCTTTGTTCACGTTACTGTTGGATGAGTGATTCGGGAATGGCTTGTTGAAAAATTTTCAGATTTCAGTTAGCAGGGGGCGTTAGGATTATCGAGGGTTATATCCCCTGCGTCAACCATTTCCTGCACTATGTTTTCAACATCGTGCAGTTTTCATGACTATGTCCTTTACGCAGTGAAAGTTACAAAAGTCATTTCTTTGTACCAGGAAGGTATTGCACCGGTGGAGTCAAACCCAGAGTGAGGTTTAACAGGGGGCACGGTGATAGCCCCAGCTTTGAGCAATTCTTCCAGGATGACGCCATAAGTTTCTCCCAAGGGAGTGTAATTGGTGGGCACGGCTTGTACTTATAAGTGGTTTTCGGCAGAGTATTGGATGGTGTTTGAGATTTGACCATTACCGCGTGGACAGCTCCTTTTGATTTAGAAGAAGTGGACGCGTGAGGAGTGGTGGTGTTTGGCTTGTTGGTAGAATCAGGATTTCAGAAATTGGGGTTTTTGTTACGCAACCGCAATTTCTCTTCTCTTCTAAGGCTCGAATTTCAAGTTTCCGAGCCATGGTAAAGGCCTCGTCGAATGTGCGGAAAGTTTGAATTTGGAGGGTAGGGGAGATGTGCTTAGCGCAGGCCCGCGTAAATAGTTCGATGAGTTCGGTTTTGAGGCAAGGCATACGTAAGTTGGTTGATAAGGCCCCGCCATCGTCCAACGAAATCTGTGATAGATTCGTCTTCAAATTGTCGGATGGCATAGAGGTCAGTGATAGATACTTTCTTGGCAATGTTTAATGGAGAAATGATCCAAGAAAGATTGGGCTAGTTGGTTAAAAGAGAAGATCGAGTGCTGGGTTAAAGCACTGTACCACTCCAAGTGGGTCCTGATAAGGACATGGGGAAGGTGCGGAGTAACAAGGCGTCATCATGGGCAATCAAATAACAAGCATGTCTAAATGATCGCAAGTGTTGTTGAGGATCCTCTTTACTGTTAAAACGAGTAAACTTTGGCAACTCCCATTGAGGAGGATATGAATGAAGGGGGACAGAAGGGTGAATGGGCTCCCGACAAACTTGCTCGTATGTCAAGTGTGCTACGACTTCCTGAAATGGAAGCCTCCAGTTTTTGCATTTTGTCCATCATTTGTTTGATGAAATCTGTGGTTGGATGAGATGATGGTGCCACAGAATAGGGATGTCCCATATAAGGTGTTGAGGTTACTGGATACGTGTATGGGAATGAAAAGGTAGGCGGAGCTTGAGAAGGAAAGCTCGTGTGAATAGGTGGCAGAGAGTAAGTCATGAATGGAGTGGTCTAAAGAGAGATGAGATAGGGGCAGTTGGTGGTAACGATATGTGGGGTCCAGATTAACCAAAGGAAAGCTAATCGGGGTCGTATGAACCTCTGAAGCTGTCGGATTGGGAGACGGGGCTAGAGATGCAGGAAGTAAGGTAGTGTTATCAGGAGGAGTGGGAGCTAAATGAGCAGCTATACTAATAGGCATGCCAATAAGGAGCTGACCATCAAGCGTACGGTCGGGGGCATGAGACAAATAGTATTGTACAGCGCTGGGATTAGCATCCAGAAATTTGGCAAAGTCCTTGTCTCCTACAGGAATTTGGGGGATCTCACTGGTGTCCGTAGGGTTCCCTATAGAATGTGAAGGGGGTTGATTTCAGGCAAAGACACAGAGCAGGCATGTGAAACCATTGCAGCGGCTTGCTTCCGAGTGATGACAACCATAGACAAGAACACACAGGAAAGTTTCAATCTAATCAAGAACAAAAAACAACCTCAGAATGATGAATTTGGCAAGTTGCTAGTTTGTCAGGGGCTGATGAAGACAGTAACCGATATCGGTTTAGTAACCGGTTGTCGGTCACAGAGCAAACGACGTCGGTCCCTTAACCAATGCCGGTGTCAAAAGTCTAGGATAAGAAGATATAAAAGGCTGCTAATTTGATTTTAGGCAACGTTGAGTATATTTATCAACTTATTGATCACAGAAGACAAAGTATGACAGAGAAAATAGAATTTGAAAACAAGCAGATGGCACATGCAAATCTAGAGACTAATCTAGGGTTAATTTTAGTTATCGTGGGGCTTATTGCCTTTAGACGTAAGATGATGTCAGAATCCTAAACAACAAGACCTAGGGGAAATGTCAAGTTTGTTTTGGCTTATAAGGTTACCCTCAATCGGGTGGAGGAATACCGCGGAAAAGGGGGGGATGTTTGAGATGTTGTGTAATTGTGAAGTGATTCGGTATGTGTTGTGCAGTGAAACTAAGGTTAATTTCCTGTCAATACCGTGGATATCACCCCCACGTGTACGACCTGTTACTTAATCTATGTTCACTAGAATTGAAGAACAACAAGCAGGAATGCAATGCACGTGTTTTAAACCCAATCGAAAATTATATTCGATGAAAGCAAGAGAGATGACTTTCACTAATGTGAAACTAGGAAAGCAAGACAAATTCTTTACGAAATATTATAACAAAAGCAGCAACAGCAAATATGCTTCCTAAAATGAAAATAAGCAAGAGAAAGAAACCCAAATGGGTCCCACCGGGCGTGCCAAAATGTTCGCTCGGAATGTTTCGGCTTCTGGGAATAGAGTTGCTTCTATCCTTTCATTCCTTTTAGAAACAGATGAGGTTAGGGTTAGGTGGAATACCTGTTGAATGTCGAGATGGTGTGCGCGTACCGTAGAGAAAGATCAGGCTGACTGTGGAGGAACTCCCTTTTTGTCTTGGAAGGACTACCTGTAAATAAGAACACAAGACCACAAGATTTTGATTAAACAATAAATGAGGAAACTGCCTTGGGGCCCAGGAAATATAAAACTTCCTTTCGAAGGTGGTCAGTTCCCTTGCTAATATGAATTAACACAAAAGACTGCAAAATATCAATTAAATTGTTTCATTAAACTGGGTAGGGGAAAGGCTGGTTTTCTGGTTTTGATGACAGGAATCGATGCCGGTTACTGATAACCGATGCCGGTTACTAATAACCGATACTGGTAGGTTCTGGGATCTTCTTGGTAGCTATGGTGTTTTGTAAGGCTGGTTATGGATGATATTAGGAATGGGATGATTAGAAGCAAAAGAATGACAGTTAGATGCAATGGCACGTTGGGTAGTGGATTCAGAAATGGATTTAGGAGGACTGAGATTCAAGAAGCATAAGAAATGTTATAACAAAGGACATGGAAGATGTGAATTACTAGTTTTGACCAAGATGCAAGTTGATCTCCTTGGTTGTAAACACTTCTGGTTTCTTTACTCGTCTCTGCTCTGTCAAGTGAAGATCTGGACTCTGTTCCTTGCTCGCAATGCTCTCTGTTGACCCAGAAATCCTTTGACTGATCTCCAAAATGAAAATTCTGATCCTTTTGTTTTGGTTTGGGGAGCCCATTTACAGGGAACCGATGGCGGTTGCGTAACCGACGGTGGTCGAGTAGGAACCGGCATCGGTAAGGAAAAAGTAGGCTATTTTTAGTAAAATAGCCCACCTTCCCTACTTTTCTCCCGAGAGATCAGTTGCGGGCTTGGTCAAGTGGCTAGAAGGTCAGCTTTGGGTGCGAGTAAGGAGGCATTAGTTATGGATGTGAGTCTAGACCAAGTCATGGGTCTTAATTAGGTTAGTTTAGGGTTAGGGCTAGGTCATGATGAGGTGGCAAAGTGATGGGTGGCGGGTAATGGTGATGTGGATTGATCAATTACAAGGTAATTAATAAATAATTGTGTAAAGTTTAGGTAATGAGGTTAGGTTGCGAAATGGGATGCAGTTCACAAGGGTCGTAAGACCGAATTTGGTGTCGTTACAACCCTACAAACACATTATAGTGGCACAAAGCCTTCAAAGGTTAGAACGTTAAAGAAACTATGATTGTAAGTTGAGAAATCGTTGTATGGTTTAAAACAAGCTCTTAGAGCTTGGAATGTGAAAATTGATTCCTTCTTTAAACTATTAAATTTTGTTAAATGTTTTTCTAATAATGATATATTGATTAAGCAATAAGGCTCGCATATTATCATTATAAGTATATATGTTGATGATTTGCTTATGTTTGGTGAAAATTATGATTTAATTCATAGGATTAAAGAGAAATTGAAGCATTACTTTGAAATGAATGAGTTAGGTCTCTCACATCATGTTATTTGTATGATTGTATTTCATTCTATTGTTATTTTTCAAAATACAATATGCAACCATTATATTGAAAAAGTTCCTTATGATTGATTGAAAACCAATTTCTACTTCAATGGAAGTTGGAATAAATATTGATCCTAAATTTTCACATGAAAAAGGTTGATCCTATTTTATATACGCTGTTAGTTGATAGTTTGATTTATCTAACTATAACTAGATCGGATATTTCCTATACAGTAGGAATTACTTCAAGGTTTATGCAGGAACCTTTTTTAGAGATCATTAGAATCTTGTAAAAATAATTTTTAAATATTTGAATGGAACAATCAATTATAGGTTGCATTATAATAAGAATGAAAATGCTATCTTATATGGATTTTGTGATTCTAACCATACGATGTTGTGTTATAAAATATATTAGATATGTGTTCAATTTTTTTGGTGTAGGAACCATTACTTGGAACAAAAAACACAATCAACAGTCTCCATTTCTTCTATTGAGGCAGAGAAGTACAATGGAAGAAGTAAAGAAGTCATGTGGTTGCAACAGTTGTTGGTAGAGATACACATGTAAGCTAAAGGAAGTATTTCTCTTCTATGTGGTGGTCAGAGTTGTATTACTCTTGATTAAGAATTCGATTCAACATCAGAGGATGAAGAACATTGAGATACATATATGCTTCACCTGTGAGAAGGTGCAAAGTGATGAGATAAATCTCAACTTCATGTTTACTGAAGAGCAGGTTGCTAACATCTTCACAAAGTCCCAGAGTGCTGCAAAGTTTTGTCACTTCTGTGAAAAGCTTGAATTGTTGGAGTTGCCACTGAGGGGAGTGTGCATGATAGTCTCACCTCCTAATGGAAATTGGTTTTAAAAAAAAAACCTTCGGGCATATGTAAAAGACCTTTGGGCAAGTGTTAAAAAAAGGCCTTCAGACATGTATACCTCCTCGGCTTCTTTTTTAGAAAAAAGTGTAGAAAGATCTTAAAGGTGGTCTTCAGTAAACTCTTTAGTGCTATTGAGTTTATTAGTAAACATCCTATACAAGCATATTGTTAAGGAGGTCCTTAGTTATAAAAGGATCTTATATGCTTGGGTTCAATAACCTTTTATGAGAACCTGTGAGAAAATGTAAAACTCAAAAAGCATACTTAGCCACTGATCATGGGATGGTCTTTAGGATTCCAAATCCTTTTGTACCAAAAGGTAATTTGAGTATGATGAAGGTTTTATAATTACTTCAACTGATATGCTAGCCTAAAACCTTTATGGTTCAAGGATTGTAAATCCTATAGTGTACCACAGGCATGTAATCTATTGGCATATGTTATGTTATCCCACTTAACATTAAAGGGGAGTGTTACCCAAAATGAGCCCCTTCCTCATTTTGTGGCTAACTCCCTTCATTCTTCCCTCTCTTGTGCCTCAGTCATAATTTTTTGTTTTCAGGCAATCAAGACCTTCTAGAAATGGCACCATTGGATAGAGCTTTTTCTCAGCTTTCCAGAAAGGTAAAGTTTTCCTCCGAACTCCATGTATTTTTGAAGTTATGGCTCGGTGGAGATTTTGTGGGAAAATTTTCCCCTAGAAGGCCCGAAGCCAATGAGAGCCCACCACATGTCCTTGGGAGTGGCAGAGGGTGGAGGAAAACATGGAATTTTTACTAAGTGATTCGGCAAGTTTTCAAAAGGAATATTTCGCCCCGAAGGCCCACCGACGAATGAGATGCTGCTACGTGTCCAAGGGGAAGAAGTTGAAATTTTTTTCTAAGGGTTTATCTAAGAAATTTTTTTGATGCTAGGCCCGCATCGAATCATATTGTGCCACGTGTCTCTAGAGGAAAGGGAGTGGTGGAGGGCGGAGTAAAAAATAGAAAATTTGACTAAGTGATTGGTGCCATTGAAAAATCTCAAGGAAAGGCCCGTGCCTAATCACATTATGCCACGTGTCCTATGGCATTGGACCGGCGGAGGGCGAAGGAAAGATTGGAAATTTGGCAAAGGAGATCGGTGAGGGCCAATGTTAAATTTTTCCCCCAAGATCCGTAGCGAATGAGGACGGGCCAAGTGTCCCCGGGGGTTGGAGCTTCGGAGCGCGGGGGGAGATTGGGATTTTTTCCCAAAGGTTAAATCAAAAGAAATTTTTTTTGCCCTAGGTCCCATGCCCAATGAGATCCCGCCACGTGGCACCAGGAGCGGCGGAGCGCGGGGAAAATTTGAAAACTTTCCCAAAGAAAAACGAAGGAAATTTCAAAAGGAAAAGGCCGCCCCCAAAACACGAGCCAATGGAATCTTACCACGTGTCTAGTGGCGGCAAAAAATTACAGAACAGGACCGCAGGGAAAAAGGGAAGTAGAAAACCCGCAGCCAATGGGGTTTTTCCACGTGTCCAAGTCAGAAAAATGGTCAAACAGTGACGGAAAATTTAAAAGGAAATGCCTGTGGTGAATCATGTTTTGCCATGTGTCCCCAGGTCATCGGCCCAGTAGAGAATTTTTGGAAAATTTTCCAATGGCCAAAACAATGGAAAATGAAGCGTAGAAGGCCTGTGTCCAATCAAAACATGCCATGTGGCACAAGGAGTGGTGGAGCGCGGGGATTTTTTGGGAAATTTTCCCGAATGCAAAAAGTGGGAAAATTTCAAATTTTTCACCCGCCAATCCGTTTTGGCCCTGTTTTGCCCTAAATTTTCAAATGATCATAACTTTCGATCCAGAGCTTAGTTTATCACGTTCTTTATATCAATGGAAAGCTAGTGAAATTCTCTACAAAATTCCAAGGTAAATTTTTTATTTTGATGGAGTTTAGAGAGATAAAATTGAAAAACACCTCAAGCACGTGGTAATGAACAGAAATGACGTTTCAACCACCATTTTTAATGAAGAATGGCTGACATTCTCTCCCAGCATGGTGGAAAACATTAGGGAATGGACCTGTAAGGATGCCCATGCTATTTTATTGCATTTTTGGTTGGTGGTTGAAGCTCTCCCATGTTTTCTCGTGTTTCTCTCTCTCCTGGGGTCGTTTCTTGCATGGTAAAAGCCAAATTTGGCTCATTTTTGTTGGTTGAATTTTTTTTATGTATTGCAGGCTCCCTCTTTCACCTTGAAAGTGATTTTGTGGGAAAATCAAACCTCTGCCAAGACTGTAACCTTTTTTTTGCCTCCCATATGTTGTAATGCATGTGTTTTGATAGTGGAAATGACAATGGAGCTCTGTGAATGAGTTTTAATCCTCTGTTTGTGTTGTTTGATTCATTTCTGACCTTTCATTACAGTTTATCAGTTTGTGCATGAATTTTTGTTACATTTCTATGATCTGTGTCAATCTGCAGAAGTAAAAATGCTCACCATTCCTTTGGTGCATCACCTTGTTAGCATTAGTTTCAGTTTTTTGCATTCTCTATCTTTGTTCCCTTGGAATTTAGAGTAAGATCTTGAATTCAAAACCTCTGCAACTTGCAAGTAATACAATTGATCAGAGGAGTTGAGGAACCAACCTTCAATCTGGAGATTCTATTCCTATTTTTACAAGTCCCACAGTTGGGGAAAAGATTCAATGTTGTGCAATCACACTGGATGTCCAAATTGTCAAACTAGAAATCTGATCAACATCCACGGGTGCTGCTGATTTGCACTAACAATTTGGCACACCCAGTGGGACCTTAGAGGTCTTCATCTTCATTGTAACAAAATTGATGTGCATTTGTTGCAAGTTTCTTGCTTTAAAGAGCCCTAAATTGCACATCTGGCGACTTTAAGGAAGAAGAATCAGTTGGTTTTAGTAGTGCAGACCTGAAAATTCATGAGAATAAGCACCACAAGGTCAAGAGTTAGAGAAGAAGAGGTGTTGTTTGAGTATCTGCAGTTATCTCCAAGAATAAGGCAAAGAGGGAGGAGAATTCAAAGTTCTCCATCTCCACCAAACAAAACTCTATCAACTCCTCCACCTGGGAGGCCTTTCATTCAATCAACAAGGGTTCTAAGGCCAATCAGAATGGCACAACACAAACCCTATGTCAACTTCATTGGTAGTAGCCCACTTTCTCTCAATGCACAAAATCGAATCCCAATTGCAACATTGAAGAACATTCCATACTTTACTGGAGAGAATCAAACCACTCCTGGTGATCATGTTAAGGATATTGCTAATATTTGTGCAATCCATGAGATCAATGAGATGCAAGTTGCTGTTAAACTGCTGCCATCTTCATTCAAAGGGAAAGCTTTGCAATGGTTCAGGAGTCTTGCCTCAGGTTCTATTCAAAATTGGAATCAACTATGTATATCCCTCCATGAGCAGTTTGGAGAAAAGGGAGACAACTTGTCCCTTTTGGAACAACTGACAACCATCAAGAGAGCTCCCAATGAGTAGTTGGTTGACTTCAACTTCAAGTTTCAAATGACTTGGGAGAGAATTCCAGTGGCAGTAAGGCTAGCAGCAGAAGGTTCTTTTCTATATTACCTTAAAGCTTTAAATTCTGATATTTCTATGTTGATTCAATCCATGGGAGGCACAACTATCCTTGTTGCTTATAGCATTTCCATTAGAGCTGAAAATTATTTGATTCAAGTTGGCAAGCTAGCTCCTAGGCCTCCAATGCCATTGTTTCCAAGTTTAGAAAGACCAAGTACTAGTCAAGTGCCTATTTTAGCTCCTAGTCCCACTCCTAGAAATCAGAATTCAAGTGAAGCTTCTACTTCATCTTCTAGTGCCTCAAATGAACTTCAAGAAGTCATGAAGCAATTGCAAAATTTAGGTAATGAGCTGGTTACACTCAAGAGGCAATAAGCCCAAGGTTTTAGACCTTCTTTCTAGCCTCAAGCTTAGCCTAACAGGCAGCCATACCAACCTCAAAGACTACCCAATCCAATTGCAAATCAAGATCAAACAAGACCTCCTGCCAACAGACCATTTCAGCCATATAATCCCAATGTTACATCTGCCTCTAAAGCCATAGTGCCAGTGCAAAACAACATAGCTCAACAGTATGATTTGTGTTTCCCATATAATGAACCTCACAACTAGTCTATGTGCTTCAACGGTGCCTTAAATCAAGCATTAATGGTGACAACTACCGGTGTGGAGGGTGAAGGGAGTCAAGGAAATGACAAACAACAAGAAACATTCCAGCATGAATCAGCTCCAAACGATACCACACTTGTAAACTGGCAGGAAGAAGATTTTTGTGGCATGAATCAAAGAATTCCCCAAAGTGTTGCAGCCAACACAAGGTCAAGAAGGAGAAATTTGGGTGAAGAACAACCATTGGATCCAAGTAATCCACAATCTTTTATCACTTCAAAAATTGTTGGAAAACAAAATGCAGTTCCAAACACACAAGGGCTGCCCAAAATAGCTCCCATGCCAACTCAAATGCCAGTTGTTACTACACATATGAAAGGAATGAATGTGCAGGCCAAGGGACAACAGAGAGATGCTTCATCTCCATTCAACATCATTGATTAGATGAAGAAGACAAATGTAAACATATCAATGTGGGAATCACTATCCATCCCAGGCCAAAGAGATTTGCTAAAAGCTGCCATGAAGGAATAGTCAACTTCAAATCAGCAATTCCAAATGCAAGAGAGGGTGCTCACAACTTCTACCCATCTTGAGGGGAATCATGGAGGACAACAAGGTAAAATGTTGAAGCCCCCTCCATTCTATGTTTCATTGATCATTGGAAACCATTTAGTACACAATTGCATGATTGATTCTAGGGCAAGTAGTTCAGTAATGCCCAAGCAAATAGCTGATCAGTTGGGAATTCAATATGAAGTCATATCCAAAGGGGTAGTGCAATTGGATGGGACATAGGTAACAACAGTTGGAGTGATCAAGAACTTGAGTCTTCCCAACATTGTTTTTTTGCAAGATGTCTCAGTAATAGACCTTCCACCACTCTTTGCCCTATGTTTGTCAAGGGATTTCATAGCCAAGATTGGAGGTTATTTATCTACTGATTGGTCACACATGTTGTTCAGAACAAGATATAGAACTAAAGCCACAATCAGATCTGAACCTCATATTGCAAACTTTCATATTGAGCCTCACACTCCAAGTCAAATCAATACCAATTGTTCAGCGTTTGATCAAGAAGATTATCCAAGCACTGATGAAGCTAACACCAAGGTTGGGAGTATCCTAGATCTGACTCTTGATGAATGGGAAAACAAGGTGCATGCTTTTGACCCTTATCAAGAAATTGAAGAATCTGAGCTGGGAGTCTATTGCATGCATGAAGAAAATCAGCCTATCCCTAGCATCACCAAGCCAGACCACAAGGATGACAATGAGGTATGGCAATTGTTTTTTGATGGATCAAGGAGTAGAAAAGGTGTAGGAGGGGGAGCTATGCTTGTTTTACCTCAAGGAGTTAAGTATTATTCAACTTTTAGATTTCATTTTGCATGCTCTAATAACATTGTTGAATATGAAGCTTTGATAAAAGGATTGCATTGGTCAATCAAGAGAGGAATAAAGAACTTACAAGTCTTTGGTGACAGTGAGTTAATTGTCAACCAAGTTAAGGGGCAGCATGCTGTCAAGAATGATCTACTCAAGTGCTACAAAAATAGGGTGTGGGACCTCGTTGAGGATTTTGAGGGCTTTGGCATCAAATCCATTCCTAGAAAAGAGAACCAAGCTGCTGACAGGCTTGCAACAGTTGGGGCAGCTTTTGACATTGTTGAAAGCATCCAAAAAGACAAGGTATAACCAAAAATCCATGTGATTGTAAGGCCTTCAATGCCAGACAAATATGTAAGTTGGCAAGTGTTCAAAAATGATCAACAAATCATCCATTTCTTGCAAGAAGAGGCTGAGTTCTAAGCTAAAAATCAGGAAAAGTTGGAATAACAGTACGGTGACCAAGTGGTACAGCTAAGAACCAAAAAACTACCAAAGGAAATTATACTTTGGAGTCCATTTTCAATCCTAATGATCAATTTAGGAAGGAGAAAGCAAACATCCAAGTCAAGGGAGAAGATTCAGTGTCCATCTCAGTGGAAGAACGAAAATCACTCCAAGCTGGTAAGGTGACAATTGAACAAGAAAGGTATGAGTTCATACAACTTTGTCAAGAATTCCTTGATGTGTTTTCTTGGGGCTATGAGGATTTGAAAGGGTTCAACTCGAGTTAGCTCAAAACACCATTGAATTAGATCCAAGTACTAAACCCATCAAGAAAAAAAAAGGCCAGTCAATCCACACATGGAGACTCTCATGAGAAAAGAATTGAATAAGTTGATAGAGTCAAGAATCATATTCCCTATAAAGCATTCTAGTTGGGTGGCCAACTTGGTTTTAGTTAGAAATAAGAGTGGGGATATCAGATTGTATGTTAACTTCAGAGATTTGAATAAAGCATCTCTCAATGATCATTATCCACTTCCTTCTATGGAGCATATTTTACAAGTTGTTGCTGGTTCTGAGAGGTTTTCATTACTTGATAGCTATTCAGGGTACAATCAGATTGTGGTGAAAGAAGAGGATCATTTCAAGACAACCTTTACAACCAAATGGGGAACTTATGCATATAGGAAAATGCCATGTGGGCTGTCCAACGCTGGAGCTACTTTCCAAAGAGCAATGGACATGGCGTTCAAGGATTTGATTAACAACATGGTGTTGATATACCTTAATGATATCATTGTTTTTTCAAAAAATCTAGCAGACCATCTCTTTCATTTGAGACAAGTGTTCCAGAGGTGCAGAAGATTTGGAGTATCCTTGAATCCTAAAAAGTGTATTTTTTTAGCCCATGAAGGAAATCTCCTTAGCCACATTGTTTCCAAAGAAGGATTAGCAATTGATTCAGAAAGAGTTGAAGCCATAAGGGCACTACCATTGTCAAGCCACAAGAAGGCTCTTCAAAGTTTCTTGGGGGAGATAAATTTTGTTTGGAGGTTTGTCCCAAATTTTACAGCCCTATTCAAGCCTATCACCAAGATGTTAAAGAAAAGCATGGCTTTCAAATGGATATTAGAAGGCAAGGAAAGTTTTGAAGCAATCAAAGAAGCCATCTCTCAAGCCCCAACTCTCATTAACCTGGATTTCTCCAAGGATTTCATCCTCTATGCATTTGGGGGTGATGATACTATTTCTGCAATTTTGGTACAATAGAACAAAGATAATGATGAGTAGCCAATTGATTTCTTTAGCAAAAACCTGGAGGACTATGAGGTGAGATATTCTTTCATTGAGAAGCATGTTCTTGCAGTAATCAGGAGCTTGAAGAAATTAAAGCATATAGTTTCAAACAACAAGGTTCAATTGCTGGTTTATCATGTGGGAGTTAAAGACTTCCTCCTCAATAAAGACTTGAATGAAAAGAGAGCAGGCTAGATTACTCGTGTCATGGAGTATGACATAAAGATCAAATTCACCAAGTTGGTTAGAGGAAAATGGTTGTGCGAGCAGCTAGTCCTGAACAAACACAAGGAAGCATGCAATGAGAATGATGTTGTTTTGGTGTTGCAAGATAGCCATGAGCAAGGAAGCACTCAAAAAGAAAATGATGGTGTCCTCACTCCTTGCTGGACCCAAGACATAATGCACTTCCTAAGCATAGGTATATGCCCTCCAGAGATGAACAAGACCAAAAGAAGACACTTCAGATTGCAGGCTGTCCCATATGCCCTTGTTGATGGTGTTTTATTCAGAAAGGATGTGAATGGAGTGCTGCTAAGATGCATTGGTACAAATCAGATTCATAGGGTGTTGGAAGAATACCATGGTGGATCAACTGGTGGTCATTTTGCAACAAGAGTGATAGCTCTAAAGATCATGAGGGCTGGCTATTATTGGCCCAAGATTTTCAGTGACTGTTATGCATGGATCAAGAGGTGCAAGAATTATGTATTCTTCATGGGTAAGGAGAGACTAGCTACCCTTCCATTGCATCCAATTTCAGTTGACCAGCCATTCATGTAATGGGGTTTGGACTTCATTGGAGTCATTAATCCAAATTCAAGCCAAGGACACAAATGGATTCTAACAGTAACAGATTACTTCACCAAGTGGACTGAAGCAGTAGCACTCAAGGAAGCAAATGAATCTAGCATCCTAGACTTCTATGAGGGAATAACAACTAGATTTGGCATACCTGCTACCATAATATCAGATAATGCATTGGCATTTGTTGGGTCCAAGGTAACTGAATGGGCTATCAAGAATGGGATTTACCTAAGCACTTCATCAAATTATTACCCTCAGGGTAATGGCCAGGCTAAATCTACAAATAAGAACTTGTTAAGGATCATTAGGAGGACTCTTGATGAAAATCAGAGGTCTTAACATACTAAGTTGAAATCAGCCTTATGGGCTGATATGATAACTCCCAAAAGATCTACAGGTAATTCCCCATTCAAGCTTGTTTACGGAAGAGAGGTAATTTTGCCCATGTCACTTGAGTTGCCAACATTGGAACTCATGAAACAGTTGGAGTTGTTGGATTTTGGGCCATGGAGGTTAGATTTGTAGAATTGATGGATCTCCAAGAAATAAGAAATCAGGCATCCCAAGCAATGGAGAAGGATCAAGCTTTGATCAAGAAGACCTTTGATAGGAAGGCCAAGGATAGATCTTTCCAAGTTGGAGATCTAGTGTTAAAATGGGATGCAAATAGAGCAAAATCAGGAAGACATTCAAAATTTGATGCCATTTGGAGTGGCCCATACATGGTCACAAAGTGTAAGGACAGCAATGCCTTCTAATTGTCTTCATTGGATGGTGAAGAATTACAAATTCCAGTCAATGGAATCGATCTGAAGCGTTGCTACTGAAATAAATTCTCCACCTTGTACATATTAGCTTAGTTTTTCATTCTTCCAAGTGCTTATGCACATTGCTTTGTTGTAGATTAGCTTTGCTTTCCCTAAGTGCTTTGGCACAAGCTTGATGTTCCAAGAAATGTGTTTTATAGGCCTTGCTCCAATCAGATTATGTTCCACCTTCCATCTCCCTCCTTGCAATGTTATAATCAGTTGGGGTACCAAGCAAAACATTTGATGACTCCATTCCCAATGGATTGTTTTAGGCAACTGGTAACTTCATCTAGCAGGCAGATGACCCCTCTGAGTCACCAAAATTGCTACCCAAAATGAGCCCCTTGCTCATTTTGTGGCTAACGCCCTTCATTCTTCCCTCTCTTGTGGCTCAGTCATAATTTTTTATTTTTCACGCACTCAAGACCTTCTGGAAATGGCACTATTTGATAGAGTTTTTTCTCAGCTTTCCAGAAAGGTAAAGTTTTCCTCCTAACTCCATGTATTTTTGAAGTTATGGCTCGCCGGAGATTTTGTGGGAAAATTTTCCCCTGGAAGGCCCATAGCCAATGAGAGCCCACCATGTGTCCTCAGGAGTGGTGGAGGGCTGAGGGAAACATGGAATTTTTACTAAGTGACTCGACAAGTTTTCAAAAGGAATATTTCACCCCGAAGGCCCGCCGAAGAATGAGATGCTGCCACGTGTCCAAGGGGAAGAAGTTGAATTTTTTTTCTAAGGGTTGATCTAAGAATTTTTTTTTATGCTAAGCCCACATCGAATCATATTGTGCCACGTGTTTCTAGAGGAAAGGGAGTGGCCGAGGGTGGAGTAAAAAATAGAAAATTTGACGAAGTGATGGGTGCCATTGAAAAATCTCAAGGAAAGGCCCGTGCCCAATCACGTTATTCCATGTGTCCTATGGCATCGGACCAACGGAGGGTGGAGGAAAGATTGGAAATTTGGAAAAGGAGATCGATGAGGGTGCAATGTTAAAATTTTCCCCCAAGATCCACAGCGAATGAGGACGGGCCACGTGTCCCTAGGGGTCGGAGCTTCGGAGCGTGGGGTGAGATTGGGATTTTTTCCCAAAGGTTAAATCAAAATAAAAAATGTTTTCCCCAGGTCCAGTGCCCAACGAGAGCCTGCCACATGGCACCAGGAGTAGTGGAGCGTGGGGAAAAGTTGAAAATTTTCCCAAAGAAAAATGAAGGAAATTTCAAAAGGAAAAGGCCAGTCCCCAAACACAAGCCAATGGAATCTTGCCACGTGTCCGGTGGCGGAAAAAAATTGCAGAATAGGCCCACAGGGAAAAAGGGAAGTAGAAAACCCACAACCAATGGGGTTTTACCATGTGTCCAAGTCAGAAAAATGGTCAAACAACGACGGAAAATTTAAAAGGAAATGCTCGTGGTGAATTACGTTTTGCCACGTGTCCCAAAGTCATCAGCCCGACGGAGAATTTTTGAAAATTTTTCCAATGGTCAAAACAGTGGAAAATGAAGCGCAGAAGGCCCGCGTCCAATCAAAACATGCCACGTGGCACCAAGAGCGGTGGAGTGTGGGGATTTTTTGGGAAATTTTCCCGAATGCAAAAAGTGGGAAAATTTTTAATTTTTCACCCGTCAATCTGTTTTGGCCCTGTTTTGCCCTAATATTTCAAATGATCATAACTTTCGATCCAGAGCTCGGTTTTTCACGTTCTTTATATCAATGGAAAGCTAGTGAAATTATCTACAAGATTCTAGGGTAAATTTTTTATTTTGATGGATATTGGATATAGAAAACTGAAAAATGCCTCAGGCACGTGGTAATGAACATAAATGACGTTTCAACCACCATTTTAATGAAGAATGGCTCACATTCTCTCACAGCATGGTAGAAAACGTCAAAGAATGGACCTGTAAGGATGACCATGCTGTTTTATTGCATTTTTGGTTGGTGGTTGAAGCTCTCCCACATTTTCACGTGTTTCTCTCTCTTGAGGTCGTTTCTTGGATGATAAAAGCCAGATTTGGCCCATTTTTGTTGGTTGAATTTTTTTTATGTATTGCAGGCTCCCTCTTTCACCTTGAAAGTGATTTTGTGGGAAAATCAAACCTCTTTCAAGACTGTAACCTATTTTTTGCCTCCCATATGTTGTAATGTATGTGTTTTGATAGTGGAAATGACAATGTAGGCTTTGTGAATGAGTTTTAATCCTTTGTTTGTGTTGTTTGATTCATTTCTGACCTTTCATTACAGTTTATCAGTTTGTGCATGAATTTTTGTTTCATTTCTATGATCTGTGTCAATCTGCAGAAGTAAAAATGCTCACCATTCCTTTATTGCATCACCTTGTTAGCATTAGTTTCAGTTTTTTGCATTCTCTATCTTTGTCCCCTTGGAATTTAGAGTAGGATCTTGAATTCAAAACATCTACAATTTGAAAGTAATACACCTGATCAGAGGAGTTAAGGAACTAGCCTCCAATCTCTAGATTCTTTTCCTATTTTTACAAGTCCCACAGTTGGGGAAAATATTCAATGTTGTGCAATCACACTAGATGTCCAAAGTGTCAAACTAGAAATCTGATCAACATCCAGGGGTGCTGCTGATTTGCACTAACAGGGAGTGTTGGAACATAATGATTAAGTGGTATGGCCAACCCTTAATGTATATGGGTCCATCACTAATATATAGGTTAATATTTAATAATATGAAATATTTATATTTATATTATTAGATATGTTAACCTAGGTATATACTTTAGGTTAAATATTTAATATCATGAAATGATTATATTTCTAATATTAAATATTATAAACCTAGGTGTATGTGTCAACCATTTTAGGTTGAAAAGGTGGGTTGGGCGACATACTCGATCACCTTATATAAAAAGGACTTTAGGTCCTCATTTGATATATTCAAGAAATATATCAAAGGTGTGCAAATTAAGTGATTTGGTTTTACCCTATGTAAATAGGGTTTCAAAGGAGGAGGTGATCTTACTGGATGTAAAATAAGTTCTCTAAAGTAAAAGGTTATTTTCAAAGTGATTTTTACCCTATTAGGGTTTTCCACTATAAATATTGTGTCACCTGTGTTATTTATTTCCTGTAAGTATTTCTTTATTTACTTATGTTATGATGTACTCTTTATTTAAATATTTATTATAACATTATGTAATATGTAAGATGTTTAAATATGTATTTATTAGAATCCTAAAATTCTAACAGAAGTAATCCTTGACAAATGATCAGGTCCCAAATTACTTTTACCCAGTTTCACTACGACCGTAAACTCAAACTCTTAAAATAATAGTATCCAACAGGATATGTGTCCTTGTAAAATGGGCTTGTTCACCAAGCACTTTAATGACACGTGGTTTGTGTAGAAAATAAAAGGATTTGCTAGTAAATACTTCCTAAATTTGTGCATCACTTAGAGCATCGATAATTCCTCACTCTTTTTGGTGGTATAATTTTGTTCTACTTGAGTAAGCTTCCTACTAGAAAAGCACAATGGATGATAAAAAATCCCCTCCTCAGGTTATGCTAAGAATGCTCCAATTTCCATACCTGAAGTATCAACATATACATAGAATGACTTATATCCCAAGAGGGAAAACATAAGATGAGCATGGTAGTCAGTCTGTCCTTCAACATGTTAAAGCTATCTGTTGTGCCTCATCTTAGTGAAATATCCCTTTATGCTTCAACAACTCCTCCAGTGACATGGCAATTTTGGCATAGCCCTTCATGATTTTTTTTTAGTACCCCTTATGTTGTAGATATCCACTTATGAAGCTTTGATTGGTAATATCTTAAAACCCCAAAATAACAACAATCTTGGCAGGATCTACTAATAATCCCTCTTTACATATGATATGACCTAACAAAATTACCAAATGGAGTAGCAACGACAAATTTCTTGATGTTAAGGGATATAATTAGCTTCCTTCACCTCTCAAACATCAACCTAATATTTTCACAAAGGTCATTTACTAGTCCCCTAAACCATCCATTCATCTAGGTAGAAGTGAAGAAACTTGTGAATGAAGTCTTGGAATGCCTACACTACAATGTGCAAAAACACAGTAGGCACATTATTAAACCCAAAGAACATAATGGTATAGGAAAAGATTCTCCACTCTATTTTGAAAGTGGTTTTTCTCCTGATCTTCCTTCACAATTCTAAATTGATGATATCCAGAGAATCTATCTATAAATGAATAGATCTCTTGCCCTAGGACAACTTCTAAAATATTATCAGTAAATGGGGTTGGAAATGGATCTATGACACATACTGCATTCAAGTATCTATAGTCAATATAAATCAATATTATCCCATTCCTTTTGATACTGATGACCATCAGGTTTACCCACTTAGATTCTTCAACAGCTTCTATTATACCGGATGTGATCATGTTGTCAATCCATTACTTAACCCTAATGTGCAGATTTAGGTTCATCCTATAAGGTCTCTTTAGAATCAGGCGTGCACCCTCCTTTAGCTTGATCTTCATTTCTCCCAACGAGGGGTGAAATCCTTTAAGCTCATGGTACCCACATGGAAACAAATCCTAAAAATCATGCAGAAGCTCAATAATCTTTGAGACCTCCTGGTCTGTCCAGTAGTCCCCAATGATAGCTTCCTTTGGTTCCCCTTCTGTACAAATATTAACCTTATTTGTCTTTAATGACTTATGGTAGACATGCACTCACTCATAACCATTATCCATAACCTCACACGTACCCTTAGTATGGTTAACATCCAAGTTCTCCACCTCCTCATCATCTATCAAGTGGACCAACTTTCCTTTATTTTTCTCTAGGAAAGCACACTCAAGATGTACTTCCTTTGATTCTTCCTCATCGAAAGCACCTCCAAACTAGGATCCCCTAGCAAATCAAATATTGTTTCCTCTATCATGGCACTATCTCCTATAGTATGGTGCTTGACTGCTTGCAATGTCTCATTCACCAATGGCTTAGTACTTCAATACTAAAATGTTTAAATAATACCTACCATCAGATCTCCTACAATTCCTTTTCTGACAGGAAAGCTCTAAATGAATGTACCATGCATGTGTGTAACCCTATAAGGTAGAATATAACTTATGCACCCATAGAGATGGAGGAAAGGATTTCGGTCCTCCCATCTAAGATTTTTCACATTCCTTGATAAGGGACGAGGTGATCTCCTTCCCATGGTAATCTTGTATTATAGAGGGTGCATTGTTCCTTAGAAATATAATGGAGAACGTGATTCTTACTTCACACCACTCTAATAGATTATATTGATGTGTCACCCATAAATGTGTTGTTATCCCATACAAGGTATAGGTTAGCATATTTATCCTTTCAATCTGACAATTCCACTGTAATTCCATTGCTCATAGAAAAAACCAGGGTTTCCTTCTCTTGTATAACTCGATAACCATCTTCCTCCAAGGAACCTAACTGAGTGCACCTTGGAAACTCTAGTTACTCTGCCCCTCAGTTTCCTTCCCACCAGCTCATAGGTCCCATGTGCCCAATTGTCACATGAAACACTAGTTGTATCACTTATAGATTGAGCATCGTCCCACTGAATGACACCTTCCTCTGATGGATGAACCACCTCGGGGTCTCTAATGGTGCAAACATAGATCCTATCTAAATCCTCTTCTCCCAAGGGTTCTGTATAGGGTGCAAAATTCTCATCCATTAACGAAATGATGATGCACTCATCCTTGTTCTCAAAACTTATGTACCCCTTATTAAAGTGCAAGTCAACATTATTCTTGTAACACTAGGGGTACCCAAGTAATGCTGGAAAGTTATCCACCTCAGCAAGCACTAAGACTTCAAAATATTCCAGTGAATTTTCCCCTTAGATGGTTATAGACACATCCTTTAACATGCCAACAGGCATAGACCTTTATTCTATTTTCCATATACAACACATTTGAATATGGCTGCAATGGGGGACTTCCCATTTGATTCCATGCATCCAAAGTGAGAACATTCACTTCCATGCCCATGTCAATCAAAATATTACTCAAGATCCATCTATCAACAACTAGTTTCAATGTGATCTCTTTGTCATATTAAATACTATGAGGTGACATATTAGCATGCAAGACCTGCCTCTTGAACTCACATCTAGTGCTTTGTACTTTTCCTCTCAACCAATCTCCTAATAGAGGGATAATATTCTCTTGGTCGCAACATCTTACATACTTCTCTATCCTCATCTATATCCATATGAGGGACCTCATCACTTTTCTTTTACTCTAACTTCCATGATTTATCCTTCAAAAATTAAATCTGCCCTTGAAGACTCCTAATCCCCTCCATGGTCTCTTAGTGTACCTCCTTTTGATGAGTCGGATCAGGATATTTCCCATGTAACACATCTTCTCTAGTGATGAGAGGAATTTTCTTTGGAATCTCCCTTGTGTGCGTAGCATTAGCTCACGTGGTCACCAGGAAATGTTCTAGTTAAAGGTTCTGCACCAACCTAGGCATCTACTATGGATCAACACGCTTCACGCTCACCATCCCCGCGCCCTTGTCCTTCTTTTGGTTCTGGCTCATGTTTTCATATAACTCTGAGCACTCTTCATACTTGTGCTTCTTTCCACACCATGAGCATTGCAACAATTTTGGACACTCATGCTTGTAATGCTCTATAGATCCACAGTTATAATAGGTTCCACAAGGAAATTCAATTCTTCCTCCTCCACAGTTTTCACGCTCTTGGAATCCACCTTGAAATCCTCTACCTCGACATCCTCCATCCATGCACCCTTCATAATGATGACCATCATCCTTGGAGCTACTTGAAATACTAGTATGGTGCACACCAATATCAATGGCATCATGTATTTGGTCAATCAACCTACAATCCTTGGTGTCATGAGTAGTAGAGGTGAAAATATTGCAATAACAAGAAACATTCTTATGGATTGCGTGTTATAACAATGGGCATCTAGTTGTATTAGGATCTCCATGGAAAATCTCACAATCCACTATCATGGCATGCACCGATATTTTTGGCAAAAAAAATTTGTGTGTCCCTCTACTTCACATTTCATGCACCATAAACCATTTTGAGTCTCATGAGCTGAGTTCGCATTTAATTTTTCCAGTTGCTTTTCCATGGAAAAATGAGGGATTATAGGAATGGGATAAATCTTGTATCAAATCTTCCCACTGCTTCAGTGTGTAAGGAAACCTCCAAGGACTCGTGTGGATATGTAAAGGTATTATGTAAAATGACCCTCTTGAATGGTGTGATCACTCCTTTGAAAAACCACTGAGCATGTTGTGAAGGATGAATATCATAAGACAACTTAGATAGGAGAGTTTTGAAACATGTGTCATACTCCCACACACTCTCCGCCATTCCTTGGTGAATCTCCTTCAACATGTTTATGCTCTTCTATTCAAACTCAGGAATGTGGAACTCTACCAAAAACACATCATGCAGTGTGATGTAATCCACCACTATCTTTTGTGGATCATACTTCATGTACCAGCTATGCACGCACCCTTACAACGTAGTTATAAATTGACTTACCTTCCTATATGGGGTAGTGATTCCCTTGTTGTTCTATAGTAACTCACACTTCTGTACCTTCTCTGTAACATCTTCCACACCCTTATAGTCTGACAAATGCAAAGACATCTCAAAGAACACTTGTTGAGTTGGTTAAGGCCCTTGTCAACTAGATACAAAACCTTGACCTCCTCCTATATTTCCTCCGCCACTAGCACCACTAGATCCACTAGATCCTATCCCTATAGATCCTCCTCGTGTCATAGGTAAGGGTCTTGATGCTGTTGTGCCCTGCAAACCCACCGCTGCAATAAACTATGTGCCCACATTCTGCAAAGTTGAACCACTTCCAAATGTGGCACTCAAACTTGTACCCACACCTTGCCTAAATTTCATACCAAACAGGATACCTCTAAACACAGGGAATGAATGTGTGGCCATAGATGTACCAAATGAAAAATTATATCTCCTAGGTGTTGCTCGACCACCAATGCCAAGACCAACCGGGTTAACAATACTTATCTTTGGATTTGGAAAACCAAGCGCCAGGGTTTGGTCATGAGGTGTGTCTAGATGCCTTCCTATGGATTTCCATTATCCAAATGATGAGCTCTCACTAGAAGCCCATGGGGTCTATCTTCCATGCTTGTCAAGATGGGGTAACACAGACTTCTCAAATTCTATGCCTCCCAAATGAACCTCAAATCCTTCCCGTAATGTATACCTCCATAAATCCATTGCTCCTGTAACTTTACATTGTCTCTCTAACTCCCTCTCCCGAGCTTCATTATACTTAAATTTATCTCTTCTCTCTCCATTTCATCCGCAAGGTCTTCCATCTTTCTCCACACTAGCTTTCATGCCATGCGCTTAGTGGGAAGTTAGCCAACCATAGGAAGTGCCTCCAAACTCAAATTAATAACCAAGATCTTGATAGCTAGAGGTATAACCCGTAAGAATGATCCTCTTGGCTCCCTCAAAAACTCAAACTCAACAACCTATGGACAAGAATACGTAGAGATTCCATATTCTAGAGTATAGCTAGTCAATACCCTACTCCACCATTGATCCACAACATGAGTCCAAGTCAAATCAGTATCATGAAATCCCTGAAACACTTCCTGGGTCCATACATGAGGTCTAAATACCAACTTGACCTTGATACATATGATGACAACCATTCATACAACTATACTGGGAAACAACAGAAGAAGGTCTCATACAACTCATGATGCAGGTGATCCTCTACCCATTTACGTGCATCAAACTCATGTCTGGTGTTAAATATTTGAAAAAAATCATCCTCCATGCTTGTGAGCCACTCTTCAACACTGTCCAAGGTCAAGCACTCTGTCATTACACATCATTCTCACAAAAATTTCAAAATAGGTCCCGATAACAGAATCAAAATGTAGTAATCTTTCATATGCCTTATGTCTACCCCAAGCCCGCCAGCCTATCACCCAATATGTGATGGGAACTCACCCAAGGCCCATAGGGTGCCAAGCCCCTCCTTTAAGTGATATTCACAAGAATGTTCCACCATTAATGGAGGATGGGTTGCAGGAATAGAAATATATGCATTCACTCAAAAATAGAAAGTACAGATACTAGATCTAGGCACAAATGTACCATAAATGGAAATAAACATTGTAATAAGCATAAAGAAGCTAGATCTGATCCATAACAACATGAATAACACAAGGGTTTATACCCATAAACAATGATATCCATAATAACACATCATATATTGATTTATAAACATTTACAATATCTTCGTTACATCACAAGGGTCATACAGACTGAATATATCAAGAAATACCATCTCAAAACCCTAAAGATACTCTGCGCAGAGAGTTCTTAACTATACCCTTCTAGTTCCTACGCATCTCTGCACCAAGTTTCTTCATTGCCTCCAATATATATGTATATATATATCTTTTGGACCCAAGCACTCCTTTAAATCGAATCTAGATCCTTCCTTCACTGCCATAGTACACCCATGAGTAGATCACACACCATGTGGAAATGTGTTCCTCCATGATCGAGTGCCTTCACCAGCTTTCCAAACCTTGATAAACCTCCACTAACTGTAATGATTCTTATCCCAGAATATTCCCTTTATGGAATATTATTTCCTTGAGCTCCAAGACTCCAGGTTGGAACCTTATCCACTCATCACACCTATTTGAGCCTTCGCGTGTTTTCCATGTGACACCATAACAAAAAATATGGCCAAGTCCTTAAACCCTTGTTATGCTTCGATGCGTTCCCTAGTTCTAACTCAAACCCTTTCCTTGCATGCTTTTCCATGAGTGTCTCCATCTTGTACTTCCTTTCACACACACTGACCTTCTGTTTTGGAACTTAGTCAATTTAGGAACCAACATACATGATATTCAATAAAGATGTATGTATGGGCATAGTATTTCTAGAATTCATATTTCATATCATATTATAAGCATGTAACTTGTTATTTATTATATATGCATGTTCTTTATTGAATAATAATTTTTGTGTTGTAATTTTTTGTTTAGAGTTTTCAATCGAGAAATGTGATACTTATTTTTTTTATTGTCTTTTAAATAATAAAATTATCCTAGCATATTATTGCATTAAAAAATAAATATAACTTCAGTCGGCAGAAAGTGTTTGAAAATGATAATAACCAATCATGTATTATGTAATACCAAACATAATTGAATATTCTAATCACATTATGATTTTATTTTGACAAATTATGCATGAATATAATATAAGTATATTATACAACACCACATACAATGAAAATATCAATATTTTTATATAATGAAGAAGATTAAAATTACTAGAAAATTAAAAACTATATGTATTTATAGTCTGAATATTAAACTATTTTATAACTAGATTTTTAAATGAAAAATTTGAAAATTTCATATTGTAGCTTCATCCTTAAGAAGTAGAGTATTTTGTTTGCATTGTTGTTTCTTGTGTGTGTGTATTTTTTCTTAATCTAAGTTAGATGAATGAGAGCTACCACCTAAATAGTTCTATAACAAAGCTAAGACAAAATCTAGGAACCATCAAGATGAGAGCTAAACAAGATCAACACTAAGCATAATGCATTAACTTTGAACTAAGATCAAACTAACATGCTAAAGTATTCAGAAGCTATACTTCTCTAGATTACCAACAAATGCAAATGGAACTTTGTACATTCCATGGCAATCAAATTGATTGTTTTGATCTCCAAGGAATTAGGAATGGGAGATCATCAAAGCATGGATACAAGACCACTTTGATTATTCCCATATGACCCAAACACTTGGCAAGAAAATGCAAGAAATGAGGCTTAGCTCTTTAAATGGTGAATTTCTCAAGAATAATAAAAGGCTTATAGTGTATTTGCTATATCCTTTGCATTTGTCTTCTCAAGGAATTAGGTGTAAGTGTAAAGGTAGGAGGAGGGCTCTTTATATAGCCCAATGGATAAAGGAATCTCTACATCACTTTGCATGTGGTATAATAGAGATGTTGAGTTAGTTGTGGATAAGGGGGGTTTAGAAAGGGTTGAGATAACTTTAGGAGAGTTTAATTTGTCATTTAGTGACTCATGTGGATAAAGGGGGTTTATTAATTAACCAAAGTGATTAATTAATAGGTGTGCAAGCTTATAAAAGCTTTTTAGAGGAATATTAGCATGATTTAGACTATAGAAAGGTATTAAATCAACTAAATAATGATTTATTGATTTAATGAAAGGGGAAGCTAATTAATTAATAATAATTAATTAGTCTAGGTATAAGGAAGGATTAATTAATAGAAGGTAATTAATTACGGTATTTTTTGAATAAAAGACTTAATTAATTAATGCCATGTAATTAATTAATGATGATAAGAGGGAAGATGAGCACTATTGATGATATGCCACCAATTTGCGGGAAAGGGGATAATTAGCACAATTTAAGTATTTAAATTGTTCAGGCTAAATTATAGGTGTTTACATTTGCCCCTCTTTGGGGTGGTGTAAGCGACACCACTTCAAAGATAGTAGACAGATAAATTTTGAAAGTGTAGAAGAAAAATTAGTAGAAGTGATAGATGCCCCCTCGAGTGTCGATGGTGTGATGAAAGAAGGAAATCGATGATACAGCCTAGAATTCTTAGTTAAAACCTAGTCACGGTGGCACATCACTCATCCTAGGCTGAGCGCTCACCCGAAGTGCGCAAAGGTATCGGGTCCCTCTTAAGAGTTGCTGTAGAAAATGGTAGCATGATAAAGCAGTAAACATATATTTTTAGAAACTAATCCATCGATTCATCATTATATTGAACTATATCTATAAGCGCTTAAATGTAAATCATCATGATAACAATAATATACATTGACAAAACATATCAAACATTGTTGTTCAGCCAATATTCTTTATATATTCATTGTACCAATAGTACAAAGGCTTCATAAAATACCAGACATGTGTGCATGGATATGTTACAATTATCCAGTCTCATGTACTCATCTCTCATCCTTCAAAACATGTGTCTATGTATATCTCTCTTACTAAGTAATTCATTACATATATATAGGGTGGGGAACTAGCCCTTCACCACTTAACTCTACCAGAAATAGGTCGCATGCTAATAATAGCCACGCGCCTTTTAAAACTATAGCCATACATGCAAGTATGATATCTATAGATTGTAAATAGTTAAATATAGTGGTGGATCTATTCTTAGCTTATCCCCATGCAAGAGTGAGTTGACATGCTCTTCAAAAATATCCACGAAGAGTGGTACACAAGTCTCAACATTACTTTGTGTGCTCCGCATGCCAATCTCTAAGAATAGACATGATCTCCAAAATCAGCTAAGTCTTGAAAGTTTGACTATACACCTTCGCACGTGACACCTTCCTCTATCTTCGTGCCTTTGATCCTGTGTTGTTCTTCTACGCAGACTTTGTGTGCAAGTTCAACTAAGTGTTTTCTCTGATCAACATTACCCCACACTAATCTCATTGTCACCCTGACAATGGCGATGTCCAAAACTTACACAAAGAATGGATAAATGAAGAATGGTTGAATAAAGAATTTTGAATAAGGTATAAACAACTAGCAAAATTGTTCAAGCCTCAGGCCCCTCCATTTCACCCTGAAGCAGCAACTCTGAATATTCTTCTTTTATATCTATTTCTAGGTTCTCCCACACTATTAACGCCACTCCTGCCATCTCAGGCACGTCTGCAATGATGGAATGCAACTCTTCCATAGTGAGCTTTCCTTGCTCATTTTGTATCACAAGCATTATGCTTGACATAGAGGTTTTCACCCCCTCCAATATATCCATATTTTGAGCAATGAGATTTCCAAGCTCCTCTAACCTTTCCTTATCTAGTGCCTATGCTGCAGCTAGTGCCTCGTGCTTTTGCTTCACCAAGATTAACCGTTCAACGTGGCCTAAGGTAACATCCTTCATAGGCTTTTGTACTTCATTTTCCTCCTCTAATGTTTTCACCGTGATGAGCACATCTGGGGCTGTGCATATCGTTAGCGCATGATTGGCTTTCTTTAGTTCGTTGCAGGTGGCTTGCAGTAGGCCTTCATAAGTAGCAATCTTCCTTGCCACTGCAGGCTGCGCTTTCTCTGACTTTTCCTTGGGGTCCTTGGACTATGTTGATACACACACATTTTCATCCTCCAACACTAATGTCATCATTGTTTTCAAATAGTGCATCGCGGAAGGAAATTATTTTGGTACTTGGGATTCCAGATGTGGGCGTACCTTTAGAACATCATCCCTAATTTGCTCTGCCATATGAACAAAAGTGTCATATTTTCTTTTGATCAAGTCCTTTTCATGTACTAGGAGTGCTATCTCCACATCCTTGGATTTCAATTTCTCTGTCAGTGCCTTAATGGTAGCATATTTATTAATGTTTCTTCTTGCTACTTTAGAAGATACCTTTACTAGAGAATTACTCACCTACTCATCTGACATCACCATTGGCTTAATTTTCATGTGGCACATTTCAGGTGCCTTCTTCAACCGTCTTGACACACATGATTCCTCACTGACATCAAAGTCTAGCTCATCCATATGCGTGTGCATAAACCATGAAAGCTGCTTCCTTGTGTGCAGATTCACCTTTTCCTATGAGCACCCATTTGAATAAATCCTTTTTCTTGATGGTTCTCTGAAACCAAGCGTGAATAATCAGCTTTGGGTCTTCTGCATACCCCATGGTATGTGCCTTGGCATCCTCCCCTATTTGACGGGATCGGGGCCCTCTGGGAATGGCTGCATCAAGGTTAGGAATACTAGATGTATCTCCACCCTTGTCTTATGTAGCCTCTGATTGTTCCCCTTCTTCTCCTTCCATTTTCTCTTCCTTGTGTCGAAGATCTTCTTCTGCTGGAGATGAAGACACCTTCTCCTCAGATTCTTCTGTTTCCTCACTTATCCTGAGTTTCCTTCTTTTCTTCTCCTTTGGCTCCTTCACTTGTGGGATTTCTCCTTACATCCTTGTGTGCTTAAATACCTTCTTAAACCTTTGGTCACCCTTCTCCTCCCCTGTAAATCCTTCTCCCTAGGAAGTTATCGCGCACTCCTTCTCTTGGCCAGATGGCTACTTCCTCCTTCACACCAAGCCGCCACTATCATCTTGTTCTTCATCCTCTTCCTCGTCATCTTGCTTGGGTTCAAAGGGCCTAGGTGCCAGTGTTCCCCATGGTATGCTTCCCCTTTAGTGGCCCTGTAAGCATGAACTCATTTTCCACATACTTATTATTCTCCATTTTAGGCTTTAGTTGGAGATATATTAGCGCAGCCCCGATATCCGCAATGGCCAGTGTTTATGGATTAATGCTCAAAATCTCTGAGATATTATTCTCATTGTACACATTCCTCCCTAGATATCCATATGTCTTCCGCAAGGTGTGGTATTCACAGTCCACCTTGTCTGAATTAAACACTAACCTCCGTGTGTTGGTGAATTGATGAACTGTAGCTTGGAAGTATTGTGTGGGAAATGTGTGAGATAGTTTACACCAGGGGCTCCATGACCCATCCACCATTGGAAAGTGCATAATATAGAAATGTTGGTAGATTGCAAACTGTACTTGCTTCCCTAGAACCGAAGGAAAATCCTTGGGTATGCGCCATTCCTCTCCAAACTCCGCATGGAGCCTATCATTCCACATCTCTGTGTGCTCCTTCACCTCCTCTGTCATTGACCCCTTGCATAGATACTTGTTGAATCATTCAGCTAGAGACTTATGATTCATGGGGTATTCCCATATGTTCCATTTTGGGCCATCGGGTACCCTAATCTCCATGAAGACTAAACTTAGTAAGATACAACCAAACTTATTTTATTTCCTGCGCACGCTTCATCTACTATTTGTTCTGCAATGAAGCCAACAATGTTATAAGTGGTTCCTTCTGACATGCGCTTTGCCACATGCAACCACATGGAATTAACTTGTGACCAACATTCTTGGTCATTGAATTTTGTGACCAGGTGTGCTACTGCCTGTACTACTAGATAATATTTTAGCTTGTCAATTTCCATTCCACGCGGTCCTTTCTAATAGCCCAGTGCTTTCTATGTCTCCATGATGGCACTTTTATAAGCTAGGTCAATCTTAATATCTTCACCTATTTCCCTTAATCCAGTTACTGTGGTAATAAGGATGGGTGTCAATCTTACCGTCCGTCCTGCAAAGTAGAAGTCCTCATGGACTCAGCTCATCAGCCATCTATACAATGGTGCATAATTTCTAAAGTATGGGAGCTCATATAGCTGGTAGACACCATTTCCTTTCAGTAGCTTTTCCCTGGCATCATCATATATTGGCATACCATCCTCAGTTTTCCTGTTCATTCGAGAAGTGAGTAGGTCGTCTAATTTCTTCTGGTTTTTGTTGGTTCAGTGATTATATTCACTTATCTTACTCTGTCGTATGTGGGTATCCCATTCCTGGACCACAATAACTTCCTCAGGGTACTGCATTTCTGAAAAATTACTTTCCAGGGCCATCTCTTCCTCTTCTTCCACCACCACCTTCTTCTTTTCCTTTACTGGTGCTACTTTCTTCTTTGGTGTCATTCTTCTTTTTAGGTTTTGTTTTCTAAGCTGTTTGCTGTGTGTTTTGAGTAGTTTTCTTCGAAACCTAACTCAATTCAACCATGCCCTAATTTGTAATCATGAAATCACACACCCTAGCTCTATTATGTTACTCTACTTCGTTCAAACCCTTTTCCTAGGGGATTCAAGCCCTTCCAATAAACAGATCTATCTTTCGTGCCTAGTTCATTTTCTTCGTACCTTGAATCACCTTACTTAGCTCTTTGTGTGTAGCTCTTTTTTGAATTCTCATAGTCGCAAGGGTAAAAATGAAATCACATCCCATCTTTATATATATTTCCACTTTTCGCTGCATTAATTGCTCCTCCACCTACCAAATTCTCCTCATTTATTACCCATTTTAATCATTTCTACGTGGTATACCTTTGCACCAAACGCTATAACCTTCTAGCACACCTTTTTACCCTTTGTTACAAACTTCTCTTTAGTATGCACTCTAGCGCCTGAGTACCTCATCACCGCACCATCTCGTGGTAGTTACCATGGCCGCCACTTACCTCACGTTATACATTCCATCATCCATCTTCATCCTTTCTTATCTTGAGAAGAAATCTTTTGTCGGTTACCCTTAGCAACCTTCTTTCTCAACACCCGCAACATGACATCTTCGCAGCGTATACCTCAGAGTCACCAACAATCCACCCCACATGAAAAGGATGTGCATTCCTCTAGACATCAACATGCTTCATATTGTAGTTAGCTGCATGCGCGCAAGCGCACTTATTACGCAAACAAGAGCTAAATTGAAAAACCATACCAATAATGAAAGAAATTCATTAAGGAAATGCATAAAGGAAAACCTAATTTATCTAACAATACTACCTTATTACAAACACCAAGAAGACTTATTTATAGTAGAGTTTTAACCTACTCCCGTTAAAGTAACCAGGCAACCTATAGCCATCAATTGTGTCTAACTGGCAAGCACCTGACTCAAGTATATGAGTGATAACATATGGCCCCAACCAATGCACCTTGAGCTTCCCTAGATGGCGCAAAAAATTAGAGTCATACAGAAGTACCATTTATTCCACTGCAATTTTCTTATCCCTGATGTGTCAATCATGCCACGCCTTTTGGCGCACTTTCTCCTATTTCTGACTCCAGCATGTGATGGCTCAGAACTCATCTAGTTGAACCATCTTCTCAGATTATTCTTCCAAGGATTTCTCATCAGCTAGACCTCCAGCGCACATAATGTGCAAAGAAGGTAACATAAATTCTATAGGAAGAACAACTTCCGTGCCAAACACCAATTAAAAAGGTGTGGCTTTGATCAATATTTTGTATGTTGTTCTATAAGCCCAAAGAATAGTAGATACTTTATCATCCCAATCTTTCCTTCCAACATCACAAATCTTGGTCAATGTGTGGCTCAAAATCTTGTTAAAATCCTAAGTAGTCCCATTTTCCTAAGGGTAATAGGGTGTAGTCTTATGGTGGGAAACCATAAACTCATTTAAAAGAATTCTTATTGTCTCATTTAAAAAATGTGTGCCCCTATCACTTGTTAAACTTAAAGGACAACCATACCTTGTAAGAATATTTTCCCATAAGAACCTTGTTGTTGTTGTAGGTGCTGCTTCTACCCATCAGGTAAGATAATCTGTACAAGTGATGATATAACACGATCCAGTCCTACACGCAACCCGTGAAATAGGCCCGACAAAGTCAATTTCCCATTTCTCAAAGGGTTCTACACTTGTAATTGAGTGTAGAGGCATCTCATCCTTTTTTCCTGGTCAACCGAGATGTTGACAATGGTCACAGGTCTTACAATAATCTTTACAATCCTTGTACAATATTTCCCACCACAAATCAGCAAGTAGGATCTTACGCGCTGTTACATCACCTACATAGTGGCCACCTGCAATACCACCATGTGCTTCTTCCATTATATCCTTGTGTTCATGCTCCAATACACAACGGCGTAACACCTCGTCTCTACCTAACTTGTACAAATCACCACTGATTAACATGAATGGTGTCGTATGAATAGCAAGTTGATTCTTCTCTAAGGATTTCATGCCTTCTGGTGCCATACCAGTCCTCAGAAAGATAGTGATGTCATCCAATTTTTATGGCGCGCGCTATAACCTATATAGCTATGCATCAAGCATGGTATCTTCTATTGTTTTTGCCTCTTCTCTTGATTGAATTCTAGACAAGTGATTTGATCCATAATTAATTTTACCTGGCTTTACCACAACTGTAAAGTCAAACTCTTGAAATAAGAGTATCCATCGGCATATGCGCCCCTGTAAAAAGGGCTTGTTTACCAAATACTTTGATGCCATGTGATCTGTATAAAACACAAATGGTGTAGCCAACAAATACTAATGAAATTTGTGCAAGGAATAGATCATGGACAAGGCCTCACGCTCTGTAGTGGTATGATTTTGTTCTACAGGGGTCAACTTCCTACTAGCAAAGCAAATGGGATGATCCACAATACCTTCTCCTGGTTGAGCTAAGACAACACCAATGGCTATGCCAGAGGTGTCCACATGAACATGAAAAGGTTTATCCCATGAACAAAAGTACAAGATAGGCATGATAGTAAGTTTCTCCTTCAATATCTCAAACGCGCGCTGCTGTGACTCCCCCAGTAGAATGTACCTTTTCCCTCAAGCAATTCTTCCAAGGGCGTGGCAACTTTTGCATACCCTTTTATAAAATTCCTCTAATACCCTATGTATGACCCAAAAATCTGCGCACCCCACTGCTGACTGGCTAGGCACTTTCAAGCCTATGATGAACTGTAACTTTAGCTGGGTCAACTTGCAAGCCCTTCCTTGTAGATAATGTGTCCTAAAAGTGTGCCAAAGGGAGTAGTAAAGATGCACTTCTTGATGTTCAATGAGATACTCAACTGTCTACATCTTTCAAACATTAAGCGTAGATTGTCACAATGATCCTTAATCATCCCATAGATGGTCCAATCATCAATATAGACCTGTAAAAAGTTATGAATAAAATCCTTGAAGGCTTGTACCACTATTCTTGAAAATACAACAAGTGCATTCTTCAATCCAAAGGGCATCACAATATAGGCAAAACCTTCCCCATTCAGTAGTGAAGGTGTTCTTCTCTTGATCTTCTGGGGCAATCCTAATCTGATGATACCCTGAAAACAGATCTATAAATGAATATATCTCGTGCCTAGTCACTCCTTCTAATATTTCCTCCGTAAATGGCGTAGGAAAGGGAGCTATAACACATGCTGCATTCAACTCTCTATAATCAACACAAATTCGAATCCTACCATCCTTTTTTATGCTTATCACCATATGACTAACCCATTCTGATTCATCCAATAGTTGAATGATCCCATATTTCAACATCTTGTCAATCTCCTCCTTTACTTTTCTCGTACAAATTGGGATTCATCCGATATGGTCACTTCCTAATAGGGTGCGCACCTTCCTTGAGCTTTATCTTCATTTCTTTGAGTGATATATGCACGCCTTTAAGTTCATGGTATCCTCTTGGGAATAAGTCCTCATAGTCTTGAAGTAACTCTATGATCTTTGCTACCTCTGATTCTAACCAGTAATCCCCAATTATCACCTCCTTAGGTTCAGCTTCTTGCACCTATATTTGACCTTTGTTGTCTTCATAGGTTCATGATATGCGGATGCATCTACATCCACACTGGCTAACACTTCGTGCATGTTCCATGTGAAATCCACATCCAAGTGCTCAACTTCCTCCTCATCAATTATGTAAACCATCTTCCCTTATATTTTTCCAGAGAAGTGCACTCAAGTAATATGGATATCATCGTCTTCATCTACAAAATGTGCCCCTGATCTCTGTCTCACTAAAATAATTCTTGAATAAGTTCTTCCACTTTCCCACTGTTTCCCATGGTTAAGCACTTGATAAAGTGTAAATTTGTGTTCACTGGTGGTGTAGATGAAAAGTAGTCAAAATGTTGGATCATCTCTGCAGTAAAAGTTTGCCAATTACCAGTGTCACGATGTAATTCAACGTATACATACCAAGCACGCATGCAACCTTGTAGAGTAGAATAAAATTGATGCACTCAAAGTGAGGGCGGCAATGCTTCCTGTCCTACTATCCAAAGTCTCTCACATTGCTGAATATTATGCTGAGCAGGTTGATCACCTTGATAAGGGAAAAGTTTTGTAGGTGCATTACTTCTTGAAAACCTAGTTGATAATGTGGTCCCAATTGTTCCCCATTCTAAAATATTATCCCTGTGGACCACCCACCAGTGCGCGGCTATCTTGCCCAAAGTATATGATAGCATATCTTGTCATTTAAGTTGGTCAACCCAATTTGTTTCCATGGCTTGTAAGAACCTAGCCAAATCTTCAAATCTAGTATAGCAAAATACTGAGTGACCAATACGGTGAACAAAGTGAAAACCCTTTTTGCAAGAAACTGCGAGCTTAACTTCGTGCCCCACTAGTTCATAAGTGCCATGAGCCTAATTATCACAAGCAACACTGGTAGTATTGCTAATTGACTGAGAATCTTCCCAATGAAGGATTCCTTCTTTAGATGGATCATGGACCTCTGGGTCCCGAATAGCACGTATATAGATTCTGTTTAAATCCTCTTCACTTAAAGGTTCCACATACGACATGGATTTCCCATTGGTCAACATCATTATAACCCTTTCCTCCTTATTCTCAAAGCTGATATAACCCTTGTTAAACCTCAAATTAGCATTGTTCGCATAACACCAAGGGTGCCCAAGCAAAGCTATGAAGCTATCTACTTCCTGCAAGTGCTAGCACTTTGAAGTCTCCTGTGAACTTGGCCCCTTGTATAGTGATATGATGCATCCTTCAAAACTCCTATGGGAGTAGCTTTCATTCTTGTTTACCATGAAAAATACATTAGATGATGGCTGCAATGGGGGTCTCCCCATTTGTTCCCATGCATCCAATGTAAGTACATTTACTTCCGCACCTGTTTCAATCAAAATATTGCTCAACAACCACCCATCCACAACAACATTCAAAGTGATATCCTTGTTGTAATAAATGCTATCGGGGGGAAGATTCACATGAAGTATTTATCTTCTAGTCTCAGTTCCTATGTGTGGAGTATTCCCTTTCAACCAATTTCCTAATAAAGGAATAATATTCTCCTGGCGCAACATTCTACATACCTCTCTGATGTCATCAATATCAGACGGGGGCCTGTTTCTGTATCCTTGTGCTCCAATTTTTGAGATTGCTCTTTAAACCTTTTATCTGAAGGCCTTGAAGGATTCTCTAAGGACCTCCATCGTTTCTTGATAGACTTCTTTCTGATGAGCAAGATCTGGATACCTAGCATGTAAAACCTCCTCCCTAGTGATTGTTCACTTTCTGGTTGCAACACCCTCTCTTACTGCGTGCCACCTTCGGCTCATGTGGTTATCTTAACTGTCAACTGCCTCAGGTTCTGGTGTTAACTTAGGCATCCATTGATTCTCTATCATACACTAGATTCTAACCATCCCTGTGCCCTTGTTTTCTTGCTTGTGCTGCTTACTGAGATGCTCATACAAGTCTGGACACTCTTCATAACTATGCCCCTTTCCACAAAATGAAAAGGAAATATTCTGCATGGGCATTCACAGCCTATAATGGTCAGGTGAACCACATGTATAGAAAGTTCCTCAAGGGAATTCAATCCTTCCTCCACCTCAGCCTCATCCTCCATATCTACCTCGATATCCTCGTCCCCTTTCACGAACCCCTTAAAACCTTCCGTCATTCCTGTCATAGCGCATGTTTTATTATAATCCTATCCTGATGCTCATTCTTCCCTTTAGAATTATCAGACACACTCGTATGTCTTACCCCAATATCAATAGCATCATGGATCTAGATAATTAATCTACAGTCCTTGGTATCATGGGTTGTGGACCTACAAATTTTATAGAAGGAGGATACATTCTTTCTGATCATGCATTGTAGTAGGGGGAAGTGACTAGCATCATGATTCAAATGGAAAATCTCACAGTCCTAACAGACAATGAACGTACAGTTCTGCAGGGGAAACTATCCTTGGTGTGCCCTTCCACTTCACAATCTATACACCAAATTCTTGATCGTGTTTCATGAGTTGATTTTGCTGATAATTTCTCTAACTGTTTTGCCATAGCTACTATCTAAGCTTCCAAAAATGGACTAACTCCAGTGTCAATACTCCCAACTGACTTCAGCACGTAAAGCGGACTCCAATGCTTCATGCAGGTCGGTATAAGTTTTATGTGACAATGCTCTTTAAAATGGGGTAATCAATCTCTCGAAAAACCATTGTGCATGCTGACTTACATGAATGCCATAAGAGAGTTTGGATAGAAGCATTTTCAAATGAGCATCATACTCACGTACACTTTCAGTAGTGCCTTGCTTTATATCCTTGAGTGCACTTATACTCTTCTGCTCAAACTCAGGGATATGGAACTCTTTTAAGAAATCATCTTTCAATGCTGCATAGTTAATAAAAGTTTGATTGGGATCAAAATTCCTATACCATCTGTGTGCACGTGCTTGTAATGTAGTATAAAATTGACTTGCCATGCACTCAAAGGCTGTAATACCTTTCGCATGCCACAATATTTCACACATATGAACTTGTTTAGCTGCATCCTTGATACCTCTGTACTTTGGGAGATGAAGGGACATCTCCATATAAATGTTCTGGGGTTGCTACAGGCCTTGACCACCCGACCTAGAACCTCCTTGGTTTCCTCTTCCTCCAAATCCACCCGAACCACCGGAACTAGAATTGCCCAAACCTCCCGATCCTCCTCCAGGATTTGGAATAGGGCCCGTGGATGCACTCCCATGTGTCCCAATAGTGGTACTATACTAGACCCCTATAGTCTGTGAAGTAGTCCTTGTTCCAAAGGTGAATCCCACACTCGGCGTGCTCATATTCTGTATAGACGATGAGCCTGAAAATGCACCCCCAAAGAATAATGAAGCTGTCTATGTTGCCATTGAGGTACTTGCTATCTGACCTATTTCTATGCTTTTACTCCCTAAATTAAAACTATTTTTACCTGTTGTACTAGATACTGGAAAACCAAGCGCAAGGGCTAGGTTAGTAGGTTGGCTTAGATGTGCACCCATTGCCTAGGTCATATCTACTGGTGTGCTTCCATGTGAGGCCAAAGAGGGTTCTTTGTCATGTTTTCCTAGATGGGGGAGTTCCTAATGCTCTTGCTCTTCTTCCTCCCCATGAGCCTCAAATCCTTCACGAGCCATCTCTCTCCACAACATCATCCGTTCTGTAATTTATTTTTTCTTGCATAATTCCCTCTCATGCGCCTCATCATACTTTAGCCACCTCTTTTCCATTTTCCGTGCTACCACTAGGTCTGTCATCTTTCACCAATCCTGTTCCTGCCCTCGTGCATGGAGATTCTTTTAGCTTTCCATGGGTTTAGCTTCCAAGTTCAACGTTACCATTAGTATTTTGATTTCCAGTGGAATACCTTGCAAATACATCCCTCTAGAATACCGTAGGAACTAGAACTCTGCTACCTCTAGGCATGAATAAGTCAAAATTGAATACTACAAAATATAGCTGTTTAGGACACCATGAAACCAGGTATCTACCACGCGAGTCCAGCTCAGGTCAGCATCATATAGTGTTTGAAATTCCTCCTATGTCCAAACAAGTGTGTGATACCTCCAATTCCGCTTAGATGCATATGCAGTCAACCATTCGTATAATTCTACTGGAAAGATAACAAAGAAGCTTTCGTATAAACTGTCATACAGATTCTTCTCTACCCAAGTGCGTGCACTAAATCCAGATCCAATGTCAAACCTCCATGCGTATTCTTCCTCTAGATCATGAATCCATTCTTCAACACTTGCCAAAGTTAGCTGGTATGTCTTCATCATGAACCATTCTGAAAACAACTGAAAAAGAGGTCTCGACAATGGAACCAATGATGCAGCCTAGAATTCTTAGTTAACACCTAGTCACGCTGGCACATCACTTAGCCTAGGCTGAGCACTCACCTGAAGCATGCAAAGGTACCAGGTCCCTCTTAAGAGTTGTTGTAGAAGAATGGTAGCATGATAAAGAAGTAAACATATATTTTTAGAAACTAATCCATCTATTCATCATTATACTGAACTAGATCTATAAGTGCTTAAATGTAAATCATCATGATAACATTAATATACATTGACAGAACATATCAGACACTATTTTTTGGTCAATATTATTTATATATTCATCATACCAATAGTACAAAGGCTTCATACAATACCAGACATGCGTGCATGGATCTATTACAATTATCCAGTCTCATGTACTCATGTATCTCTCATCCTTCAAAACATGTGTCTCTGTATATCTCTCTTACTAAGTAATTCATTACATATATATAGGGCTGGGAACTAGCCCTTCACCACTTAAATCTACCAAAAATAGGTCGCATGCAAATAATAGTCATGCGTCTTTTACAACTATAGCCATACATGCAAGTATGCTATCTATAGATCGCTGATAGTTAACTATAGTGGTGGACCTATTCTTATCTTATGCCCATGCAAGAATGAGTTGACATGCTCTTCAAAAATCTCCATGAAGAGTGGCACACAAGTCTCGACATCGGTTTGTGTGATCTGCATGCCAATCTATAAGAATAGACCTAATCTCCAAAATCGGCTAAGTCCTGAAAGTCTGAATCTACACATCTGCGTGTGACGCATTCCTATACCTTCGCACCTTTTCTCCTGTGTTTTTCTCCCGCACAGACTCTGTGTGCAAGTTCAAATAAGTGTTTTCTCTGATCAACAATCGACAATCGAAAAAGGTGATAGAATGGATAGAAGAATGAGCAGGGGAAGAATGCCCTAGTGAAATGAAAGATTAGGGGTGAGAGGAAAGTGATGTAGAAGAAATACAGAGAAGTGGAGAGAAGAACTAGCCTCTAGCCTTTGCATTAGAACAACTTCAGTGTCATCATATTGCCAAAATATCTACACCATCGGTCCTTATGAAAAGTATAAGCATATGAAAACAGTATAATGACATAAAAATCCATACTACGAACAATTGTCCATTTTTGAAAACACCAACTCCATGCAACATACAAACTGCAATGCAATATGAGAAGGAAACAAGCTCATTTAACAGTGAAAACAAGCACAAACGCACATATCTAAACCAAAAATGGTCAAGATAGTTGTACAAATGTTTGTTTATCAAGTTGAAGAGGTCCACATGTTCATGATTGATGACAAGGGTTAAAAATGATGCCCTGAGAAAGGATACATGCAAGGGGAAATGATGATGGACACAGGGTCAAAGGAGAAAGCTTTCTGCGCAACAAAACAACACCATGAAATAAGATGTACCCTAGAGTACAGACCAAACAAACAACTAGCTTTGTGAATGGTTGTGAATCTGACGATCTGCAATTCATGTTGATCAGTGAATATGTGAAACAAACGAGTAGGATACCAAAAGAATACCATGCGCAAGACACAAGTTTCAGTCGTAATAAGTGGGTTACCTATTTTTGCAGGTTTTTTATTTTTTAGGATATTTTGGAGAATTTTGCCTTGTTTTTTTGGGATTTTGAAGTTATGTGTATGTATGTGTGTGTGTGTGTGTGTGTGTGTGTGTGTGTGTGTGTGTGTGTGTGTGTGTGTGTGTGTGTGTATATTTGGTTTGGTGTTGTCTAAAATGAGTGGATAGTAGAAGAAAATAGAAGAAATAGAATGAAGTTCCTAGATACAAAATAAAATGCCCCAAGGGGAAAAGAGAAGAAACATGTGACAAAAAATGTCTTTGTATAGTAGAAAAATTTACTAAAATAATTATTTTAGAAAAAATAATTATTCAAGAGAATGTGGAGAAGAATAAAAATCACCTAGGCAAAATAAAAATTGTCCTAGTGAGAAGAAAGGGGTACTAGATAGAAAAAAATTCCCCAGCACGGTGAAAAATGAAAGAAAAATAATTATTTAAATAAAAAAATTATTTGATGGTGAATAGAGGAGAAAACGATGGTCAAAACAAGCCTCCAGGCACCACATCTAGTGAAAAATAGATTGATATACCCTACCTAGGGGGGTAAATCATAGTGACCAATTCATTTGTTACCGACGGCATTGAATTTTTACCACGAGGGTCTGACAATGACGAGGACGATGGTGAGAGCACGAGACCGTTTGAGATGAACAAACATAGTCTGAGGGTATGAGTGACACGCAGACGATGGCATATTTGTGAGTATCCTAACCCTCTCTATTAATTTTGTAATTAATGCTCGTAGAAGTAGGGAATTAGGGTTAGAGGTCGCACCGACGCACATGTGCGGGGGCACAAATGCACTAATGGATGCGCAGGTGCCCTAATGGTGGCGCAGGCACCCTGGTGCATATACACGCACACAAAGCCACCTAAAAAACACACATACACACACACGTATACACAACACATATGCACGTATGTGCACACACCACACAGTAGCGTAGACATAGAAGGCATACACACGCACGTATGCATAGGTACCCAGACGATGGCGTAAGCACCCATAAGTGGATGTGCACACGCACCAAAAGGATGGTGTACACGTCATAGGGAATGTACATGACACAAAGGGTGTGAAAGCACATTGAGTAAGTGGAGGAAAGATAGAAAAATGCCAAAAATGATGGCATTTAGAGGAAAAATTTAGGATTTTTGGGTTAACCCTAAAAGTGATAGGTAGAATTTAGAAGAAATGTTAGTAGCTGATAAATGGAATGATTTTTTAGAGATGTTTACCTATGCTTTAGATGCATGAGCAACATTCCCGCATAGCAGAGCTAGAGGGGAACATGTGGAGACGAGACTGGCATGTGGTGGCGATACTCCTAGAGGTGATGGGCATAGGCCTCATATCTCGGATGCCTTCTATTACCTTGGATCACGGTCTACTAACTACATTGGCTTTGTTGTGGCACAGTGAGAGCCAGTGTTTCAGGATCCCTATCGGAGAGATGACAGTGACTCTGGAGGATGTGTGTTGGATTCTCTACATACCTATCCTAGGCCCACTGATAGAGTATACAAGCGATCTTAGGCGGATCAGGGCGGCGGTCAGTGACCTATTTAAAAGAGATGATATACCACATGATGACATGACAGTTGCATTTCATGAGTGTATATTGGATCTGACACTACACTGGGGGGATTTGTACGTGATGTCACTTATCAATGGGTTTTTTCTCACTGATAAGATCGAGACATCCTTCCCTAGGGGTTTGATGACATTAGTGCACATGATCTTCAGTGGCGAGTGTTATTGTTGGGGCCAGTGCATACTGGCACATCTATATTAGGACCTACATCTGAATACATACCACCATCAGAAGATAGTGGGGCCTACCTCCTTACTACAGATTTGGTCATGGGACCACATAGCTATTGAGAACCCTATAGGTGCATTACATATTCGAGTCCCAAAGGAGCTATCATATATGGCTTGGGTTTTAGTAGGTGACGACATACGAGATCACTTAAGTAGGTTGTACCGATATCAATGAGTTACTAGACAAGGATATTATCTTGAGGCCTTAAAGGTAGATATAGTGGCCAAAGGATGTAGCTGAGCTCAGTGTTTGTATAGTGGAGCACTTCCTTCTCAGTAGTCACAACTACATTATTGAGTTATACAGAGTAGACTGATGTCAGTGAAAGCTGGGCATGGTGCAGGGGGTTCTACAACCAGATTTGTGGTACACCCGCTAAGACTCCGAGAGTCCAACCATGGGGCCACGCATATAGGTGACCCAAGCTAGGGACAACTTTTTATAGGTGGTACCACAGGTATGTGACACAGCTCAATAGGTTAGAGATCTGGGTACCACTGTAAATTACATGGATTGGTATGCCACTGTGTTACCATGACGATTGAATATTCTAGATGAGGCCTACGTAGTATGTACTCAACCACCACAAGAGCTTCATCATGGCGGTGACGATAGGGAGGATGCAACAGCCCATGACCTAGATGATCCATTTGATGGGCTACTATATGATGAGTAGGGTACAACATAGGTGTATGGATTGAGGCCGCAGGGACCAGTACATGCACCTAAACAGGTTCCCAAACTTAGATTATGAGAGTAGTGATGGTACTCCAGACCGGTATAGGAGTAGACCCAGGGACATGCCCCTGTGGTATAGCCAGTGGCACAGATATCCACCTTACAACAACAACTATAGCAGGCCTTAGCAGAGAGAGACTAGGCCACAATAGAGAGAGACCAGGCCTAAGCCTAGAATTTAGCAGTGAGAGCAGAGCGGGATCAGGCTCGAGCCTAGCCTAGCCAGGGAGATGATGGTGTTATTCACTTCCAGTAGATACGACAAATGGAAGCATAGATGGCTCAGGTGACAGGCCTATATCAACAGAAATAGGCCCAAATATAGCCTGTGATACTGGAGAGAGATAGGTTGAGAGAAGAGTGAGTAGTGGGTCAAGACGAGCTTTCCTGAGCATCAACAAAGATATTATCCTTTCAACGCACAAATGGCATAATAGTGATAACCTAGATGCATAGATATCTAGCTACTACATAGGGTCGAGCATCATACTATAGATCTTTATATTTTGAGTCATTTTTGGCTGAGAAGTGGGGTCTTCTTATAGCCAGTAGTCGAGTAGAGGGACGAGGTCAAAGAGGCCTCAGGCCTCAGTGGAGCAACCATGGGGGTAGCCATTAGGACTGAGCAGAGCTCATGCTTTGCCTCCACCATGGGACAAACTAGCTAGCCCATCTGAGGGCTTGAGTCACCCTTGATGATTGTATTGATACTTATGCCTCTTAATGAAGGCTATGAGCAGCTTGTGCTTGATGTACATCATTCTTTATTGCATAGCAGTTTTGACATATGCCTCTGATGAAGGAATTTGTATTCTTTGATCGATGTAAATCATCCTTTTTACATATGCCTCTAGACGAAGGTAGTTGTATTCTTTGATGTGATGCCTCAGATCTAAGGCATTTTGATGTATACCTCAGATGAAGGCATTTTTATGTATACTTACTGATGTATATCTATTTTTGATATAGATATACCACACACATGTATATATGGAGATTTTGGACATGACATATGGTGTTATGCGACCTGATGGGACATTGTTTGTTATTTTTGATCGAGTATGATGGATGTTATTGATGTGTTTCTGATGTCTAGCTGATTTGATTTCATATGCATACGTATCCTAATGTTTAGATGTATCATATGTGCTTTATTTCTAGATGATAGATCTTAGAGTAATATCAAATGTATTTGCTCATGTGATGTTATAGACTGTAATGGACAAGATGCTATGATGATAGTGGTGTGTGGGGGGTTTGATTTTGATATTTGTGACCCCTCTTTCCCCCATTTGATGATATATTATGTGATGATTATCTTATCATTCATGTATGATGTATACTTAGATTTTTATTTATATGATGTATAGATGATGTTAGATGTGATGATATTGATGGAGATATGATGATGTTGATAACAAAACTATGTACATGTGACATAGGTAAACACAATGAAATGTTAACAAAAAACACAACATCAACAAATTATGAACCAACAGCAACTATGTACAATTATTTATCAAGCATGCAAAAACACACTGCAATATGTACAAGGAAGAATGAATCTAATATGAGCAAGAAAAAAATGAAACTTACCAAAGTATGTCCTAGGCAATAAACTATAAAAATGTGCAAACAAGCAAGCAACTATACAAAGCAAACAATGTATACAAACAAAGCAAGAAACAAGATAAAGTAAGTAAACTAAAGTGAATGTTTTTGCAAGATTGTTTTTGTGAAGCATTTTTTTCTACTCTTATGATTTTTGTGAAACAATTTTCTATTGTTTTGAGTTTTCTGAAACAATTTTATGAATGTTTAGAGTTTTGTGAAACAATTTTCTATTGATTTTGAATGTTTTTTGAAATGTTTTTATAAGATTTTTGAATTTTTTATTGTTTAGGTTTTTACGAAACATATTTGAATGTATTTTTTTGTGTTTTTCCAACATTTATTTGAATTTTTTTTGTTTTTTTTCCAACAGTTTTCCGAAGCTGATGCATAGGTAACCAAGAAAGCATAGATGCCCCCAACGTTAGACATGGGGAATATGCAAAGGCAAAATGCCACGTGCCTATAAATAGGAAGGTGAGATTCACAGAAGTGCCCCCAACATGAGATGGGGAATAGAGAAAGTACCATGCCTTCACAAATAAATAAAAGGAGACAAAGCTGGATCAAGGTTTGACAAGATTAAGCTCACAAGGAATCTCAGAGGTAGAACTAGCCCTAGGCTAAGTAAAATTACCCTCCAGATGCAAGATGCTTGTGAACAACGACTTCTCCCAAGGAGCCGGAATTTTTTTTTCACCCAAGGACCTATCCAAAGTGCCAAAATTGTGTGGTTTTCACTTATGAATGACCTATTTTGTATTTTTCTTTTTCTCTTATTTTAATTTTTCTTTGTATTTTGATTATTTTTACCCTATTTTTGATTTTGCTTTTTTGATTTCCATGCCATGTTTAAGCATAGAACCGGTTAAGGTGCATGGCATTCATGGGCTCATGGAGCTCATCACTATTAGGGTGAGCAAGTTTGTATGCTTCTGTGCCATACTTGGCGACAATAACATAAGGTCCTAACCAATGCAGTTCAAACTTTCCTTTCTTTTCTCGTTCTATCCTTGTGTTGAATATATTCTCCTTCATCACAAAATCACCAACCTCAAACTGACAAGGTATGATTATTTTGTTGTAATTTCTGGAGACTCTATTTTGATACACTTTGAGGTGATTAAGGGCATAGATGTGCTTCTCATCCAAGAGATCTAACTCTACCAGTCTAGCCACTCGATAATCTCCATCTTTATCTAGATAATCCCTAAGAGAGATTCTTAGGGAAGGAAGTTCAATTTCTAATGGGATGATAGATTCCATTCTAAATACCAGGGAATATGGTGTCGCACCTGTAGGAGTATGAATAGATGTCCTGTAAGCCCAAAGAGTTGGGTGGATTTTAAAATTCCAATTACGACCTATCTTACTTACCATCTTCTCCATGATTTGAACCAAAGTCTTATTAGTGGCCTTGGCCTACCCATTGCCTTCGGGATAATATGGTGTAGACCATTTTAACATGATTTGAAACCGATGACAAAGATCCTTTACCATTTTATTCTTGAATAATTTTCCATTATCAGTAACAATGGCTGCAGGAATGCCATACCGGTAAATAATATGATTCATGATGAACTTGGAAATCTAAGCTCCTGTTACATAGGTCAAAGGGATAGCTTCCACCCACTTGGTAAAGTATTCAGTAGCCATAATGATGTGGGTGCGGCCATTAGATGAAGTAGGGATAAAATTCCCTATTAAATCAAGTCCCCATTTAGAAAATGGTCATGGGGTGGTGATGGGTTGTAACGAATGTGATGGAGCATGGATGAAATTTCCATACTTCTGACAAAGTACACACTTTCTTACATAGTTGTAACAATTGGTTTCCATGGTAGGCCAATAGTAACCTACTCTTAACAATTTTTTAGCCAGAACCATTCCATTAGTATGTGCTCTGCACACCCCTTCATGCACTTCTTTGATCACTTGGACTGACTCTGTCACATCGAGACAATGTCACATATTCCCATTGTAGCCATGACAATAAATCATAGCTCCTAAAAGGGTATAATGGGTATTTGGAGAATTAGGATTTGTTTCTTGAGACAGGAGATGTCAGGAGGGAACATGTTGTCTTTGAGGTAGGTAAAGATGGGATCATACCATGGGGAATTGGGACTAACAATATCACAAGCCAAACATGATTCTAGAATGTCGTATGCATGCTGGTGTAGATTTTCCACAAAGAATGGCATTTCATTACTTTCCAGAGGAATGCAAAGCATGGAACCCACGATTTCCATAGCATCTTCAGATCTATTTTGTGCTCTTAGAATCTACTCAAATGTGATGCGTAAAAAATACTCTTTCATATTTTCTACCAGCTTCTTGTAAGGGATGAGTTTCTCATCCTTAACTTTTTATTCATCATTAACTTGCTTGATGATTAACTGAGAGTCACCAAAAATCTTAACATGATGAATATCCCATTTGATGGTGAGCTTCATCCTTGTGATGAGTGCCTCATACTATGCAATATTGTTTGTGTAAGGAAAACCAAGACAAAAATCCTGAGGTATGGGGTCGCTAAAAGGAGTAATGAGGACCACACCTACCCCTGAACCATGAAAAGTAAAATACCCATCAAAGTGTATTTGCCACATGACAGATTCTTCAATGTATAGTAATGAGGCATATGGCAGATCTAGATTCAAAGGTTCAGTGCCTTGTAAAGGTGCTTCTGCTAATTGATCGGTGAGTACCTGTCCCTTTACCAAATTTTGATGCACAAACTCAATGTCAAATTCACTTAGTAGAATGATTCAATTAGCCATTCTATCAGTGAGGGTGGGTTTATACAACAAGTATTTGAGTGGGTCAACTTTGGATATAAGCTTTGTTTTGGTGTTCAATAGATAATGAAAAGTTTTTGAAAGGTAAAAACTATAGCCAAACAAGTCTTTTCAATTTGGGGATAGTTGAGCTCATAAGCGATGAGAGTGCGACTGAGGTAGTATACTTATTTTTCTTTGTGACCAAGGTCATATTGGGCGAGCAACGCACCAATAGAAAATTGAGTAGCAGAGATATAAAGTAGGAGCAGCTCACCAGGAGTTGGAGGCATGAGAACAGGTGAATTGGCAAAGTATTTCTTAAGCAAGGTGAAGGCTTGTTGTTTCTCTAGTCCCCAGATGAAGGCAACATCCTTTTTAAGTAGGTGAGTGAATGAATGACACTTATCGACAAGCTGGGAGATGAAGCGGAAAATAGCCTGTAATTTTCCCTACAAGCTACGTAGTTGCTTAATGTTTTTAGGAGGAGGAATCTCAGTAATAAAAGACACTTTAGCAGGGTCTACCTCAATTCCCCCTCTTGATAAATGAAACCAAACAATTTTCTTGATAGCACGCCAAACACACATTTATTTGGGTTCAGACGGACCTTTTACTCTCATAGGTGTTAAAAGATACATGGAAAAATAGCGGGGTGGTCCTCCCTTGTCTTATATTTTCTAAGGATATCATCCACATAGTCTTCCATGATATCATGGATCATATCATGGAAGATTACCATCATTTCCCTTTGATAGGTAGCTCCTACGTTTTTAAGACCAAATGATATTACTTAATAATAGAAGGTACCCCAAGGAGTTGTAAAATCCATCATGTGTTGATCTTCATCGGCTATCTTAATTTGATTATAACATGAAAAGTCATCCATAAGAGATAGCATTTCATATCATGATTTTGAATCCACAATCATATCAATATTTGGTAATTGAAAATCGTCCTTAGGGTAGACCTTATTTATGTCTCTAAAATCCATACATATTTTGATCCCAACAGAATTTTTCTACACAGGGATGATATGTTGGATATCCATTCAGAGTAATCAATGGGTCGAATGAAACCTGCCATGCATACCAATCTTTCTAACTCTTCCTTAACTAGGAGAGCCACCCTTGGGTGCATATTTCTGAGCTTTTACTTGATGGGCTTGGTGTTTGACATGTAAAAATAAGTTGTGTACTACCAAAGCTAGGTTCCAAGCCTGACATATCCTTATAGGACCATGCGAACACATCTATAAATTCTCGTAGCAGCATGGTGAATGTTTTCTGTTCTCACATGCTGAGAGTGAATCTCCCAACTTGACTATTTTTGGATCATATTCTATGCCAATGTTTACGTCAATAGTTTCTTCTACTAGTAAATTTGACAAGTCCTTATGCGCGTAGGATAAAGAGGAAGGTTGAGATCCCCCTGCTAGGATGTCTCCACGAGATTGTCATCCAGGTATGGTCACTTTTATTTTCCTCCCCTTTCTAGACAAGTTGTTATCCAAAAGAAGCCCATGCTTATTTTTGGCTGAATCCTCCTCCTGTATTCCTTTGCTGGCAGTTAAATGGCTTAGTGGAGTACTTGGGAGGGATTCAAAATTTTCCAAGGAAATGGACTTCATGCAGATAGAGAATTTTTTGGCACCTTAGTCCTTTTGAAAGGTAAAATTTTCACTCCTAACTCCTTGAAAATTTTGGCTCGTTATGGCCCACAACGGAGTTTTAAAGGAAAAGAAATTGATTAAGGCTTGCCCACAGCTCAATGAAATGATGCCACGTGGTCAAGGCAAAGTGGTAGGGCAGTCGGAGTGGACTTGAAAAAGTTTTTTTTGGTGTTTGGTCAAAATGCGTGCAAAGGAAAAAATAGATCACTACACGCCCATGGAGGATGATGGAGAAAAAGTTGCGAAGGCCCCGCATTGAATGAGGATGCGCCACATGTCTATGTCAGTAGCGGGGAATCGGGGGTATTGGGAGGAAATTTTGGATTTTTTTCCAAAGTGGTGAAAGCATAAAAGGAAAATGTTGAACCACACCTCTTCACACAGAATCAGAGAGGTGCCATGTGTCCACATCAGTAGCGGAAGGGCATGACCGATAGAGGATTTTTGAGAATTTTTCCCAATAAAAAATCAAAAGGGGCAAAATGTGCAAATTTTGAAGCCCGTCGATTGGATCAACGAATTAGGAAGTGCCACGTGTCTTCGAAGTGGAGTTGCGGGGCATGGGAAGATTTTTTGGGAAATTTTCCAAATTTGAAAAAAGAGGGAAAAAGTTCAAATTTTGGCCCGTGAACTCAATTTTTGCCCTAATTTCACGATTTTGCCCTAAATCTTCAGAGGGGCATATCTTCGCACCAGATCTCATATTTTCATAATTTTGGTATCAATTGAAATATGTTGAAATTATCCACATGATGGACCCTTCAATTTCAAATTTTGATGGAGTTTTACGGGAAAAAAAATGGGAAAACGTCTCTGGCATGCAAAAAACGTAGATATGGTTCCCAACCACCAAAATTAATGAAGTATGGGCCTCTTTCTTGCTCTGTAAAGCAATGTACTTTGAAGTATGGGATTTTTCATGGAAAACCATCATTTTGTAGGCTAATTGAATGGATATTGTCAGTGGTTAGAGTTTTAAAATCGATTTTCCCACGTTTTAAATCTTTCTTCATTCTGTTCAAGCGATAAAAGCCAGTTTTGGCTCATTTGTAAAAGGTTGTTCATCCTTCTTCTCTGCCTCTCCCCTCTTTTCTTCCCTAGGGTCAAAAATGGAGTTTGAACCTGTTCTCTTGCTTTGTAATGGAATTTTTTCCTCTTACCCTTGAAATGATGATTCTGTGCAAACTTCTGGAGCAATAAAAAATGTGTTTTGTGATGTATTTGTCCATCCTTGCTCATTTTTTGATTGTTTTCTTCTTTCCTCTCTTCATTGCAGGTATTTGTGCATGTTTATATGTTCATTGCAGGTTATGGAGCTTGTGTTCATGGAGTTTTGGAACATTTTTTGTGTGAAATATATCTTTGGTCTGTGATGCCATCCTTCCATTGCTCACCTCTCTTTGTTTCCATAGTAGTTTTGATAGATAATCAACATTTTCCTTCTCTGGTGTATCACCGTTTTAGTGTAGGCTCTAGTTTTTCTAGTTTTCTCTCTCTCTCCTTGTCTCATTGTAAGTTAGATTAGGATTAGATTCACTTTCCTACAATGGAATAGCTTGTGGCAGGTAGTTTAGGAAGAGGAACCAACCTTCTCTTGAGAGCTTTTCCCATTTGCAAAGGTCCCACACTTTGGGAAAGCTCAATGTTGTGCAATCACACCAAATGAAATTACCTTAGAAAAGCATATCCATAACTCATTTCAGGGTGTTGTAGATTTTCGCTAATAGTTTTGGCATGCCCGGTGGGACCTTAGAGGTCTTCCACTTCATCTTTTGTAGGTTGGTGTGTTCCTGTGAAGATTTCAGCCTTTGGAGGCAATTACAAACACATATGGCGACTCCATATGGTCAAAAACCCATCTTTGAAGTTGTAGAACTTCCTTTTCATTCATTTCCAATCCTTTTTCATTCATTCTTCTTTCCATTCCTTTCACTCTTTTCCATTCCATGAAGTTTTGCAATCATGAATTCATTTCTATCATGCAATTCACATTTACAACATAAGTATATTCCACCTCCAACGTGCTTTACAACTCCTTAAAATCAGCATTTTAATCAAATTCAAAATCAGTATGCATATCCATATGAGCAATGCCACAATTAGTTTTTCTATGAAGCATGTCAAGCACAAGGGTATGTAGATTATGAGGGAAGTCAAGAAGAAAAATGCTAGATTTCTTAGAGAAGATCCAAAAGATAGAGATTGGCATGGTGCAATCAAGAGCTCAAGAACAACTCAAATGGAGGCTTTCAGAATCAGTTTTTTGGAGAACCTTGTCCATGGGTGAGGCCCTTTTCCAAGACACTTTACAGCCCTCAGGAGAAGATAGACTTCATGATTGCAAGACTGTTTCCCCATTACTTACAAAATGGACTAGTAGAGAATAGAGGTGCCTATAAAATTGGTGTCAGGTGAGCAACCTTGTCAACGGGTAAGTTCTACACCATCATCATATTTTTTCTCTTTCCATTCTTTCTGCAGGCATCCATCTCATTTACGCAATGCCAAGCTTCCAAATCAAGCCCATCTGCTTTCCCCAAGTGTTGATTCCATTCTCCATTCCCTAGTCTTCCACCTCATCTCAATTCATTTGTCCTTTTCCCTTCCAAATAGTCATCCCCTCCACAAGAGATAAAATAAATACCTTACACTCCAAACAAACAAGAAGTTCCACCTCCCTTCCCACCACAAATAATTGCAAAACTATTTGTGTCACAGCCCACCCCTCCTCTTGCATTCCCAAATCCATTTTCGGAAGAAACACAAAAATCCATTCAAGGACAGCAAAAAGAGGAGCCCAACATAAAAGAAATGACAGATAATATGAAGAGTTGGGCTGCCAAATTTGGGTTTACAAATATCCCCTTGATGGTCAAACCAATGGCGGAGGTCAAGCTTAAAGAACTAGTGGTGACTGAGGCTGAGTTTGCAGCAGAAGAAGAGCTAAACAAAGAAGAAAAAAAAAGAAGTTTGGTAAGATTAGCTCTCAAATTTGGGATAACAAAGATCCCCTTGATGGTTAAGCCTATAGAGGAGGTAAGAGTTAAAGAAAAACTGGTGGCCAAGGTTGATTTATAGTAGTAGAGAAGCAAGAAGATCAGTCATCAAGTTGCTTAGAGTGTAGTGTCCATGTTGGCACTCTGTTGGAAGAATATGTTAATCCAATAGAAGTTGAAAAATCAGCCATGGAAGAGGAAAGCTCTAAAAGAGATCTTGCAGTCCCAACTTGTCCTCTAGAGTAGTAGATTGAAGAGTTCGATTTTTCAAACTTCATGCTAGAGGAAGAGGTCATTCAAGAAAAATATTGTCTTCAAGTAGTAGAGGAAAGAGAAGCTACTCCAAATCCAAAAGAAGAGGAGCACATTCTGGCTGTGGAGGAGAAAAGTGCAGGTTCAAGAGTTTTGAACTCAAAACAAGCTATAGAAGAACCTTTAGTTCTTCCTTCTACTTCATTCTCTTCAAGCTCCAATGTTGAAGAATATTTTGATCTTTCAAAATTCATCTTTGAGAATGAAGATAACCATGGTGAGCAAGTTGTATATCAAGAGAACACCATGGAAGAGGTTGAACTTTTGCAACAAGATAGAAATGAGGTAGTTTATCTGTCAGATTTGGAGGATTGTTTTGATGGAGAGGAACCGGTTGAAATCACATTGTTTTCTCCTCCATCATCCACCTTCCAAGCCCATGAGATTTCTACCATGAAGGAGAGCATTCATTTGTAGCAGCCTGCATTTTATATCAACTCTTTGGAATCAAGGTTGGAAGATATTAATCTTCCATGTTCTTCATTGGAGGAAGAAGAGAAAGAGTAGCATAATTTCATCATCTCTCTCACACCATCCACTCAAGAAGTTCCATAAGAAGACTTCATTTTTGGAGTTGAAAATAAGAGAAATGGGCACATCCAAAGGATCAAACCTTTCCCAACCAGGTATTTGGCTTCATTGGAGCCAAAGGAGAAGCCACACCCAGTCATGCTTGCTTCTAAGCATGAGGATGAGATACAAAGTACCAAGGATTAGCTGTAATACCTCTACAATCTAAATGCATAGAAAATAAAAGAGGTATCTAATTTTTTTTCAGCTAACACATTTCTAATTTGGGTAGAGGACCAGCTTCTTGTTGATTTTCCACTTATCCTAACAGCCATGATCAGTTCCAAATCATTTGCATGGATGCCATTTTTTAGGAAGGGAAGCTATTTATCCCTGCCAGTTACTGGCTTTGTTTGAGTTCCCTTTGATCATGGTTAGAGTAGTATAGGTAGGTTTTCTTGCAGTAGAAGAAGTGATTTTGCACACTCTATATGTTCCATTTGGAACATGTATGATTTTTAGTTTTGTACATAGTTATTTGGTGTTGTTTTGGTTGCTCTTACATAGTCCATGTCAGTGGCATTTTGGTAAAGATAAATTTCAAGTTTCAATGGGTTTCTAAGTGGCTCAGAGGTCAAATTTTCATAGTTCAAATTAGTTTGTTGGTTATCAGACTTATGACTCTATGCCCAATGGATGCAACAAAGTACCACTAATCACTCCATATAGCAGGTAGATGACCCCTCTGAGTCACCAAAATTGTTATCCAAAATGAGCCCCCTGCTTATTTTTGGCTAACTCCTGCCTTCATTCTTTCCTTCCTTGTGGCACTTCAACTTCAATTTTCACACATGCTTCAAGAACTCAAAATATTCTCAAAATGGATTCATTAGGTAGGGTTTTTCTCTCCCCTTTCCAGAAAGGTAAAGATTTTCCTCCTAACTTCGTGTATTTTTCAAGTTATGGCTCGACGGAGTTTGGAGTTGAAAATTTGCCTAAGGTCAGAACCGCGGGAACCATTTTTTGGCACTTAGCCCTTTCGGGAAAAAAAATCAAAGGAAAATTTCAGCCAGCAAGCCCGTAAAGGATAAAGGAAAAGAAATTGATTAAGGCCCATAGCTCATGAAATGATGCCACATGTCAAGGCGGAGCAATGGGTGTTAGAGGGACTTAAGTTATTTTTGGCGTTTGGTCAAAATGCGTCAAAGGAAAAAATAGTTGCACAACCCCCGTTGACATTGAATCAGAAGGCGCCACGTGTCTATGTCAGCAACAGGAAATCGAGGTTTCAGAGGAAATTTTGGAATGTTTTCCAAAGTGGTGAATGTGCACAAAGGTGAAAATGTTGAACTGCATCTCCATGCTAAAGAACCAGAAGAGTGCCACATGTCCCACATCAGCAGTGGAGTGGTGGACGGGCAGAGGAAATTTTGGGAAATTTTCCCAATAAAAAATCAAAAGGGGAATAATGCAAATTTTGAAGGCCATAGATTCAACCAGCGAATTGGGAAGTGCCATGTGGATCATCAGAATGATCAGGGCATGGAGATTTTTTGGGAAAATTTCCCAATTTGAAAAAAGAGGGAAAAAGTTCAAATTTTGGCCCGCGAACCCAATTTCTGCCCTAAAATTGTTATTTTTGCCCTAAATCTTCAGAGGGGCATAACTTTCGATCCCGAGCTTAGATTTTCATGTTCTTTATATCATTGGAATTATGTTGAAATCCTCTACACGATGAAATCTTAAATTTTTATTTTTGATGGATATTTGTGGGAGAAAAATGGAAAAACGTCTCTAGCATGCAAAAATAAAAGAAAACGACTCCAACCACAAAAATTAATGAAGTATGGGCCTATGTTTTTTCTCTGTAAAGAAATGTACTTCTAAGTATGGGATTTTTCATGAAAACCCTTAATTTTGTAAGCCAATTAGATGAATCTTGTTAGTGGTTGAAGTCCCAAGTCAATTTGCCCACGTTTTCTCCTTTCTTCCATTTTGTTCGAAGGTTAAAAGCCAAATTTGGCTCATTTGAAAAAGTTTTTCATTCTTTCTGCTCTACCCTCCCTTCTTTTCTTCCACAGGGTTGAAAATGGAGTTTGAACCTCCTCCCATGCTCTTTAATGGAATTTTTTCCTCTTACTAGTGAAATGATGTATTTTCAAAACTTCTGGAGAAATAAAAAACGTGTTTTGTGATGCATTTGTCCATCCTTGCTCATTTTTGCTTGTTTTCTTCTTGCCTCTCTTCATTGCAGGTATTTTTACATGTTTTAATGTTCATTATAGGTTTTAGAGCTATGTTCATGGAGTTTTGGAACATTTTTTGTGTGAAATCCATCCTTGGTTTTTTGATGCACTTGTCCATCCTTTCCATTGCCCACCTCTTCTTGTTCCATGATAGTTTTGATAGATGTTCAACATTTTCCTTCTCTGGTGTATCACCATTTTAGTGTAGGCTCTATTTTTCCCTCTTTTCTCTCTCTTTGTCTTCTTGGCATAGTTAGATTAGGATTAGGTTAGCTTTCTTGCACTAGAATAGCTTGTGGCAGGTAGTTTAAGAAGAGGAACCAACCTTCTCTGGAGAGATTTCCCCATTTGCAAAGGTCCCGCACTTTGGGAAAGATCAATGTTGTGCATTCTCACCAAATGACATTTCCTTAGAAGAGCATATCCACAAGTTATTTTGTGGGTGCTATGAATTTACACTAACACTTGTTTATCTGCCAGTGCCACAAAGAGATTTTCACTGTGCAACTTGGACTTTGATTTTTGCCAAGACTTTGCATTGGAAATTTTGCCCTCACTTTTTATTAAGTTTTGCTGACCATGAAGCTCAGATTCCTCTCCGAATTAGGTGTAGGTATCTAAGTCAATATAGAATCCCTTTTTGTGGTCTTCAATGCGGATTGTATCCTGAATGCCCATGAATTCCGTAATAGCTTCATCATTCTCAAAATAGATCTAGTGACATATGAGGTTGTTGGTCCCATTCAACAAGGGAAGGTAAATGAGGTCAAGTGTAGGTTCTGTAGGGGTTATGGTGAGGAAAACGATATTCATTAACAGGTTTGTGGAGGCAAGATCCTCATAGTGGCTACAATGGGAATCTGTATCGCTGTCTAAATAGTTATAGCTATCCTCACGTTCAGAGAATGTAGAATCTTGATCATTGGGATGTGCCCCATAAGAGAAAATTCCAATGCCGTACCTTTCTATTTTAAAATGTGGGAGAGGCACTGGTTCTCACTATCGTTTCTCATTCATGGCACATCCTAGGCCCTTGTAGCCCATGGAGTACATCATTTGACTAGATTTCTCATATTTAGGGGTTTGATAGTAGGTTGGATGAGTATATTGTTAGACCCAAGCCGTAAGGGGATCCAAAAAAATTTCTTCAGCCAGCAAACCTCTAGGTAAAAATGACCCAATAGTTTATTCATCTCTAGGTATTTTAAAATGATAGTTGGGTTGACCTCTAGTCTTAGGTGATAATGAGAGGTATGAAATGAATAGGGCTTGTTGGACATTGTATTCTCCACATCAGTATTATAGAACCTTCATCTCCCATGAATAAAAAAGAGAAGTTGATGTAGAGGCACCATGAGCACAAGAATTAAGAGAATCTGAATCTACCTGAGACTCCATGGCTAGAGATTGGAGAGGAAAAACTATATCAGCGGAGGGAGGCGCATAGCTAACCTTACGTGTAAAACTATTGAGAGATCTACAGTGAGAGAAGGGCTCTGAATCTCCTTGTATTGTGACAGTGTGTCCCTCATGATTTAGTTTAATGTATTGATGGAATGTTGATGGCACAGCCTACATGGCATGAATCCACGGTCGGCCTAGAAGCATATTGTACAGATGTTCTAAGTCCACCACATGAAACTTTGTGTGATGAAAAGTAGGACCAAATTCCATGGGAAATGTAATTATGCTAGCTGACTCCCTTTCCGTGTTGTCGTAAGAGGTTATGGTAATGATGTTTGACTCGAGGTCTGCTTTTGTATGTCCCAGTTTCTTAACCAACTTCAACGTGCATATATACAAACCTGATCCATTGTCCACAAGCACCTGTTTGATCTTCCGGTGGGTAACGACTACCTCAATATATAAAGAAATATTAGGCATTGGATTTTTAGTATGGATTTCCCTATGATTAAAGGAAATGTGTTCAGTCAGTACAATGTTTGCTACTATGGCCTGAAGATGTGTAGGATCTACCTCTAGTGGCACTCCTGACCCCTGAAGAGTTTGGTACAAAATGTCTTTATGTACATCTGATATCTTAAGAAGATCTAAGATCAAAATCTTGGAAGATGTTTTCTCAATTTGTTCTAAAAGGTTATACCTACCATTTTATGGGGTTGATGGAGAGGGTTTAGGAATCATGAGGTAGGCACACCTTGTTCCCATAGCATAATCCTTTCCCTTGATTCGAATGGTGTTAACATGGTCACTAGGAGAGTGAATACATCTAATGAGCGAATCATAATGATTGTTGTCTTTCTTGGTATATAAATAATTTGCTGCTTTAGAAATATGGGATGAATCTCCTCGATCCGGCTTTGACTCTTCTGATTTACCATGTTTCGGGAATGGTTCTTTATATATCCCCATCTTTTTTTTGGGTGTTTGAGTTTTTTCTAGGTTATCCACTTCTATCACCCCATTATTGATGAGGTCTTGGATGTAGTGACGAAGTCGTAGACATTTTTTTTATGTCCTTTGACACGATGTAATTCACAATAGTCATGCTCTTTGTACCATGATGGTTTTGTAGCATTGTCATCAAAGGGTTGTGTCATGGGATAAGTCACCATGTGAGCTGCATCCAATTATTTCAATATAGCCAAAAAAGGCTCATTGAGAGGAGTGAACATTCTTTGCTTAGGTGGTGGTTGAATAGGTCCTTTAGTCAGTTTAAAAGGTTGACTAGTTTGAACCGTTTGTACATGTTTGGAATCTGTGATCCTATCTCGCACCACATTTTCGTTTTTGTTAAATATTTTTGGCTTCTCCATAGGTTTGATTCTTTGGTTATCCCTAGATTGTTACTTAAGAGTTACTTTGGAAATAAGGGCTTTCTCTATTTGAACGCCTTTTCTAATGACCTCTTCGAAAGTGAAAACAAAATACATTTGAAGGTGGAAAGTGATGTCTGGATTTAGATTGGGCATAAAGATACTTACCAGCTATTTTTTAGGGAAAGCGCAAGGGAAGCGACTGGATATCCCTCTCCACCATTATAAGAAGCTGGTGAATGTCTCGTTAGGATGTTATTTGGTGCCACATAAGTCTACCATGGTGATATCACTTTCTATATTTGATGAGAAGTGACACACAAACCTCTCTGCCAATTCTGGCTAGGTAAAAATAGACCCTCGAGGTAAATGAGTAAACCACTCCAAGGCTTGACCTCCTAGAGTCTTGGGAAAAAGTCATATGAGATAATTATCACTATAGGAAACCTCTTGACATGCCATATAGAAATCCTTGACATGATCTCGTGGGTCTCCCTTTCCTCTATATTTGTCAAATTTCAACATGTCAAATTTAGGCAAAGGTTGAAGTGTCATAGATTTGTCAAAAGGATGGGGGCATAGTTCTTCATATTGATATTTTCTGATGCTCCCCACATTTCTCTCTTGAAGGCTTGTGAGTGTTTCTTTCATAGATTGCACTTCCTATTCGAGCAATTGTTCTTTAGTGGGAGAAGTAGGGATATATACAAGATGAATCTCCATATTGTCATCTCCTTGATTTTCCCTATGAAGTTCACTAATTTTGACCTTAGGCCTTGTCTTTTGGATTTTCTTGCTTGTTTCCTTTTGTACATGTGAGCTTAACAAGGCTAGTTGTCGACTAAGGTTAAAAATTTGTTGCTGAATAGTGACTTCTTCTTCCAAAGGTTCCTCTTCTTATTCATATTGTGGAGGTTCTTCAATACCCTCGTGTCCTAACCTGATTTTACATGGCACTTTAATGAAGGGTATTATATGTCCCACTACATTGAAATTTCCCTCATTAAAGGTAGAATCATGTCCATGTGTTAAAATATCATCCATGTTGATAAGAGGTCACTCCTCGTCATTAACATTATTTATAGGTGGGATTGTTTCATGTTCAGTGGGAATTTTGGCTCCAAATTCTACAACTTGTGCCAGCACCCTATCCTTGTTTCTAAAAAGGAATTAATCTAATAAGGTGGAGTCAAATTCAAATTTTGCATATTGGGATTCCAATTCGTCACCACTATGATCTACCATGTCTTCTATCTCTTTTTCTATGGAAAATAGAGGTCCTAGATCATGACCAATAAAAGGATTTGACCCTTGTTTGTTTGAGGCTTCCCAAGTTTACGCTTGTTGTGCTTCGTATGTTTGATTTTTGAGCCCTAATCATGTTTTAGGAGCTATGATGTGCAATAATTTCAAAAAGGTAAGTTGTAAATGTGTTCAAAAATTTGTGATCACAACTAAGTTAAATGCAAAATGAATGTCAAGAATATGAATGAGTATAAATGTTAGAATACTAATGTGATAGAGTGATAAATCAACACCGAGACAATGTTTGGTACCTAAGCCTATCAATTGAATGAATTACTTCCTAGGTTTGTTTTAAAAAGGTAGTTGGTGTCGTAGGATATTTAACAAGATGTCCCTACTTATTTCAAGTTTAAGGGAATGAACAAGACATAAATAAATACAATAATTTAATGTGACCTCCTAACAAGGTATACTAGAAGCAAGATCAAATTTAATTAATACCTATATCCCAAAAAGTGCCAGTTACAATTTGTGAGTGACACAACAATGTCACCAAGATATGTTAACCAAACTTTGTGAGAAAGTAAAGTATTGATATCAAGATGATATTTATATAACATGTAAAAGTGGTAACATGGAACACTTTTCAAAATTTAGGTAGTAATGGAATCGAACTAAAAGCTTGAAGTATAACTAAGAATTGTTAAAATGTGTATAGCATAACCTTACAATATAGATATTTAGGTCAAGTTTACAAGAAACAAGATGTAAATATAAAAATTTTAGTGATACGATATAAAAAAGGTAACCTTTCCAAAAAAGTTCCAGATGATGCACCGCACCTAACTACGATGATGATCTTGATGTGGGTATCAAGATCACAAATGCCACCAATGATATGAGTACAACTCCACACACTTTATACGTTTAACTTACCCAAATGCAAACATGGATAGGCATAAACAGACAAAAAAGTGGTAGAAAAAATCAATTGGTAACGCAAAGGTAGTCACCCTTCTTTTGATCAACAAAGTGTTAAAAGAATGTGAAGGAAGTAGGTCAAAATGTTGATGAAAAATGTTGGCTTTACTTCGGCAGAGTTTCACCTCACTTTAAGGCAAGTGAAAAACTAAACAAAAGTAACACTTCCCATGTTTCATGATGAATGATGGCTCATAACTCAACACTATTTTGAAATGGTCAAAGTGGGCTCCTGGCCAAAGAATATCTTCCTAGGTGGTTCTCTCTTCCTAGGTGTTACAAAGTTGTCTTAAGCAAGCTCAATTTACCCAAAAAGTCGCAATGAATAATTTTGGAGTATCTCAGATTTACTTTACCCCCTTCAAGCACAGTAGGAAACTAGTGCGTCTACGTGTACCATCGTTGGGGTCACCATATGGAAAACTGGTAACTCTAACTCACAAGGAATGACTAGTCAAGTAGGTTGTGCGGAGAACTTCCTTTTTCATCTAGAAGGTTCCCTCTTGCATGGACTACTTTGGGATTCCTGGTAACAGCCCCATTATTTTAGCTTAAGGCATTATGCCAAAGGGGTTGTGTTCTAGTTGAGCAGATAGGGACGGACCCTTTTCTGAAACCTACAATACAGTGTTTTAAATGAAAAGTTAATATCATAATTGCATTTCGAAATCTTACTCTTTATTCTTTCTCAATACATAGGAAGTATTACATCCATTTAAATAGGAGATGTTGTTCCTATATTTAAGGAGATATAATCTCCATAAATATCACCACACATAACTCCTAAATCAACTCCATGCTATTATACGTGAGATTTTGTTTTCTCACAAAACTAATATTGTTAATGATTTGTTTACTCAACAACTCATAACAATATTTATTCACCCACTCATAATTACATTTACAATAATGTAATTAATTATTACAACACATATTATATTATCCTAGATAATATAATCACTTACATAATATTCTATGTTCACACTACAACATAGATATTCCTAACATTCGCCCCCTTAGTGTGAACATGGGGTAAGAGCTCCTGGAAACATCAACCTTGTCGGAGTATTCATTGCTACTGGATCTTGCTATCTGGATCTTGCTGCTAATGATCATCCTTGTCGTATGAACATCTTCATCGACTGATCACCTTCCACCGAAGTACCTTCCACCGAAGTATGGCAGTCAGAGGACCGTACGACAGTCAGAGGACCGTACGTAGATGATTTTCCCCTATAAGCTGAGTCATGCAGTTTGCTTCTTCCACACCAAATAGACACTCAAGAACTGTTGTTAGTCTATGTGAACACATTAAAATCAAAACATGAAACTAGTTTCACCCCCTTGTGTATAAACACACCACATAACTGAAATAAAATATCACCACATCTGTCTGTGACCCCATCGTTGGTGAATGACGAGAGGACACTGATTTTCCTCCTTCCTCCATTGCCTCCTTCCTCCAACAAGAAAAGAGTTTACCATAGGAAATCCTCATCACTAGGACATGAAAGTTCTTCATCAGTTGAGTAGACTTCCCAATCAGTTTCTACTTCAGCTAGAAGGGCTTTCTGATCTATCTTGTCATCAAGAAGATCCTGAGCTCTCTTTTTACAGTTCAGTATTACATGCCCAATTCATTACAATAAAAGCATTTTATTTTTCCATGTGAAGGAACCTTCTTTGGTTTATGTTTTTCCTTCTTAGATGAGGAGCTCGGTTTGTTTCCTACATATAGTACTTCTTCATGTTCTTCATGATTGCTTTGTTCTAACAATGTAGAAATCACTCCTTCTAGACTAATAGTAATTTTACTCAAAGTAAATACAATATTTGAGTAACTCTTAGGCATGCTATTAAGAAGAATAGCTTTAGCATCATCATCTTTTACATGTTCTTTAATTCCAGCTAGTTGATTTAGCAAAGAACGAAACTTACTTATATGATCTGCCATTTTTGAGTTCTCGTCCATTTTCAACCCGTACAAGCGTTGCTTCAATGTAGTCTTTGCCATTTCAGCTTCAGAACCAAACAATTTGTTAAGAGACTCCCAAATTTCTTTTGCAGATTTTGTGAAATCCACATGATGTAGATAGGCTTTTGATAAGCCCAGACCAATGGTACCCAATGCTCTCTGATCTTTTGCATTCCATTTTGCCAATTCATTTCCTCCAGTGGGTGGAGTTGAATTAGACTTCACCACATCCCATAGATCCTTTTCTATTAAATGTAATTGCATCTGTAGTTGCCATGTATGGAAATCTTGTCCTTCAAACTTTTCAATCAGATTTAGTTTCTCCATTATTTTGTACAATACTGATAAAAAAATATAAAATTGAATCAAGTACTTTAAAATTTTATATTGAATACCTTTTAACCTCCAAGCAAGTCAAGAACTTGTATTAACAATTCAACATTATTGAAAATTGGAGAAAACTTTCAGTAGAAGAATTGATGTGCTTAATTTGATAGCTGCATAGTAAAATCCGTATTTCTTCCAAAATACGTTCTGGGTTCTTCTAAAATTTATTTTGTAGTTTCTTGACCAGCACGTGATTTTGCACACAAAATTATAGAAAAACCCACATCTGGAAACGAAAAATATAATATATTCTTTGAGACGGATCTGATCATGAAAGCACTGAAATTTCTTGCATCAAACCTGCTCTGTTACCAAATGAAAAGTTAATATCATAATTGCATAAAGAAAATTTGAAATCTTACTCTTTATTCTTTCTCAATACATAGGAAGTATTACATCCATTTAAATAGGAGATGTTGTTCCTATATTTAAGGAGATATAATCTCCATAAATATCACCACACATAACTCCTAAATCAACTCCATGCTATTATACGTGAGATTTTGTTTTCTCACAAAAATAATATTGTTAATGATTTGTTTACTCAACAACTCATAACAATATTTACTCACCCACTCATAATTACATTTACAATAATGTAATTAATTATTACAACACATATTATATTATCCTAGATAATATAATCACTTACATAATATTCTATGTTCACACTACAACATAGATATTCCTAACATTAAATATTTTTTTCTTTTCATATTGTTTAATTTTGATGTGGTTTTCTTGAACACCTTTTGGTAACCTATACGACAACTGTATTAGTAGTTTGACTTTGTTTAGATTCCACCTTTGTTTCACAAGCGTGTGTTTTGGTCCTGCACAATGAGTTTAGTAATTTTCCATGAAAAAAGTAAACATCATTTCTTATTCTCAAGATCGTCCAAGGACATAAGAGAAGATCATACGTGACATTTCCAAAATCCAAGAAGATGCCACATGGAAAAACACTTCATTCAAACACACCAAGCTAACTCATTCCAATTCAGATATTCATAACAATTTCAAAGCATCAAAAAGACCTCAAAATTATTTCTGATTCCCAAGATTACCCCAAGGGATGCGAGGGAAGAGCATACGTGAACTTATTCTTATAAGCAAGCATGTGAAGTCTATCTAGTCTAGAAAAAGCATGTAAGCATATCTTGCAAAAATAGGCATTAATTAGATAAAACCTGCAAAGAAGTTAGCACTTTAACACCTTAATCTCAAGAAAATTTAAAGACACCTATGCCCTGGTTTAGGCTTGTGCACGTGGGTTAGGGAGGATGTGCCCCTCTATGTTTTTCATACTTACAATGCACCTGCGCCACCAGAAAGGCATGTGTGTTAGGATCAGGACGTGTGCACCAGGGTAGGTAAACAACAGTAATAAGTTCCGATAGAGAGTTTGTGCCACTAGAAATATGTCTACGCCAAGGTTAGGGCATGTACACTGCAACAACTAAAAAGTAGTATGAGATTATGACAGAGCGCATGTGTTACCAACTAAGTTCCTACGCCACTAGAGACATGCCTGCACCTGGGTTAGTGTGTATGTGCCGACGTGATAGGTTTTTCCATTATAGTGAAGGTACAGTATGAAAGAGTGTCTACACCTGGGTTAGTGCACCTACGCCCTTATTAGGGTATGTACACTGGGGTTAGTGTATGTGCGCTAGGGTCAGAAAATAGATATATAAGCTCTGACAGTGTGCCTGTGCCACCCGAGAGGTGCTTGTGCCAGGATTAGTGTGCATGTACCCTAGTTAGTGTGTGTGTGCACCTCCTACAACCAAAGTACGAAAAAAAACACAAAAAAGCTTACAATATTCCAAATTTTAGCAAGTTAGCTTGAAATTGGCAATAACCCATTAAAATGATAGCTATAAATGAGAACCTACATATATAATACTAGCAAAAATCCTAAGAAATTGACCATTATTTATTATATGCGCATATCAAAGGTTAGCAAAAAACAATAGAATTCAAGCTAAAAATGCTAAGGGACTAAGGATCCGTCCCATCGAGCGTGCCAAATGTGTGCATGTATCTTTGCTTAAGATAAGTTAGATGAATGAGAACTACCACCTAAATAGTTTTATAACAAAGCTAAGTCAAAATCTAGGCACCATCAAGATGAGAGCTAAACAAGATCATAATGCATTAACTTTGAACTAAGATTAAACTAACATTCTAAAGTATTCAAAACCTCTACTTCTCTAGATTACCAACAAAAGTAAATAGACCTATATAGATTCCATGGCAATCAAATTGATTGTTTTGATGTCCAAGGATTTAGGAATGGGATCTCATCAAAGCATGGCTACAAGACCACTTTGATTATTCCCATATGACCCAAGCACTTAGCTAGAAAATGCAAGAAATGAGGCTTAACTCTTCAAATGGTGAATTTCTCAAGAATAACAAAAGGCTTATAATATATTCGCTATATGTTTTTATTTTGTCTTCTCAAGGAATTAGGTGTAAGTGTAAAGGTAGGAGGAGGGATCTTTATATATCTTAATGGATAAAGGAATCTCTACATCCCTTTACATGTGGGATAATAGAGATGTTGAGTTAGTTGTGGATAAGGAGGGTTTAGAAAGGGTTGAGTTAAATTTTGGAGAGTTTAATTTTTCCTTTAGTGACTCATGTGGATAAAGGGGGTTTATTAATTAACCAAAGTGATTAATTAATATGTGTGCAAGCTTATAAAAGCTTTTTAGAGGAATATTAGCATGATTTAGACTATAGAAAGGAATTAAATCAACTAAATAATGATTTATTGATTTAATGAAAGGGGAAGCTAATTAATTAATAATAATTAATTAATCTAGGTAGAAGGAAGGATTAATTAACATAAGGTCATTAATTAGGGTATTTTTTGAATAGAAGACTTAATTAATTAACGCCATGTAATTAATTAATGATGATAAGAGGGAAGATGAGCACTATTGATGATATGTCACCAATTTGTGGGAAAGGGGATAATTAGCACAATTTAAGTATTTAAATTGTTCAAGATAAATTATAGGTGTCTACATCCTCTACACCAAAACCTTATTTTAAAATATATGATTGAACAAGATTCTTTGTAGCTGTATTGATATTCAAAAGTATTTCATGTTTTGGATTCATTGCATCACCGATAAATGGTAACATTGGATTCTCTTATTTTTTCTTCTTCAAAAATATTTGAGGATCTATTCCATTCTCCTTTATGATCATTCTTAAGGTATTATTATACTTTTTAAAATAACAATCTTTAGCATCAAATCAACTGCTGCAATTAAATGTTTCTTTGCACTTTTTAAATGCACATAAATCATTGTTGCCTCATTATTCAAATTTTAGTACTTCAAATGAATTTGAAAAATAGAAAAATAACTAATAAAATTTTAAAAAATGTAAATCATATTTGAAAATTTATTAAAAATTATGAATGCCTTATCCCTTTTTGCATTCGTAATAACTACAAGGACCTTGTCTCTTGAACACATATTATGGTAGGATTGTGCTTCTGCATTTAAATTCTCAATTATGTTCAATATTATATCTAACACATCATCAATATAATAAGTTCTAAAAGGCACATTACCCTATACAACCCGATTTAACAAATATCAATATTTGTTGGTTGTTTTTGAACCAAAGAATACAAAAAATATATTTAGGAGTGGTTATTAAATTGAGAATTTATTTCTTTAATCAAAACAATATCCCTAAACTCCCACAATTTTAATTGTTTAATATCCTTTGTTAAACTATCATTAATAGTGGTTAGAAAATTTTCATCCAAAAGACTATCAAGTGAAAAAATAATTTTTCATCATCATTTAAGGAAGTTTCTCCTAGAGAAGTCATGTTGAATCTTTGTTATCTTATTGGAGAATGATGTCTTATCCCATTATCATAGCTTATAGATTGAAAGTTCCATGGGACTAAACCCTACTTTCAATCTATTCCTCATCTAAATGATTTCATTCAATACAAAAACACCCTGTGCACCTGAAACATTTCCTGATAAAACATTTGGAGACTCAGCTACAAAATATAGGGTACTCATACTTGAAGTTCAAGAATTAAATGAAATATTCTTCACATTGCCCCTCGTCCTGAAATTTTATTATGGAGGTGGAAGTGGTGGCATATTTCTCCTTAAAGTAGCATATGTATTTAGAGGCGGAGGAGGAATTGTAAGAATCTGTAATGTAGCTTTTTCCCTTTTAGTAAATTTAATATTAATTATATATTGTAATGGTCATTTACCCATTATCTAACTTATTTGTTTATGTACTTTATAATAAGACTTTTTCCCTATTAATAATCCTAATGTTAATGAAATATTTTACTGTATAAAACCATCCTATTGTATATTAAGAAAACAATAGTTAAAGGATTAAATACAAATCTGTAGAGGGGTGCTGATGTCTATGTGTTGCTCAAGTAATCCCTAGGTGATACCCGAGATTCAACACCTCAATCTATAGCCACATTATCAGGATGAAATATTTAATAAATAACCTTTTTGCCCTGTCAAGGAACCAACTTGGGTTATAGTTTAGTACCCCAGTTAGGAAACCCTTTAAATTTCCCTTCCCCAATGCCCACCACTTACCTTCACTTGAAATCAAATAAAAATTACTTGAGTACACATTTCCCCTTCTCTATCAAATCCACACAGGTCACATGTTTAAATAACTTTCCCCATAAAGGTTTTTCAACTAACCCCCCAATTCATAATATACATTAGTATATTTTAATTAATAGTCACCCATAAATGGGGTCCACTTTTAATCACATAATCCCTCTATTACAAATAAAATATTTTGAGAAGTATTCTCAAATACACATACTTCGTTAGTTCTTGAATAACTAAATAGGACTTAAATTTTATGTCTTTTCTCTTGATCAAATAATTTTAGAATACATAATAATTAATTTATTTCATTTTGATAAATCACTAAATTCTATAACTTAATATTTTCTCAAGGTGGGGAATTTTTCACATAACATTTCTCCCCTCCTAAATCAACTGCTGACCTCAGTAGCTTTATATTTATCTTTTAAATTCTTTTATTTATCTATTTAAATTAAATTATCAAAACCTTCCTTATCTATTACAAAACACAACTTTTGAATTTTTTTATTAAAACATTATCCTCAAAACCTTAAAGATGAGCACCATGGCTTTTAACATGGACAAGTTCCTCCTTATTAGGAACCCCACAATCATTACATCCACCCACTTTATCTATCAAATAAAGACATGTTAGAGCACACATATGTGTAGTATGTGCACGCATCTCTTCCCCTCCTCGAAATGGTCTATTTGGCCTGCCCTCAATGTAAAAATAAAAGTTAAAATATAAATATGGATGCATCTTATAAAAATAACTAAACTAATCCCTTGCAGGATAGCTATCAAATATCAAAATTATATTATAAAAAAGAAAGTAGATTGATCTCTCGAAGGACAGTTTCTTGTTAAAATTATGGACCGATCCCTCGAAGGACGACAATCCAAAAGTAAAAATAAAAAAATAAATTTTTTTAGACCACTCCCTCAAAGGATGGCTACCCATATTAATGTAAAAAGGTATCTCGCATTGAAAAAATTCAAAATATAAAAAAATAACCTAGGAGAGCTTCCCACATCGATTATTTTTCCCATTAGATAAAACTTCCCACATCAATTAGTTTACGTAAAAAAAATGTATAACAGGGACAACTTCTTATGAAACCATTAAAAGGAGAACCTACTCTCTTGCACAACCTTCATATGTCTACCCTTCCCATGTCCTAAGAAGGTATACATTTCACTTTTATCCATAGCCAAGGTCCTACATGTAACTTCCCATTGCCATTCATGTGGTAACATCTATTATAAGTCCAAAAGTGCAAGTTCCTTCACTTTACATTCTACCATCACATATGTATCAAATCCATTCCAAAGGAAATCATTTCATATTTTATTCTTATCTATGAATAGGACACAATTTTTATATACAGTTCATGATCATACATATATCTTTAAAAACATCACATCAAAATAAACATCAATCTAAACATCTAACATCAAACATCTATCATTATGTCTCAATATATATACATCTAAAACGACATAATCACACTCAAATACTACATTATCACATCCAAAAAATCACACTAAAATAAATCAACTCATAGATAAAAGTCAAAATAATAATCAATATATGTTATATCAAATATGGAGTCTAAAAGCTCTGTATAGAAAAAATATACATCAAATATATGCTTCACAAAGAGTCGTATATAGACAAAAATATCACATCTATTGGGTGAACTGAACATTTTTCAACCTAATTACTCCTCAAGTGCAACTCCCCTGATCAACACCCTTTTATCCATTTGATCCTCTACTAGGACCACTTCTATCTAGACCTTGTGATGGTTGATCCAGACTCATTGTACTGCCATTGGGTCCCACTTGTCTCTGCACCTGATATACTGTAAAATGAGGCTCCTCAGGAAGCATCTGTTAGAATATCTCCTTGTAATATCCTAAATCCTCGCATAATAACTGGTAGTTAGCTAAGATAACACTACTAGGTAGTCCCATTTGACCGCTAGCTTGGGCCCTCTTTGTCTCCATCTTGATCTCTGACACTGAAGCACCTGTAATATGAGGCTCTTTCTTAAGACCTCTCGGTACTGAATGTACCTTTCATGATTAGCTATGGCCTGTGATAGCTCCACCTATACACCTGCCAAATGTTGACCTAGTCCATCCAACTCACCCACAAAAACATCTCTCTATAGTTAAGGTAGCTTGCTCATCCAATAACATGGCCTTCTTAGCCTCTAATTGAGAAATTGTGGCCTTTAAGGCTTCCCTGTCATATCCTCCACTGACATCCTCACCCCCATCTCCCTCACCACCACCACTAGATCTCTGAGGAGACACATCTACATGGGCTTGTACCCATCTATCACCTCTGGGAAGCTGAGAATTCAACCATATTGTTTTCAGGAGGATTGTGTACCCATTGAACTATTGAAATATCATGTGCAACATTGGAACATCCGCAAGGTGTGGGACCTTGTCGCCTTGGGATGAACCTCCAGAGAAGGCCACATTCCTTTAGAACTTGGGTCACCCAATTTAAGATCGATGTGCAAGGATAAAAAACTTTACATTATCTTAATCTACTCACTTTGCGAGGTTCATGGGTTAGAAATAACAAATAAAGAAAAATGTGGTGATACACCAATAGTAAAACTAGATAATCTTAAGATCTTTACCCTAGAAAGGGATAACTCAGAAATGATAAAACAACCATCATAATCTAACTCATCTAGTGCTATTTCTACAAGGTAAATAACAAACCATAGTCAAAATAACATACATTTCCTTGTAAGACCCCAAGTATAAATAACATATACATCAAACCCGATTGAAAACACAATTAAAAAACTATAACAATATGCACATGTCAAGCATCTCTTTCACTTATGACAGTTAATGATAATATAACTATTATAATAGAAGGAAAATAATATTTCCATATTTGATACTCAAAACATTCATATCACTTTCCCAGAAAATGAAATAAGATATTCTGAAATAAAGGCAAGTTACCCACTTACACTAAGGAATTGTATATCCAAAAATCATACATTGATCAATCATTAACACAATAAATCAGATTATTCACGGAAAAATATTAGTTTGAATGTAACTGAAAGGCTTCAAAATATTCAATAGCACTCTTCAAATCTTGAAGAGTAACTTCCCAATGATCTATGCATATAAAAAATCTTCTCGCACTTAACTATTTATAAGTTTATAGGCTGAGACATTACAACTAGGCCTTAACCAAAAAATTACTAAAAATATAATATCATTAAGTTCTAGAGAACATGCTCCCATAAAAATAGAAAGGTGGTTGCAAGGGTTTGAATCAGTTAACCTTGTAACTTGGACCAATCCAGAGCTTGGAACTATCCTTCCATGGCCGCCTAGCTTCAAATTTCCCCTGCAACACCTTCTCCTTCTTCACTTTTCTCCTATTCTTTCTCCCATCCAGCCATATGATGCTTGTATTCAATGAAACACTTAATAATTCCTTGTACTTATCCTTCCTTTGGCCCGCACGCGTAATGGCTCACCACATCTGCTATCTTGATTTATTTTGTTACCTTGGCTGGAGTTATTTAAAGTTTACCTACCACTTACTTCATTTGACTTGTGAAATTTTGACATGAAACTAACCTGTGAATGGAGTCACTATTAAAAGTCATAGTAACCTCATCATCCCTCTTCATGAAATCCTTGAAATTTGACTTAATCTGATCTACTGAAAGGGCATCAATGTTTTTATTAAAGAGCTTGTAGTTAAAATTATCAAACTCCTCTGAGATGTTGTTCAGAGCATCCATTATTTCTATGTGCTTATCATCCAATTTCTTTATTAAATCATGTAATACCTAGGACTTGAATTCCATAAGCTTCTGAAATTCAAACAACTTAGAAACATCAATGATTACATCCTCTAGAAGTAGTAAATCTAGAACTTCTTTGATCTCACTCCATGTGGTCAAATTCAAATTTAAATTATTATTATCTTCAGAGAAGGATTCATCCATTCTACGAATAAAACCTCTTTCAGTCTACAAATCATTATATATTTCAACAACCTCTTTAATCAAAGGATTGGATTCTTGAAGTATGTGCTCTATCCATCCATTTAATGATCTTCCCTTCTAACCTATCTTCTTAATCTCATGATAAGAAATATCATCCAGAGTGGAAGAAATTGTTAGAGAAGCAGTAGTTAAAATATCAATAGATGCAGTAGGATGTGTTACCTTTCTCAACAGAGCGGTGAGATGCTTGATTTTTTCTTTAAGCTCATCCTTAGAAGCCTTGTATTTGTCATAATTTTCTAACCAATTTTCTAGAGATGTATGTACATCTTGTTTGGCCCCTTCGTGTGTTGCTTTTCCTAATGAAAATTTGGAAATTTGGTAATCAACTACTTTGATATTTTATTTGGATTTCCCTCAATGGGAGTAGCAATTTACACAACCCTTTCTTCTGATTGACTCATTGATAGGCTAGAGAATATATTTGGAATTTTTTCCTTTGTCCTTGGAGTATGTTCTAACACACTTAGATCTATAACATCCACCAAAGGTACTTTATTCTTCTGTTTCGGAGTCTACCGAAACAACCATTCTGATATAGCAGATGTTGATGAAAGTGGAACAATAGATTTGGTACTTGGAGCACTAGATAGTACAATGGCATTGGTAACATTAGTTGGAACTGGAACAAAGGTGGTAATGATAGATAGGGTGGAAGTTAGAATAGCCCTAAGGGTGGATACAATGAGGCTAGAAGTTGAGATGGAAGGAATTGAAAATTTTAGAGGAAGTGAAGTGGAAACTGGGGACCCAATCATCTCCCCTACTGAGAGAACAAGAAGAGATGAAAATACCTGGGCCATGGATGGGGATGGAAAAGAATGAATGAGTGTAGAAGTGGAAGGAAGGGATGGAGGAAGTGATAATGATAAAGAAGGAGAGGATGTTTGATTTTGTGATAAACTTGGGGAATAAGTGATATCAACAATTTTGATGTTGGTAGTACTGGAGACACATCCTTAGAAGCAAGATCCTTGGAGAGAGAGGAAATTATAAAAATGAATGAAATATTCTTAAGAACTATATGGACCCTTTGGATAGATCTATTTCCTTTAGTACGTGTTGGAAGACTCATTATTGATTGGGCTTTTGTTATTATAGGTTGATCTACCCCTTTGGGTGAAATTCCTAAGGTGGTCAACCATTTATATCTCCTCTACAAAATGGGCCCCACCCTCTCCTTAGTATTATAAAATTATTCTACATACCAATCAATCCATGAAAATGGTTGATTGGTGACATTGTTATCTTTGTAAACTACATCCAAAAATTCTTCTTCACCCTCCATTTCCTTTGGAATCTCTGCGATCGCAAACTATTGAACCTCATCTAGGGTCATCCTTTTATATTCACTTTGCCACATAATGAATTCATCTAAAAAATGAATCTAAATATCTTCTAACTGGGGTACATGAGAATTGGATAAACCTATTTCACTAAATTTTCCTCAGTAATCAAAATTGGTTCAAGGATGATATGTTTGCAAAGGAACTTCTGACATTTCCGCATCCACATTCTTTACCTTGTAAATACTTGCACACATATATCTACCAATTGCAATGGGAAACTAGAATCCTGCCTTGTGTCATTTGTTCTATATTTTATGGTAGTCTAACAATTGTCGAAACAACTCAAACAAAACCCATTTACCCATAGGACATCTTGAAAACTTACTAGGAGAGCCTAAAAAACTAGGAATCCAAATGTATGTGAATGGAGGAAACTGCAGGTAAATAGCTCCCCACTCACATACTTCTTTGAAATATTCATCTGATATCCTTCGGTTATATGAAGCCTTATCAAAATGATAAAGGATAATAGAAAAGAAAGAATAATTTATCCTACGGAATTATCTGCTCCCCTCATACATTATAAGATGAGGATAAAAATTGTATATTTGTGAAGCACTCCTAACACCTTTAGTGTTCAAACCAGTGAAATATCCAATAGCAGTTGCAACATAGACCAAGAAAGAGGTCATATAAAAGTTCTTCAAAGAAAAAACCTTACTTAGTTGAAAATAGATGGAGCTACTGATATGATCCCCCCATTGTATAAATTCCTTGTTTTTCTTAATGGTGGCAATGTATAAGAACATCCATTCCTGAAATTCTTTCTTAGAGGAAAGGCTTGAAACTCTACTCAATAACATAATAATATCATTCACTTCCTGGATGAAGTCTAATTGATATAGGGTCTTTGGAAAATTGGTGGCACTCTTGGCCATTCATCTCTTCATCATGACGCTTGTACATAACTCAATTTACTTATCCCAATGTTCAATGGCTGTCTCTGGTGAAATTGTGGCATAGACCTCAACGTCTAGGAGTTTGAATAAGTCTTCAAAGAAATCAACATTTAACCGAATTACCACCTTTCCATTAGTATCTTTTACCGAATTGGATTCCTCATCAAAGTGGGTTACTGCAGCCAAGACGAATTCGAGGTAATGCATTGATGAAAGAAAACTGGCAGCAAGAATAAGCCCAATTTCATAGATAGCTTACATCCAAGATTTATCGTTAGAAGCCTTTACCCTTGCTCAGAAATTAGGAAAATTAACCTGTCGGAGATCATTATCTCCTATATTCCCTAGGTCTGAAGATAAACAAGAGTGAGGAGAAAATCATATGAATGTATATTTCATTTTCTCTTTTCCCTTTGTTGAAGAATTTGACATTTAATTTGGGTTTAAGAATCTAAAGAATCATTTGGAACTTTGTAAAAAATACCACAAAAGTCCCAAAACGCTGAAGTTTGAAACTTCAAAAAGTTTCTAACTCTGAAGTGTGAAACCCCTTAAAACCTGAAACAAAAAATTTCTGAAAGTTTGAAAAATGAATCTCCGAAATCCCAAAAATGAAACCTCTTACAAAGAAAATCTCCAAACTCCAAAAACAAGAAGCTCTAAAATCTGAAACACAAACTTCCAAAACCACAGACTTTTGAACTCCGAAAAAAATAATCTCTGAACTACGAAAAGGGCAACCTCCAAAAAATAGGAACCTCTAAACTCTGAAAAGGCAACCTTCCGAACTCTGAAAATAAAAACCTCTGAAAGACAAAACTTCTAAACTTTGAAAACAAGAACCTCTGAAAGAGTAGATATCTAAACTCCAAAAACAAGAACCTTCAAAATCTGAAAATAAAAACTCCCGAAATCACAATATTTCGAAAAGAAGAACCCTCTAAATTTCGAAAACAAGAATCTCCGAACTCTGAAAAGGTAGAGTCATAAACCTTGAAATTTTTCGAAGGCATGGAAAGCAAGTAAAACACTTCAAAGGATCTCAAAAACTATGATGAAATTTGACATGGATGCCTACACATGTCATATTTTACAACTATGGAGATTAGGAAGCACCTTCAAGGAAAACATGGTGGATGTCAAGGGTTCCATTTTTGAAATAGAAAAGGAAGAACAAATGAAAATAAACAAGGAAGAAAAACTAGAAAATATCATAAACCAAAAATAAATAATCAAAACAAAAATACCTTAAATATGACACCTTAAAAGTACAAAGAATGCAGTAAAAATTAGATTGTTAGAGCAAAAAGTTATGTGAAAATGATAGGTAAAAACTTGATTTTATATAGGAAAACCTAAAATTAATGCTCAAAATCTGACACGTGTGAGGGTGGGTGAGAATTAAATATCCATATAACTTTGAAGTCCGAAACCCCAATAATTTTAAGTTCCAAAATTTCAGAACTTCAGAGTTTCAGACTTTGGAACTCGAGAGATGAAAATTGTGAAAAGGTAACAGAAGACTCTGAAACCTGAAAGTCTAAAGTTCCAAAATTTTGGAATGTCAAAATTTTAGACTTCGGAAATCCGAAAGCAAAAATATCAAAAATAGGTGGGAGACTTCCCAAATCTGAAAGTCCAAAGTTCCAAAATTTGAAACTTTGGAGTTTCAAACTTCAAAACTTTGGGAAGAATTTTCTCAAAATAGCAACATGAAATTCTGAAACCCAAAAGTTTGAAGTTCCAAAATTTTGTGTCTTCAAAGTTTCAGATTTCAGAACTCTGAGTTAAAAAATCATAATTTACCAAATGAGACATCTGAATTCTGAAATTTTAAAATTTCAGAATTTCGGGCTTTCGGAGTTCAGAACTCTGAAATCAAAATTTCAATTCTACAATTTTAATCCCCGAACATGAAAACCTCTGAAATCCAAAAGCTAAATTTTTGGACTTACAGAATTTGAAAAAATCTTCAAAGAAATTAGTGTTTAACCAAATTACCACCTTGCCATCGACATATTTTACCGACTTGGATTCCTCATTAAAGTGGGCTGCTACATCCAAGATGAATTCATGGCAATGCATTGATGTAGGAAAACCAGAAACAAGAACAAGCCCACTTTCATAGATAGCTTGCATCCAAGATTTCTCATTAGGATCCTTTACCCTTACCCAGAAATTAGGAAAATCAACCTGTCAGAGATTAGTATCTCCTATATTCCCTAAGTCTAAAGATAAACAAGAGTGAGGAGTAACTCCTAGGAATGTATATTTCATTTTCTCTTTTCCCTTTGCTAAATAAGCTGACATTTAATTCAGGTTTTAGAATATGAAAAATCCTTTGGAAATTTATAATGAATACCGCAAAAGTCCTGAAATTCCTAAGTCTGAAAAGGTTCTAAATCCAAAGTGTGAAACCTCTGAAAGTTCAAAACATTAGATGTTCAAAAGTCTGAAAAATGAATCTCTAAAATCCTAAAAATGAAACCTCTGAACTCCACAAATAAGAAGCTCTTAAATCTAAAACACAAAATTCCAAAACCACAGACTTCCAAACTCTGAAAACAAGAATCTCCAAACTCTGAAAATACAAACCTCTGAAAGAGAAGACTTCCAAACTTTGAAAACAAGAATCTTTGAAAGAGCATACTTCTGAACTCTGAAAAAAATAACCTCCGAACTCTAAAAACACAAACTCTCGAAAAGGACCCTCCGAACTCTGAAAACAATAATATTCGAACTCTAAAAAGGTAGTCGTAAAGTGACAAATTTGACGAAGGCACGAAAAGCGAGTATAACACTTCGAATTATATTGAAAACTATGATGAAATCTGAAGCGGATGCCTGCACATGTCAGATTGTATCCGTGGAGATTAGGAAACACCTTACAAGAAAACATGGTGGATGCCAAGGGTTCAAATTTTTTAAACAGAAAAGGAAGAACAAATGAAAATAAACAAGGAAGAAAAAATACAAAAAGATCAGTAAAAACAAAGAAATCATCCAAATTGCACATTGATGAGGCATATTTTGGCCTTATCAGAAAATGCAGTAAAAATTAGATTGTCAGAGCAAAAATGGTCTAGGTGAAAATGACTAGGTAGAAAACTTGAGTTTATATAGGAAAAACCTGAAATTACATACTTGAAATCCAACACGTGTGAAGTTTGGTGAGTATTAAATGACCAAAGAACTCCGAAGTCCGAAACCTTGAAAGTTCCAAAGTTTTGAAATTTTGGAACATTAGGAGTTTTGGACTTCCGAAACTCGAGAGATGAAAAATGTGAAAAGGTAATGGAAGACTTTGAAACCCTGAAATTCTGAAGTTCTGAAATTTCAGAACTTCGTAGAATTTTGGAACTTCAAAACTCCGAAAGAAAAAATATCAAATATAGGTTAGAGACTTCCGAAACGCTGAAAGTATCCAAGTTCCAAAATTTTAGAACTTTAGAGTTTTTGACTTCGGAAATCTAGGAAGAATTTTCTCAAAAAAGCAACATGGACTTCAGAAACCTTAAATTGCAAAGTTTTGAAATTTTAGAACTTTAGGGTTTTTGAGTTTGGAACTCCAAGTTAAAAAATTGCAATTTACCAAAGGATACCTTCAAATTATGAATGTTTGAAAGTCTGAAATTTTGGAATTTTGAGCTTTTGGAGTTCCAAACTCTAGAATAAATTTTTTATTTTTATCATTTAATATCTAAAGAGAAAAACCTCTGAAATCCAAAACCCAAATTTTCAGACTTTCAGACTTTTAGAGAACTTTTTTTAACATTTCTTAAACACTTCCAAGTGAAAGAGTTGAGAATAAAAATTCAAGCTTGATTGTAACATCTCTATTTCAAGGTGAATTCAAAAGTTAACATTTTTAGTGACCTTTAGGGAATGATTTCCTGCTAATATTTAGGGGTAGTAGACTTATAAAAACCATTAGGAAAAAGAGTCTTGGAAGTAAACTACATCCAAAACAAACACAAAACAAAAGAACAAAAATACTAAAAAAATGAAAACAATGTGCAAAGCACTTGGAGGAAAAGACAAAAAGAGAACTATACAGGGGATGAAACAATCTCAAAAGAACACTTTGAGATGTATCCCATTCACGTGAATGGGAAATTATTATCCATTGAGCTTGAATAGATGAAATGAATTCACCTCTTTACAACTCGTGATGATGTATGGCCCGCTCCAGAGAGCATCAAACTTGGCATGTCTACCTAGTCTGGCTCTATCTTTTTCCCATTTGAGAACTAAATCTCCCTTTTAGAAATGCATGTCAGATGTTTTCTTTTCAAATGACCTCTTAACCCAAGCTTGCTGTTATTCTAAGGTTCTCATAGCCTTGTTACATACTTCTTCTAATTCCATGAGTTCAAAAAACCTTATTGACATGGAATCAATCTCCATGGCCTCAAGCTGATGAGTTAACTCCAAAGAAGGTAACTCTAGGGAGAGTAGAAGTTTTTCTTCTCTGCCATATAAAAACATGAAGGTAAAATTTCCAATGGCCCTTTTAGGTGTGATTCGATCTTCCCATAAGGCAGTCTTAAGATGTGTATGCTAATTCCTACTAGTCTCCATCGTGCATTTGATAATTTTTATGAGGTTCTTGTTGCTAGACATAGCTAACCTGTTCCCTTATGGATAGTAATTAGACGAATTCTTGAGGTAGAACCCATTTTAAACCACCCAATCACTCAACTTCAAATTGAGAAAATCCATTACATTGTTAGAAATAACAGTAAAAGAAACATCAAACCTAGTCATTATATTTTCCAAGAAATCAAGGGCTACCTTCTCGTTGATCTCTTTTAATGCTACTGCCTCTATCCATCAAAGTAAATTAGTCCATTGTAGTAAGAACCCATTGATGCCCATCACTAGATGAAGGATTAATCATTAAAATAAAATCTAAACCCCATTGAATGAAATTTTGATCTATTTGAATTTGGTGTAGGGGAAGAGTTTCCAACTTGTAATTGCTAGTAAAAAGGGCACATTCCTTATATTTCCTCACCCAGAGATGAGCATATTTGAAAAAATCTAGCCAATAGTAAGCGGCTCTCATAATTTTGGTAGCAGTAGTTTGCGCATAGTAATGTCCTCTAGATAGCCCATTATGGAATTCTTCTAATATTTTACTTACCTATTATAGTTTCAAGAAGCGAAGGAGAACATCATTCAAATCTTTTTTAAAAAGAATATTATCCACTGGGACATATGAAATATACTAGAGACGAAAGGTATGTATTTGACCTTTATCCATGTTTAAAGGATATACCCCTGAGAGAAAGAAGTTTTACATCTTAGATAACCAATCAACTTGGTCATCACCTTCATCAGTATTTAAGAGCATAACAACTTCATTGTCTTTAGTTTCCATATCTGTAATAAGAGGCTGAGACAAACCCTTACCTCTGACAAGTTTAGTGACTTTGATGTGTACATCATACTCCATCACCTTTGTGATCCATTTAGCACACTTCTCATTCATTTCCTTGTTCAATTTTTTTTATTAACACCAGGATGATAAACCATTGGGTGAATTCTGATGTTGTACAACATGTGCTTGAATTTATTTAGAGCTCGAATAACTGTAAAGACTTGTTTCTAGAAAAATTAATATTTGAGCTTGTAGTCTTTGAGGGATTGACTGGAGAAGGAAATTGGTTGCTCCATCAGATTGTCATTTTTCTGGGTGAGGATCCCTGAAATGATCTCTTGACTTGTGAAATCATTAAGTATAGAATATTTATCAAACCTAGGGTTCACCAGTGTGGGAGCTTGTGAAATGGCTATTTTGATAGCTTTGAAGCTCTCCCTCCCTTCCTTTTTATAGGAGAATGGAATATTTTTCTTCAACATGGCTGTCAATGGTTTAGCCAATGTCACGAACTAAGGGATGAATATTTGCATGAAATTTATGGTCCCCAGGAAACTCTGGAGACTCTTCTTGTGACTTAGGAGAGATAAAGATATAAATTGAATGAATCCTAGCTAGATCGATCAACAACCCTTATATTGAAACAAATTGTCTAATAACTTTCCTTCGTGCACTACAAAAATACATGTCTTGGGGTTAAGTGAAACCCCAAATTATCTACATCATTGGAAAACCTTCCTTAGATGTGTTATGTGATATTAAACATGCTTAGAATATATAGTGATATCATCAAGTTAAAACAAGATGATATTGTTGATTAGTTCCTTAAATGCCATGTCCATGAATCTTTGTAAAGTAGCCCCGATGTTGGATAATCCAAATGGAATTTTGTTGTAAGCATACGTGCCCCACTTGGAAGTGAAATCCATTTTTAATTGGTTAGAATCTTGGACTAGAATCTAATTGTAACCCAAATATCCATTGAGCAAAGAAAATATTTGAGCTCCTGATAGCGTTTGAAGGATTCTCTCCATTGATGGAAGAGGATAATGATCTTTCAACGAGGCATGGTTCAAATCCCTAAAATCTATGCACAAAAAAATCTCTCTTTTTTTTAATTTCTTACATGCACCGAATTGGCCACCCATGAGGAATGATTGATGGTGAAAATTATACATGCCTCGATGAGTTTGGTGAGCTCCTTTCTCATTAGTTGCTCAATTTTGGGATTAATTGGCCTTTGTTTCTAACAAACTGGATTGGAATTTGGATCCAATTCAATGGTATGTTGTGCTAGACTTGGATCAAAACCATGCAGGTATTTCTAGCTCCATGCAAAAATGTCGTGATATTATTTGCATAATTCGATGAAAACTTTTTTCTCTTTGGTAGTACATACTTTACCAATCTTTAAAAGTTTTTCGCTTGCTACGTGAACTTCCTCAAAATCCTCTTCCTTGACCACCATACTTGCGCTTCGTCATTTGGCCTATTCATATGAATTGAAGATGGATTCAAGAGTAACTAAGTGTTTTAGTAACTTTTTTCCTTTTAATTGTATAATTTGATCACCATATGAATTTTACAGTTTATCTTGGTGTTTGGCATCAAATTCCACCTCTTCTTGTAGGAAAAAAAAAACAATTTGTTTGTCACTATCAAACACTTTCCAGCTTCTCAAATTGTCTCGAACTATGGGATGGAACACCATTTTTACCATTTGATGTCCTTCCTTTATGATGTCTAAAGGTATGTTGTACTACGAGCCAATTTTAGCAAGCCTATTAACATCCTAATTTCACTTTCTAGGGACTGCATGAATTCCAAAAGCTTCAAAATCTTATATCAAGTCCCAAACTCGATTCATATATGATCTTTAGAGATCATTTTTTGATGCACTGCAGGCCATCACTTGATGCAAAACTAACTCACTATCTCCAAATACATTAAGAGCCTTGATCCCTCTCTTCTATGAGGACCTCATATTTGGTGACATTATTGGTATAACTAAATTGCAACCAAAAAGATGAGATGTATTTATCTCCTTCTAGAGAAATCAACATAAATCCCGCACCAAATCCATTTTTACTTCTTGAACCATCGAATAACAATTTCCACAGTCCCTCAAAATAGTTTGATGTTTTAACCAATTGAGGTACAATCATACCTTCTTCGTGGATGCAATATGTACCCAATCTAGTTTCCTCCAAAAACAATAGACTAGATTCTTCATCCACTAATAATTTAACGTAGGGATCATATTGATGATCTGTACTTACATCATCAAGAAATATATTAGTAACCTCCTCTACGTTAGTAGTTGGTTCATGATCAACATATTCCTCTTCTGGATCAAAAATGGCATAATTCCCATTTATGGGATTAGCAATGTAAGGCTCCACATGATTATGGAAAATCAGCTCTATTCTTATAGTCACCTTTGTCTCATACCGAGTTATAAGAATCATATGTGACCAATCTGATGACAAGTAACCACCCATATTGGCAATGAAATCTCATGATAGGAAAATGGTGAAGATAGGAGGAAGATCAATAACGGATATGTCTTGTGTGAATGACGCGCTGGGACATGCATGGATGGTAAGTTGGAGCCCTTTAATGAATCCGATAGTTAGAAATGTTATACCATATAATTATACAACTCCTCATGAGATTAGAGTTTATGGTATTCCCAATACATCTACAATCTACTTGGGCATAATGAAACTACTAGCTCCAGAATCAATCATGCAATTATGTACCAAATGAATTCCAATGATCAAGGAGATATAAAATGGTGGTGGTTTGTTGGCCTTAGGAATTCCTTTCCCTTTTGGTTGACATAGACTTGTTATTATTGCTACTCCATGCCTTGATGATCCATCAGTTGTCCATAGACTTCCCATGACTAGTTGTTTCCCTACATTTCAGAAAATAGAGGCATAGGAAGTCTATGAGCGATCTTTCTTGCTTGGATTAAATAATTTCCAGCTCTTATAAAAATTTCATAAACATCAAGAACAATAGTTCCCCCCATGGATTGAATCATAAATTCCATATCGTTGTTCAAATCTTACAAGTAATATAAGAATGTGTTACTTGGAGACATCCTTATGAGAACTGGGATACTGTTTCAAGTTTTGTCAAAATGAAAATTTAAATCACTCATATATTCTTGAGGAGATCTTCTTATGGTTGTGAGTTGTTTCATAAGTGATAGGTGATCACTTTTGTCTGCGAACTGCTTACAAAAATTTTCACCCAACTCATTCAGAGTAGTTATAGAATCGACGGAAAAACTTCAAAACCATTGAAGAAATTTACCTTTAAGATAAATAACAAGTTTTACCACCACATTATCCTCCATAATGTTATGTACTGCATAGATACTAGCTATATCCAAAATGTACTCCATTGGTTGCTAGTGTTGAAAGGAGGAAAAACATTGGCTACCATAGTGACCAAGGGTCGATTGTTCCTTGGTGGAGGAAACCTTACGTCAGGAGGAGTTGAATGAACTCTACGAGTTGATGTTGAACCATCACTTCTTTTTCTCCTTGGTGGAGATAGGGATAATTAAGTATGATGATATTTTCCTTATTTGGAAGAAGTTCGTGTCTAAATTCTTTGCATAAGTGATTGCATTGAAACTTGAAATCCAGAGAAATGGAGTCACAAGGTACTTTGATTCATGCAAGCGTTAAGAGAAGTACCAACTCTGTCCTACCGGGCGTGCCAAAAACTGTTATCATGTGGATCATGCACCCATTGAAATATTGAAAGATCCCATGTAACATTGGAACATCCCCAAGGTGTGGGACCTTGTCGCCTTGGGATGAACCTTCGGAGAAGGCCACATTACTTTAGAACTTGGGGCACCCGATTTAAGATCGATGTCCAAGGATAAAACACTTTACATGATCTTAATCTACTCACTTTGCGAGGTTCAAGGGTTATAAATAACAAATAAAGAAAAATATGGTGATACACCAAGAGTAAAACTAGATAATCATAAGATCTTTACCCCAGAAAGGGGTAACTTAGAAAGGATAAAACAACCATCACAATATAACTCACCTAGTACTATTTGGACAAGGTAAATAACAAACCAAAGTCAAAATAATATACATTTCCTTGGAAGAACCCAAGTATACATAATATATACATCAAACCCGACTAAAAACACAATTAAAAAACTATGACAATATGCACATGTCAAGAATCTCTTTCACTTATGATAGTTAATGATAATGCAACTTTTATAACAGAAGGAAAATAATCTTTCCACAATTGATACTCAAAATAATCATATCACTTTCCCACATAATGAAATAAGATATTCTGAAATAAAGGCAAGTTAACCACTTACACTAAGGAATTACGCATCCAAAAAGCATACATTGATCAATCATTAACACAATAAATCAAATTCTTCACAGAAAAATATTAATCTGAATGTAACTGAAAGGCTTCAAAATATTCAATAGAACTCTTCCAAGATTGAAGAGTAACTTCCCAATGATCTATGTATATAAAAAATCTTCATGCACTTAATTATTTATAAGTTTTTAGGCTAAGCCATTATAGCTGGGCCTTAACCAACAAATTACTAAAAATAGAATATCATTAAGTATTAGGGAACATGCTCCAATAAAAATAGCAAGGTGGTTGCAAGGATTTGACTCGGTTAACCCTGTAACTTTGATCGATCCAAATCTTGTGCTATCCTTCCATGGTCGCCTAGCTTTAGCTTGGCCTTGCAACACCTTCTCCTTCTTCAGTTTTCTCTTGTTCTTTCTCCCATGCGGCCATCCGATGCTTGTATTCAATGAAATAATTGATAATTCATTTTACTTATCCTTCCTATGGCCTAAACACGTAATGATTCACCAAATCCACTTTCTTGATTTCTCTTGTTACCTTGGTTGGAATTATTCCAAGTTTACCTACCACATTCTTTAGTCAACCTATGAAATTTTGGCATGAAACCAATCTGTAAATGGAGTCACTGTTGAAAGTCTTAATAACCTCATCATCCCTCTTCACAAAATCCTTGAAATTTGAATTAATCTGATCTACTGGAAGGGCATAAATGTTTTTATTGAAAAAATTTCAGTTAAAATTATCAATCTCCTTTGAGATGTTGTTCAGAGCATCCATTATTTCTATGGGCTTATCATCCAATTTCTTTATTAAATCTTGTAATACTTGGGACCTGAATTCCATATCCTTTTAAAATTCGAACAAATTAGAAACATCATTGATTACATCCTCTTGAAGCAGTAAATCTAGATCTTCTTCTCTGATCTCACTCTATGTATTCAAATTAAAATTTAAGTTATTATTATCTTCGGAGAAGGCTTCATCCATTCTACGAATAGAACCTATTTCACTATAAAAATAATTTTATATTTCAAAAACCTCTTTAATCAAAGGATTGGCTTCTTGAAGTATGCAATCAATCCATCCATTCCCTTCTAACCTATCTTCTCAATATCATGATAGTAAATATTATCCAGAGTGGAAGAAATTTTCAAAGAAGTAGTAGTTGAAATATCAGTAGATGTAGTAGGTTGTGTTACCTTTCTCAACAGAGCGGTGAGATGCTTGATTTTTTATTTGAGCTCATCCTTAGAAGCCTTGTCTTTGTCATAATTTTCTAACCAATTTTCTAGAGATGTCTGTACATATTGTTTGGCCCCTTCATGTGTTGCTTTTCCTAATGAAAATATGGAAATTTGGTAATTAGCTGCTTTGATAGTTTCTTTGGTTTTTCCCTCAATGGGGGTAGAAATTTCCACAACCCTTTCTCCTGATTTATTCACTGATAGGCTAGAGATGATCTTTGGCCTTTTTTCCTATCTCCTTGGAGTAGGTTTTAACACACTTAGATCTATAACATCTACCAGAGGTAATTTATTCTTTTGTTTCAGAGTCTAGCGAAAGAACCATTTTGGTATAGCAGATGCTGATGGAAGCGGAAAAATGGATTCGGTACCTAGAGAACTAGATAGTAAAATGGCACTGGTAAAATTAGTTGGCACTAGAACAGAGGTGGTAATGACAGAAAAGGTGGAAGTGAGAATAGCCTCGGGGGTGAATACAATGAGTCCAGAAGTTGAGATGAAAGGAAATGAAAGTTGTAGAGGAAGTGAAGTGGAAAATAGGGACCCAATCATCTCCCCTATTGAGAGAACAAAAAGAGATGAAAATACCTGGGCCATGGATAGGGATGGAAAAGAATAAATGAGTGTAGAAGTGGAAAGAAGGGATGGAGGAAGTGATAATGGTAAGGAAGGAGAGGATGTTTGATTCTGTGATAAACTTGGGAAATCAGTGACATCAACAATTTTTGAAGCTGGTATTACAATAGACATAACCTTAGAAGTAGGATCCTTGGAGAGAGAGAGAGGAACTTCCAACAATGAATGAAATATTCTTAGGGACTACATGGGCACTTTGGATAGATCTCTCTCCTTTAGTAGGTGTTGGAAGACTCATTGTTGATTGGGATTCTTTTCTTATAGGTTGATCTACCCCTTTGGCTGAAATTTCCAAGGTTGTCAACCAATTATATGTCTTCTGCAAAATGGGCCTTACCCTCTCCTTAGTATTACAACATTCTTCTACATATCAATTAATCCATGGAAATGGTTGATTGGAGACATTGTTATCTTTGTAAAATGCATCTAATACTTCTTCTTCATCCTCCATTTCCTTTTGAATATCTGTGATCCCAAAATGTCGAACCTCATCTAGGGTCAACCTTTCATATTCCCTTTGCTAGATAATGAAGCCATCTTGAAAATGAATCCAAATATCTTCTAATTGGGGTACATGAGAGCTGGATAAACCTGTTTCACTAAAGTTTCCCACTATTCAAAATTGGTTTGAGGATGAAATGTTCACAAAGTCACTTCTGACATTTTCGCATCCACATTCTTTGCCTTGTAAATAATTGCACAAGTATAGCTGCTAATTGTACTGGGAAACTATATTCCTACCTTGTGTCATTTGTTATGGATTTTTTGGTAGTCCAATAATTGTCAAACCAACTCCAAATAAACCCATTTGTCTGTATGACATCTTGGAAGCTTACTAGGAGCACCTACAAATCCAGGAATCTAGATGTATGTGAATGTAGGAAACTGTAGGTAAATATCTTCCCACTCGCACACTTCTTTGAAAGTTGCATCCAAGATCCTTTGGTTATATAAATCCTTATCAAAATGATAAAGGATAACAACAAAAAAACATCATTCATCTTGTGGAACTATCTGCTCCTGTCATCCATTGTAAGTTGTGGACAAAAAATGTAAATTTGTGAAGCACTTCTAACAACTTTAGTGTTCAAACCAGTGAAATTTCCCATAACAACTACAACATAGACCGAGAAAGAGGTCACATAAAAAATTTTCGAAGAAAAAACCTTAGTTGAAAATAGATGGAGCTGCTGATATGCTCCCCCATCGTATAAATTCCTTATTTTTCTTAATGGTTGCAATGTATAAGAACATCCATTCCTGAAATTCTTACACAGAGGCAAGACCTGAAACTCTACTCAATAACACAATAATATCATTCACTTACTAGATGAGGTATGATCTATACAGGGTCTTTGAAAACTCCATGGCACTCTTGGCCAAGTATCTCTTCATCATGACCCTTGTACATAACTTAGTTTCCTTATCCTAATGTTTAATGGTTGCCTCTGGTAAAATAGTTATGTAGTCCTCAATGTCTAGGAATTTGAACAAGTCTTCAAAGAAATCAGTGTTTAACTAAATTACCACCTTGCCATCAACATCTTTTACTGACTTGGATTCCTCATCAAAGTGGGCTGATGTAACCAAGATGAATTTGGGGAAATGCATTGATGCAGGAAAACTGACAATAAGAACAAGCCCACTTTCATAGATAGATTGCATCTAATATTTCTCATTAGGAGCCTTTACCCTTACCCAAAAATCAACTTGTCAGAGATCAATATATCCTATTTTCCCAAAGTCTTAAGATAAACAAGAGTGAGGAGCAAGTCCTAGGAATGCATATTTCATTTTCTCTTTTCCTTTTGTTGAAGAATTTGACATTTAATTCATGTTTTAGAATATGAAAAATCCTTTGGAACTTTGTAACAAATACTGCAAAATTCCCAAAATTCCTAAGTTTGAAAAGGTTCCAACTCTGAAGTGTGAAACCTCCAGAAACCCAAAACAATAGATGTCTGAAAGTTTGAAAAATGAATATTTGATATTCTGAAAATGAAACCCCCAAAAAAGAAAACCTTCAAACTCCGAAAATAAGAAGCTCTAAAATTTGAAACACAAACTTCTAAAACCACAGACTTCCAAAATCTGAAAACAACAATCTTCAAACTCTAAAAATAAAAACCTCTGAAATAGCAGACTTTTGAAATTCAAAAACAAGAATCTTTGAAAGAGCATTCTTCCGAACTCCAAAAACAAGAACCTATGAAATTCAAGAAAACAAAATCCCGAAATCAAGAAAATAGACTTCTAAAAAAAAGAACCCTCCGAAATCTAAAAACAAGAATCTCTAAACTCTAAAAAGGTAGAGTTGTAAACCGCAAACTTCGATGAAGGCACAGAAAGTAAGTAAAACTCTTCGAAGGATCTAGAAAACTATGATGAAATTTGAACTGGATGACTGCACATGTCAGATTTTACAACCATGGAGATAAGGAAACACCTTCAAGGAAAACATGGTGGATGCCAAGGGTTCCATTTTTTAAATAGAAAAGGAAGAACAAACAAAAATAAAAAAGGAATAAAAAATAGAAAAGATCATAAGAAAAAAAGAAATAATCCAAAAAAATACCTTGAAAACAACACCTTGAAAGTACAGACAATTTAGTAAAAATCAAATTGTCAGAGTAAAAATTCAGGTGAAAATGATAGGTAAAAAATTGAGTTTATATAGGAAAACCCTAATTTACATCTCATAATCTAACACGTGTGAGGGTTGGTGAGAATTAAATGCCCATATAACTCCAAAGTTTGAACCCCTGAAATTCTGAAGTTCCAAAATTTTAAAACAACAAAGTTTAAGACTTCAGAACTTGAGAGATGAAAAATGTGGAAAGGTAATGGAAGAATTTGAAACCTGAAAGTCTGAAGTTCTGAAATTTTGGAACTTCAGACTTTCAGACTTCGGAACTCTAAAAGTAAAAATATCGAAAATAGGTGAGAGAATTTTGATACCTGAAAGTCTGAATTCTAAAATTTCAAAACTTAAGAGTTTTGGACTTTGAAACTATGGGAATAATTTAATCAAAATAGCAACATGGACTTTTGAAACCTGAAATTCTGAAGTTCTAAAATTTTAGAACTTCGTAGTTTCAAACTTCGGAACTCCAAGTTAAAAAATCGTAATTTACCATAAGAGACCTCTGAATTTTGAAAGTATGAAATTTCAGACTTTAGGGCTTTCAGAGTTCAAAACTCGGGAATAAAAATTTTGATTCTAGCATTTTAATCCCCGAATAGGAAAACCTCCAAAATCAAAAACCCAAATTTTTGAAATTTCAGAATTTCAGAGAACTTTTAACACATTTCTTAAACACTTCTAGGTGAAAATATTTAAGAAGTAAAAATTCAAGTTGATTTCAACATCTTCATTTCAAGGTATATTTAAAGGTTAACACATACAACATACTCATTTGTCACCCCGATGCCATCCACCACCGTAAGAACTCCCTGATTGTTTAATCCCATCACCCCCTCCTCATCAGCTATTGTGTGAATAACTTTGATTTCTTGTAACACCTTGTCCACATCTCCATCATCATTCCTATAGGTCATGGTTACCTCTGAAAAATCTTTAAAAATCACAAATTGTTGCTTGACGTGACTAAATTTTATCATCTCTCACTCTCCTGATCGTCGACCTTGCACCCACATATCATGTTGGGTGGCCATAAGTTCACCATCCTCTCCCTGACATGCTATAAACCCAATATATGGTCTCCATCTCACATCACCGACCTCTAATCCAACAAGGAGCTATTAAGAGTGCTCCTCACCATGAAATGGTCATGTCTTCCCTTTATCTAATCACCATCGAACAAATATAATCATCTCATCCAACACTACTAAACCTCCCCATGGTAACCCCCTAGGCTAAGCCACTGCAATGTGCACATATGCCCAACACTTTAATAATTAGAAAACATCAATCCTAAACCTATTCCCTATCCTCCATGCCCATAACTCCCTGTAGGTTTGAGTAAGTAATACAGGAGCTCGGGAAAAAATGGTCCTCTTCTCCATCATATATGCTAATGCACTGAGCATCATTTATGGAAATCGACCAGTGACAGAGTCAGGAAAAGCATAATGTAGTGCCCACATTTTCTAGCCTCAGTTATCTACTGACTTCTTAACCCATAGTTATGATCTGATAGGGTTTTGAAATTTTTTAGACATTATATTATGTTGTTTGATCTTCATGGACATGTATGGTGATTTTGGTGTGTAGCACCAATCTATCTTGGATTTGTATGTTGGCACATTTCATTTGATGTTCTGGATATTAACATATTATTATGTTAGTTGGGTCTAACTGATATATGATGGATACATAGTTTTGTCACACATTTTGATGATATGAATTATTCAATTATTGATGAGAATATATCATAGCATGGATGCATGTAATTCATATTTATTTCAATGACTAACTCAAGGTGAATTGTGTGAAATTTTGCATGTTTCTCATTTACGATTCAATGTTGATATTGTGATGGCATAGATTTCATGTTTGGAATTGATCGTTTATTTAGTAATTTGAGTTACACTTGTATTGTATAGATGAGTTTAATGTGTGTATTGAGTGTGTAGGTGACAGGACACAGGAGAACGTGGGTTTAAGGGAGGATACGTAAATTGTGCACAAGCGGCCCACGGGGCTAAGTCCTAACCATGTTAGATGAATGAGACCTTATAGTTTGATTGTATTATTTGGGCACCATGTGTGACCCTTATTGTAATGTTTTATGTCATGTAAAATTAATTGTGATGAGGTTGTATATTTTGTTAAGTAAACTAAGTTGGGGGACTTAATGGTCCCCACTTGTATTAAGTTTTGTATTTTTGTATGTGTGTATCAATTAAGGAGGATTGGGGTCACATGAGCACCCTTGGGTAGGCCCCACATCCTCTACACTTTTCCCCAAATGTGTCAAACCCGAAATTGGGCTATTTTAGGCATTTTAAGTGACCCCTTTTAATTTTGGGAGTTCACTTAGCATTAAAATAAGCCCTCGGACCCTACCTATTAGGTAGGGGGGCTTAATTACAAGGCATGGATGGAGTTTCCCTCACATTTAGCCTCTCTTTTGTCACCATCCATGTAAGATGGATTTGAAAGTGTGTGTTGAGAATATTTACATTAACTTGTCTCTTTTTCTTTCTGGGTAATTTGGGAGAAGGGTGTTTAAAAGTGAGTTTTATCTTTTCTTCTTTTTATTTTAGGAATATTTGACTTGGAAGGTAGAGAGTGGTGACACATATCACCCCCTCATTTCTGAGTATATTTATTTATCTTTCTTCAAATACTCCCTCATGTGGGGGGAAGATGAATTTTGTTGGGTGCTTGGAGGCTTTTGGAAGTTAGAGCTTTGCTTGGACAAGGGATTGGGAAAAGCTTACAGTTTTGGAGAGATTTTGGAGGTAGGATCCTTGATCTTATGTTATGTAATTTTGCATGTTAGATTTAGTTTTTCTTATGGTTGAAGTATTTTTTTGTTGCATGTTTTGAATGGTTTACTTGTTGGGTTATTTGTTATTTTCTCCATCCATCATATGGGTTGATGGATTTTGGAGTTTTATTGGGGAAGAGGGAGGGATTTTTCCACTTAAACCTCATGGCTTGATGGGAAATTCATGTTGGTTCTTTCTACTCCCCTCATATGGTTTTAGGTGGGGAAGGTGGTTTATATGGTTTGAACCCCACCCCTCCCTTCCCTATCCTTGGAGAGGAAACCCAATGGGTTTGAAAATCCTCCCAAGGAGGATTTAGGTGAATGGGTTGAGAAATAAGGAGGGATTTTTACCTTGGAGGGATAATGAGGTTTTATGAAGACTCTTGTAAGTGTGCATCTTATAGTTGGACCACAATCTTTGGAATTTTGGATGTCTCATCCACTCTTCCCCGTTGTTGAGGATGAATATGGTTTTCTCCTCATTTCCTTTTAGTTGGTAAATGTGTGTTTTTTTAATGTATGCATTTGTCTTGTAAGTGAATGTGTTTGTGGTTTATGTCTCCCTTAATCTTATGCACATTTGCAGAAGATAGCTCTCTCTCTCATGGGATTTCGGGAGGCTAGCATGTCTTCCAACCTTTGGAAAGGAATGTAATGATGCCTATAGGTTGGGTGGTAAAACAATCTTTTCTCTATGTACATATTTCCTTGAAAAGCAATCAAATTCGGAGCTCTAGTTTGGAAGATAGTTGGAGTTACTTGATATCTTGGATTCTCATTGTTTATTCAATTTTTGTGAACTCTACTCTCATTGTAATGATGTGAATTTTACTTCGTTGGAATTTCTATTTATTTATAAGTTTCCCATATTGGGATCGATATTGATTTTGAGCAACTAATGTTGTATTAGTGATGTGTATACCATTCTTGAAAATATAGATATTGGTAAAACATGTTTTTCATGATCATGGGTTTGTTAGTATGTTTGATGCTCTTCTTTAAAAAGTTTTTTTTTTTTATCAAGAGGCTATGTATTTATATTTGAAAGATATTATAGTTGACATGTAACATGGAACAAATTACTGTTCATATTATTGAAGTGAAGACATATTTTTGAGAAGTGGAAGTTTTACTCTTTCTATAGAAGTTTGTATGGAATTGGGAGTATTGTAACATTTGAGTGGATATATATTTTTGCAATAAGGTCTTACTTTTCTCCCATAAATAATGATTTAATTTTCTTGAGATTCAATGAGGAAAGGAACATTATTCATGTTAGAAACATTTTGTAAATCATGGTAAAATGAATGTTTGTTTGAGATCATATTTTAATTTACTCGTACATATATACAATTTAAAACAAGTGAATATTACCATTGCAAGAGAAATATTTGATTACTATGACTTCATTTTATCATCCTTTTAGTGCAGATTTTTATGAGACTTAAATATATGATATGGTTCATTCCAGATTTTAGAAATGGCTTCATTTTAAAATGTTGATATATAAATGAAAATACTTGGTATAATTACAAAAAAAAAGATTATCATTTCACCACTTGTAATAATTTTTAACATAGTATATAAGATAAATATATTAAAATATATTTAATATAGTTTTATTATAAAGCATAACTATGACATACTCAAACATAGTATATATTTCTTAATATATTATTATGGTATATATTTTAATGTAATATTATAAAATATATTATATTATATGTATAGATGTATGTATGATATAATATATAATAATTAATATAAATTGATATATCATTATATAATATATTATCAATATATATAATATATTATATAATAATATTTTAATAAATTTAAATTAAATAAAAAATTGTAATAAAAAGTTTCGCTGAAAAATTGTTGTATGCTTTAAAACAAAAACAAACAAGGATAAGGGGAGGGGCCGAGCCCTCCCCAACCTACGCCAAACTCTACCAAGCGCCGACCACCGCCCATTTCCCTAATTCCCAACCCCTTACCGTCCACTGTGCACCCAACACCAACTCCATTCTCCCTAGCCCCAATGCCAAAATCCCCCTTTGTGCACACCCAACACCACCCCCTGCGGACTTACTAAAAACTCCTCTCTAAATCTACTACCCTCCACTCCAAAACATCCATTAAAACAAAGAAAAATTATGGCTCCTCTGCTCCTTATTTAAATAAGAAATTTTCTTTGTTAATTTTAAATATTTTCAATTCGGTTATATATATATAGAAAAAAGAAACCCTTCTTCACAAAAAATGGGTAGATTAACATAACCAAATCAGATATTTCTCTGGGAATGAAAAATAAAAAATATTAAAAAAAAGAAAGAAAATATTGGCAATATCTCATGCACACTTTTGGATACAAAAATCCATGGCTCCTCCTCAACTTGCACTAAGAAGAAACAAAATGTAACAAATGAGGAGAGGAAAAGAAAGGAAAAGAAAGCAAAAATTTGATTTAGGACAACTTTAGGGAAAGTTTGAAATCAAGGGCCAAGATTAGGTTGATCCTAGGGTCCACATTAAAGCCTACACAAATTTTAAGTCATGGGAATTCGATGGGGATGGGAAATAAAATAAAAGAAGGGTGTGTGGGGGAAAATAAAATAAAAATGAGGAAACTAATGAAATTTAAAGGGTTGGGTGGACCTTCTATTATGATCCTAAGAAACATGTAGTAGAATTAAATAATTAAGGTTGGAATTGGACTAGTAGTTAAGTAATTAGGTAAATAAAATTAGTATAAAATAAATAAAAATGGGAGTCATATGAGTATTTTTTAGTATTTACTTTTTAAAAAAGAATTACCCAAATTTTAACTACATATTTGGTATGGTTTGCCATGTCCTGAGGCAGGGCATTATACATAACAATTGATCCCAATAATCATCGATGTCATAAAAGGGTGACCCTCTATCTTAGGACTATATAAATCCCTATATGAAAAATACCCCTGATGAGAACTCCACCCCATCAACATCAGCACCATATAGTCACCTCATCACACTAGGTCTATATGTCTCAGTAATTAAATAAATCTCCTCCCTTGCACAGGTAGCCTCATAATCCTGTGTATATCCTCCATGGTGATGGTCATATCACCCGTAAAAAACTAGAACGTACAAGTAATGGGATCCCATCTCTCCAATAATATAAGTAATAACCCTAGCTTCTTGTGGATCCACCTGTAATGGTACATCGCTCCCAAACCAACATCCTCTAAATGATCCCGAACATCATTTCATAAAGAGGCTCGCATATCCTCCAAAATCAACATAATCCTATCTCAAAAAGTTAATTTGTCCCTTTCCTACATCCAAAAAACACAAAACATCCATTAGAACATTATTTTATCAAATTTTCATCAAAATTACACAATCAAAGTGAAATTACAATAATCACCAGTGATTCACCACAACTGCCAACATTTCAACCCAATCACAAGTGATTAGCCAAAATAGTTAGTGATCTCTGTGAATTGATAGATTTTCCCTGACATAGGCCTAAAAACTTAAACAAATAGAACAAAAATAAAAACATAAAAAGGGTACTTACCTCTCCCAAGGTGGGCCTCCTCTACCTCCTCGATCCTCTTACAAACCTCCATCTCTCACTTATCAATTAAAAATTCACTAAGTCAAAGCTCAAAATATCTTAGCACAAATGGTAAAATGAACTTACCATGGTAAAATGGACTATTTATAAGGCACAATTTTTTCCACTATGGAATCACCAATGATTCCCTCAATTGTTGACGATTTCCTAAAATTACCAGTGATCTCATTTAAATTATCAAAACACACCTTTGAAACGTCCAAGTAATTTGGAAAAAACTATCGTATTCATCTAAATAGCACATTTATCCATCATGTGCCTCCATTTAAGGTCATTGAACCTCTTGCAAACATCAATAAACCAACTAATCAAATCAAATATTTCCTCAATTACGTAGAAAATCTAGTCTCTATCAACAATCCATCTTTTTTTTTTTTAACTCTTAACACTGATAAGCCATATCTCTATAGGATGCAATCACATTGGTTCCCCTATCACTTGGCTCCATGATCTAAAAAATCCCACCTTTGTGGCTATATCTGCTTCATATGAATCATACCTCTATAGGACACAAGCCTTTTTGGTTCCCCTATCACTTGATTCCATGGGTGGTACCAAGTCTTATTTTTATACCTGCTCTTAGGGAAACTTAAAATTAAACATGCATATCAAAACCATCCAATCAACACAATAAAACTGTTGATCATTGTATGTTCTCGCAATCACCCCCACTTTGAGGGGGGATCACCCATCCAAGAACAAAGAAAACCATCTCAAACCTTGTTTGTCCAACAATTTTTCCATCGTAAACCACTTGACAAAAAGGGAAAATATAGAAACTGATTTTTTATCTCCCACCTACTCCCCGCATACGCACATTACTTTATCAAAATATTTCACTACATACATTATCTAATCATCCTCCTCACCTCATAAAATCAAATTTTACCCCTCGTAAATCACATTTATGTTAGAGTATATATTTACCTTAGCTCATGTTCACCTAGGTACTTTATTTACCTCATGTATTTTATCCTCACCAACTTATGTGTGTGGATATTTATTTTTTCATTATTTATATACTAGGAAGATATTATCTAGTTATTATGACTAGTTCTTTCCTAAATCTATGGTCTTGAATTTTTCTTTAATGACTAGTTCTTTCCTTGGTTTATGGATTGATCTATGACCTTGACTATATCTTAGATTGGATCTTCCTTGCACATAGAAAGAAGGTCCATTCTCATTGTATTTCATTGAGTTACCATAATAATATATGATATTGTTGCTCATTTATTTGCAAAGGTTTTATTAAAGTTATTCTTGAGAATTGCTTTCATCTTATCAAGCATGGTGTTTGATTATCATTTGAGTTCTTTGTGGCTTGGAATTTTTTTTTATCATTCCTTTTATGGTATTAGAGCTAGAGATTATTGTTGAAATCCATTTGTAAGTTTCATTTTGCAAAAAATATTTTTTTTGTATATTTATATATTTGGATTTTTTAGTATTTTGTTGTTGCGTGCATTTTAATGAAAATAAGAGTCTTCTATTGGATTCAGAAGGTGGAAAAACCCTAATAATGGATTAAATCGACTGTACTTGATGTAGTTATTTTCATGTTTTTTTGTATATTGTAGTGTGTATGCACATACAAATTCCTTTGGATGTCGATTCCAGAGGGGATTAGTCCCAAAAAATAGTTTTTTGGGTTTTGCTTGGGTTTTGTTTCTTCTATTTGCAGCATTTCGGTTGGTGTGGAGCAGGATTTTTTTGGAGAATGTTTTTTTCCTTTCGTGGCAGTCCTAAGGGTTGACTTTGCATGTCTTTTCTATTTCAAGAAATTTGTCCTACTATTTTTGGCGGTGAAGGTCAGTTCAACATAGTCCATAATAGTAAGTTTTAACAAAAAAGTAATTGGATTGAGTTTCTCTAACCCACACCCATTGAATCCTTAGCCCTTGTCATATGGTATGGTCATGATGGCTTACTTTCGGATTACGGTAGGGGTGCGTAAATTCACCCCTTTGATTTTATTTGTGTGGTGAAGAAAGAGCTTTTTATTTATATTATGTGTAACTAAAAAAATACACACATAAAATTGAAATCTTGTATCTTTTTTGATCGATAACTCATATTGAGTGGCGATTTTTTACGAAAGTGCTTATTTTTTTACATTTGTTTCATTGGAATGGTTTTTTTTGAGAAATGAACTATCAGTACAAGTTTCCCATATTTACACACACTCAATTATTTAGGGCCAAAATCTGGGGTCTTGTTGCTTGCTTGGTTTTCTCTTTGCTTTTTTTGTTGATTTTTGCAATGGCGTCTTGTATCACTTCTGCCATTAGATCATGTTGAGGCCATTCACAACACATAATACCCACATATTGAAATCACAATTGAAAAAAATATTAAATGAAAAGGAGATGGATTTTAGTGCCTTTAATAACTAGTGTTCACTAGAGAATAATGAAAAAAATTCAGTACCAATGCAAATTAAAAGAGTGTATGGGTTTTGAATAGAACTTATGTTAGTGACATTATTTGTTGTTTCATTTGGAAAGTGGGACTCTCCTTTAAAAAAAAAAAAATATGGGAGAAAGTTGGATTTGGTTTTGTATATTTGGTAAGGTGGAATCACATGGATCATGCAACTGCAATTGAGATCGCTTCTTTTAATATGAAGATTTTCCATTCCATCAATTCTAGTAATATCTTATACCAAGTTCAAAGCATTTGTTTACACAATTGAAGGGTAGTGTAAGAGATAACAAAAATTGAAGCGATTGTGTCTACTAAACTCTATCCATTTTATAGGACCATTACAACTTTTATTCTTTGATTCAGATTTTCTCTAACAATGGATGCTTAGGGGACCCATTTTAATGCCTACCTTAGAAACAATTGTGAAAGTACTTACTAGGGAAGAAGCCAACTATCTAATTGAGTCTTCCACCTCTCAAAAAACGATTATTTGCTCTAATCCTAAGTGTAAAGGAAAACACAAAAGTAAAAAAAACACCCTTCTCCATCTCAAAGTTCTCCTCACCTAAAGAAACCACTCTAACCCCAGGAGTAATTCGTCAATCCAAGAATAATTCTTAATCCTTCTGCTCTTTTTTGGGGGGTAGTGGTCATAGAAAAATAGGTGTTTATAATCAGCAAATGCAAGCCTTATATAAGGATTGCAATCCAGAAACAAAAAATTTATATCGCTCACGCTAACCTCTCTAATCAGCAGGAAAGTACTTATCATGTTGTTGGGAGCCTTGGTCACCACTTACCTATAGTTGGGTATAGATCAGGTGTTTCTCATCACGGACTTCCTTCCAAGGAGTCTTTTGGTATGTCTAGGTTTTAGTTCTACTTCCATAATTAAGGATTTATGTATGATATCATATTACTATAATATCCATTGCATATATCATATATATATATTAATCAATTCATATAATATAATATATACTACGCTTTTCCCTCCCTCTCTCCCCCCCCCTTCCATCCCCCCTTGTCCTCCCCCTTTTCGTGCCCCTTGTTGCTCTGCTTTAAACCAAAAAACCCACACGATCGGGGAAGGGGCCGAGCCCTCCCCAACCTCCGCCCCCCTCTAACCAGGCCGACCACCCACCCCCGGCCCCTTCCCTAGTCCACCCTGATCCGTCCACTGTGCACCCAACCCACTCCATTCCCTCCCTAGCCCCATGCCAACTCCCCCTTTGTCACACCCAACACCACCCCCTGCGACTTACAAACCTCCGCTCCTAATGACTACACCCCTCCACTCCAAAACATCCATTAAAACCAGAAAATTATGGCTCCTCTGCTCCTTTTAATTAGAATTTTCTTGTTAATTTTAATATTTTTTCAATTCGTTATCTCTTATAGAAAAAAACCCTTTCTTCACAAAAAATGGGTAGATGAACAATAACATCAGAATATTCTCTTTAATGAAACTACACATATTAAAAAAATAAAATAAAATATTGGCATTCTTCGGCCCTTTTGGGATACAAATCCATGCTCCTCCTCCACTTGCACTAAGAATAAACAAATTAACAAATGATGATAGGCAAAACCGGAAAGAAGCAATAATTGATTTAGGACACTTTAAGGGAAAGTTTGAAATGCAAGGGCACGATTAGTTTGATCCTAGGGTCCACATTAAAGCCTACACAAATTTTAGAAGTCATGGGAATTCGAGGGGGATGGTAAATACAATACAAGCCGGGTGTAGTGGGGCCAATCAATAAAATGCGGACCCTAATGAATTTTTTTTTTAAAAAGGGTTGGTTAACTTCTATTATGATCCTAATAAACCGGTTTATAGAATTAACATAGTAACGTTGGACTTGAGACTACGTAGATTCTCCCGTAATTAGGTAAATAAATTAGTATAAAAATAATAAAATGAGTCATATGATTATTGTTTAGTATTTACTTTTTCCAAAAGACTTCCACCAACACCAATTTTACCTACTATTGGTATGGTTTGCCTGCCGTGAGCAGGGCATTATACATAACAATTGATCCCAATAATCGATCGTGTCATACATGTGACCCTCTATTCTTATACTAATATATCCCTATATGAAAAATACCCCTGATGAGAACCTCCCACCCCATCAACATCATCTACCAATAGTCCACCTCATCACACTAGGTCTATATGTCTCAGTAAGTAAATAAATCTCCTCCCTTGCACAGGTAGCCTCATATCTGTGTATATATCCTCCATGGTGATGGTCCATAATATCACCGTAAAAAACTAGAACCAAGTAAGGGGATCCCATCCTCCAATAATAGAAGTAATAAACCCTAGCTTTCTTGTGGATCCCCACTTATGGTACACAGCTCGCTGCCAAACCCATCCTCGAAATGATCCCGACATCGAAGTTTCATAAAGAGGCTCGCATATCCTCCAAAATCACATAAATCCTATCTCAAAAGTTAATTTGTCCCTTTTCCTACATCCAAAACACAAAACCCTCCATTAGAAAACTTATTTTATCAAATTTCATCATCAAAATTCACAATCAAAGGAAATTACAATAATCACCCATGGTCACCACAACTGCCAACAATTTCACACCAATCACATCACAAGGACTTAGCCAATCGTTTAGTGATCTCTGTGAATTGAGAGAATTGGTGTTTTTCCCCTGACTAGCCGAAAAACTTAAACAAAAGAACAAAAATAACACATCAAACAGGTACTACCCTCTCCCAGGTTGGCCTCTCCTCTAACCCTCCTCGCCTCCTCTTACAACCGCCATCTCATCACTTATCAATATAAAAATTGTCAGTCAAAGCTCACATATCTTACACAACTGGTAAAATTGAAATACGCATGGTAAATGTATATTTATAAGCAACAACAAGTTTTTTTCCACTATGAATCACCAATTCTTCCCTCAATTGTTGACGATTTCCTAAAATTACCAGTGATCTCATTATTTCACAAACACACATTTGAAAACGTTCCAACGTAAATTTGGGAAAAACTATCGTATTCATCTACAAAGCACATTAATATATTATATTATTATCCTCCTGTGCCTCATTTGGTCATTAACCTCTTTTCAACATCCATAAACCAACGAATCAAGCAAATATTCTCCCAATTATTACGTAGAAAACGAGTCTCTTAATCAACAATATCCACTGTTTTTTTTTTTAACTCTTAACACTGAAAGCCATAGCTCTATAGGAGCAATCACCTGGTTCCCTATCACTCACTTGCTTCCATGATCTAAAAAAATCCCACCTTTTGGCGATAACCTGTCTTCATATGCATCCTCTATAGGACACAGCCTTTTTTGGGGTCCCCCCCTATCACTTATGCCAGTTGGACGCAAGTCTTATTTTTAAAAACCCTGCTCTTTCTGTGAAACGAAAATTAAACAGCATATCCAAACCATCCAAACAACACAATTAAAACTTTTGATCAATGGTATGTTCTGCACTCAACGCCTCACCCCCACTTTTAGGGGGATCCCCAGCCAATAACAGAAAACCATCTCAACCTTGTTGTTTCCACATTTTTCCATCGTAAAAACAAATTGCAAAAATTGAAAATAGCAAACTCTGATTTTTTATCTCCCACCTACTCCCCCACGCATAACCACATCTTTTATCCACCATCTTTCACTACATACAGATCTAATCATCCTCTCACTCATAAAAATCAAATTTTACCCCGCGTAAATCCCATTTTGTTAGAGTATATATTACCTTATCAGCATGTTCCACCTAGGTACTTTTTTACCTCATGTATTGTTATCCCACCAAACTTATGTGTAGTGATCTTTATTTTTCCATGATTTATCTACCTAGGAAGCTATTACTCTAATTTATTATGCTAGTTCGTTTCCTACTCTATTGTCTTGAATTTTTTCTTTACTGACTATTCTTTCCTTGGATTTCTAGTTTATCTATGACCCTTGACATATCTTAGATTGAATCTTCCCCTCCTCCTCCTTCTGCCTTTTTCCTCTTACTTCCCCTTGCCTTCCTTATCCCTCCCCTCTGCCTCCTCCTCCCTGCCTTTGATCCACCTTCTTGTGGACTGCACATAGAATAAGGTCCATTCCTCATTGTATTTCATTGAGTTCACATATAATATATTAATATTTGTTGCTCATTTTATTGGCAACAGGTTTTATTAAAGGTTTTCTGAGAATTGGCTTGCATCTTATCAAGCATGGTGTTTGCTTCTCATTTGAGTTCTCTTTGTGGCTTGGAATTTTTTTTTTTATCATTCCTTTATGGTATTAGAGCGAAAGATTATTGTTGACCTCCATTGTAAGTTTTTGCATTCTCATGTTGCCAAAAATATTTTTTTTGTATATGTATCTCCTTTGGATTTTTTCTATTCTGTTGTTGCGTGCCTTTTAATGAAACCTAATAGACGTCTTCTAATTGGCGTCCGAAGGTGAAACACCCCTAAGACTGGATGACCCACTCGACTAGTACTTGAGTCTGCTGTTTTTTCATGTTTTTGTGTATTCTTGTAGTGGTGTATGCCCATCAAATTTCACTTTTGGCATGTGTCAGAGTGGAAGTAGTCCCCCAAAAAAAAACTAGTTTTTGTTGGGTTTGGCGGGGGTTTGTTTCTTTCTTTCTATTTGCCCATTTCTGGTTGGTGTGGAGCGATTTTTGTGGGAAGGAAGTTTTTTTTTTGGGGGGGCCTTTCGGTCAGGTCCTAAGGGTTCACTACTTACTTTTGCATGTTTTTCTTTTCAAGAAAATTTGTACACTACTATTTTGGCGGTGAGTCATTTTCCACATAGTCCCATAAATATAAGTTTATTAACAACAGAATAATTGGAGTGAGTTTCTCTACCCACACGCCATTGAATCCTTAGCCCTTTGGTCATAGTGGTTGGTCAATGAGGCTTTAGCTTCATGATCTTATAGAGGTGGCTTAATTCATCCCATCCCCCCCCCCCTTTGATTTTATTTGTGGTGAAGAAAGATCATTTTAAAATTTATATTTAGTGGTAACAAAAAAACTAAACAACATAAATTGAAATCATTGTATCTTTTGATTTATAAAACTCCTATTTGCTCTGTCTTTTTTACGAATGCTTATTTTTTTACATTTGTTTTCATAAAGGACTTGGTTGTTTATTGAGAAATGATATAATTATCAGTTTCTTTGTTAACCCCACTCAATTATTAGTGCAAAAAATCTTGGGGGTCTTGTTGCATTGCTTGGTTCTTAGCTTTTTTTTGTTGATTTTTGAGAATGTGGCGTCTTATCATCTACTTCGCATTAGATCATGTTGAGCCATTACACACATAATTACCCACACATTGAAATCAAGAATGGAAAAAATAATTAAATGGAAAATGAATGATGGTTTAAGTTTCGTTAGAATAGACTATGTTCCACTATAGAATATGAAAAAATTCCTTACCATGCAATTGCAGATGTTATGTTTTGTTTGCTAGGAACTTATGTTCGTGCCCTATATTTTTTTGTTTCTTTGACATGTGACTCTTCCCTTTACAAATCTGGCTCCCTTGAGGCGGTTTCCCTTTTTTGAGTCCGTGGCTCCGTTCGCGTCCTGCCCCTTAAGTCCCTTGTCTCTCGCTTCTCTTTTCACTCTTGCAGTTTTCACATCCCTTATAGACTCGCTAGCGCCATTACCCTGCGCTTTGTTGACACCATTGAGGGGAGTGTAAGAGATAACAAAATATGAAGAGTGTGTCTACTTACCTCATCCAAGGTTGAGAGTACCATACAAACATTTTGATTCTAGATTTTTCTCTAATGGTCCTTAGTGACACATTTTGAATGCCTAACTTAAAACATTGTGTTAAAGACTTACTAGGGCAGAATCCAAACTATCTCAACTTGAGTCTTCCGTCTTCCACCTCTCAAAAACATATTTGCATCGTAACCTAAGGGTAAGGGAAACAAAGAAGTCAAAAAAATCTCTACCACCCCTTCCTTCAATCTCAAAGTTCTCCTAAACCTAAAAGAAAACTACTCTAACCCAAGGAGTATTCGAAATCCCAAGAATAATTCCTAAAATCCCCTTTCATGCTCTTTTTTTTGGGGGTATGGTCCTGACCAAATAGGTGTTATAGCAATGCAAGCCTATCGGGCAAGCAAGAAACAAAAATTTATATCTCCACTCTACTCCTTCTAATCAGCATGGAAAAGACTTAATGTTTTGGTTGGGAGATCTTGGTCCCCCTTACATTAGGTTTGGGTTAAATGATCCGGGTGTTCCTCTCACATACTTCTTTCCCAGGAGTCTTTTTGTATGTCTAGGTTTTAAGTTTCTTACTTCCAAAATAGGGTTAGAATTTCCTTTCCTTTCTTTTCCCGCTGTTTAAGAGAAGGTGGAACATACACACCTGAGGTGGTAGTCTCCAAGATGCACTATATGTTCCTAACATCACTACAATTTGCTTTTCTTCTTATATATCCAATTCTCATTCCCTTCAGAAAATAGTTACTTTTAACCAACAACCACATCGAGTAGAAAGTCTGAAATGTATTTTGGAGCCCCCTCATTCACTTTTTGCTCAAGGTAGTGTTATCATTTCTACACTATTCACTTTGATGGTTTGAATGACACTTCATCCTATAGGGACAAGATTAGGGTGTGGGGGGCTCATATGCAGATGAGGAGAGTACTTTTTGGCTGCGATATTTGGACCCTTAATTCAATATGTGAAGGAGTTTGAGAAATCATGGTATGGTTTATGTCTTGCTAGAGTTTCCTTCTTTCTGTCTTGAGGGAGTTTCCCTGGCTGTTCCTTATGGAAACAACCCCACGATTCATCTCCCTAAGAATTTTTCCAGAGAGGCAGTTCACCACTCGAGCTTTTGTAATCGTACTTGATGGTTTTTCCTCCCCCCGTCTTTCAATGGAATAAATATGAACTTACCTTTATGATAATTTCTTGAATATTACTCTTTGGTTTTATTTTCTCAAGTACAAAGTTGTTTTTTTTCACACTTAAAATATTCAAGGCTTTGGTCAGAAACAACATTCTATTGGCATAAGCAAACCTTGCAGTTGATAATGGGGGGAGTACTTCAGGAACAAGGATTATTTCGTAATTTTTTTATCACTCATGGCATCATTCCTAGAATTTTAATACCTCCTACTCAAAATCGAATGCTTATATTAACAGAATGGAAAATCACGTTGAAGGAATGGCTCACGACTGATGCATTATAGAGATTTACCTCCTATAACTGGCATAAGTAATTAATTTGGTGCCTAACTATATTCCAAAAATACAACCAACAACATAGCCCTTAAACATTTGAATCCGAGGAAAGATTCCAACTAACAGAAGTCTCATCATTTTTTTGAGTCCTTTGTTTGGGAGCCCCACTTTGGGGCCCTTTTTTTTCCTAAGAAGTCAAAGGAATCAATGGATAAGAAGAGAAACCCGTGATATTTGTAAGGTATTTTGAGACTGAGAGTGTATTGAATTTTAGAGCTGAGACTCTGAGGTATTTTTTGCAACACTTTCAAATTTGATGAGCCGCTTCACATCTTCTCATGATTTTAATTTTCTTCCAGCTTATTTCTTCTTTCTTTTATCTCAGCTTGAGGAGCCTTTTCTTTTTAGGGAGGGGTTGATGAAGAGGTTATAGATGCCAATGATGATCTTATTCCCCCTAATGTTTTTCACTATACCTAAATGGGCATCATCCTTTCTAAGTTTCTGAGGAATCACCTTCATACCAGATCTCTTCATTTCCACCCTTCGAACATCATCACACACCTATCTACTCCTAGTTTTGGCACTTTTAATGTCTGCAGTTTCTATAGGCTGCTGTATTATCGTTCATAGGTCCTGGATAATAGGATGGGATATGCGATGTGCAGCTGATTATCTTCTTTGATGAAGAAGCATACTGGGGTTGGTAGCTCTTCCTCAACCAAAGAAAGATGTTTAGGTGTAAGTTGTATAACTGACCAGTATGCACTGAATTGGTCCTGTTCAAGTCTAAGGTTTGTCTGGTTGTACGTGGTTTTTCAAAAGTGAAGATATGATTAACTCTGATACTTTTTTAAATACCACATTTCCAAGATGGGTTTTTTATGCCTTGTACTTTTTTTTTCTCACATATGGGTTTCCTGTTCCAATGGATGTGAAGAGTGTCTTCGTACTGATATTTTTACAATAGTAATATACATATGGAGCACATGTTGACTTTTGTTTAGGTCTTCTCTTGTTTTATACTTCGAGGTTCTCTCACAGGCTCATCAAATAATCCCCCTCAAGGCTTGGTATGGAGAAGATGGATTTTGTTCTTCATCTACTACTTTTAGTTTCTTCTTGTCACTCTTCTGATCCTAAATTCTATCTGAGAATCTTAGTGAGGATATTGTGTACTTGTCCGTGTATGTTGATACTTGTTTTACTTACTGGAAAACTCTTCTTCTTCCAACCTTCGAGTATTCAGAGGCTCTTTCTATTTGTTTTGCCATGACAGATCTTGGGTTATTTCTATTTCTTCTTGCTTTCATATTTATCACAACAGATTTAGAAGGATTTCATTTAAGTTAAAAAGTACAACCCATATCTTCTTGGCATTTTGATATGTTTATGCAATCCAAGACCGCTCCTTGTCATTTCTAAGGGTCTCTTACTTCCACGGTACCACTTTCCTTTTGTCATCCTAACCTTGTAGGAATGTTGGTTGGAAGTATCAATGTATCTTTGACCCATACGTTTCCCAATCGTTCATTTGCAGTAGGGCGTGTACTCGGTATTAACAAATTCTCTCCTAGTATCACCATTAGGTCACTATCACGCAATTGTACGTTATTGACAGGGAACTTCCCACTTTTTGGCCTGTACTACCACCTATGGAATCAATCAGTTGGTTGGATGATAAAATTCAAATTAGAAGGGTTCGTGATTATAGGATCCGATTATGGTTATCTTTTTTGTCTTGATTCTTCTCCCTTGCTTGGGTGTGCAAAAATAATATCTATTGGCACTATTATCTTCAAGGAAGATACAGAGGTAGTAGTTTACGTGAGTCAGTATAGTCTTTGGTTCAAAGTTTTTGCATATTTTTGGATCCCCACAAGGATTCTTGAGGTTACTTTTTTGTGCAAAAAAAATTCAATTACCAATCCACATTATGCGTAACCCTGTTGACACCAGTGGACCAGAATATTGAGATACACATATAATCAGTTGTAGCACATTCAGGATTGGATTCTTTTTCTTAATGAGTACTTTTACTCAACAAACAAGTTAGAGATAGATTTATGAAGCCCTTTTTCATCTACCCTTCTATTACCGTTATTTGGTGCACTTGCTGGGGTTTTTGGAGTTGTTCTTGGGGTGGTTCCGTGAGAACATATTCCTTCTCTTCTCTTTCTTCTTCTCTTCTCTTTCCTTATAGCAAGATATCTTTCCTACTTTTGGTTGATATTTATTTATAGATATATTGATGGAGGTATAGAACAACCCAGTTGATAGGAATATATATTGGATATGTCATTTAATTTGGCACCCTATAATATTCCTCGAGGAGGGGTGTTTAGAAGTATGTATTTACTTAGCCTCATTCTCCCAGGTACTTTATTACTTCTTGATTTCACAGCCCCACCCACTTAATTTGTGTGGCTATTTCTTTCTTTCTGTCTTTAGCTTTCGGCCGCATTCTCTCGTTTTAATGACTCTGCTTTCTCCCTCTCGGTCTTGCTCGTTATTTCCCTTTCTTTCCTGGCTTGCTCTATGACCTGACTTTCTTAAGGAGCTACTGGCAGAGAGCCGAAGATCGGTCGCATGGTAATTTCAATTGATTTTGCATAATAAGACGCTGATGGGGATGCGTATTTAGTGTGGGCAAAGGGGGAGGAAAGGGATGCGAGAAATGGATTTCAGCTTAATGCAGTGTGGTGTTTGATTTCACTAAGTATGTTGTGGCTTGGGAAAATGATTTGGTTATTTCGTTCCTTTTAATAATACTCTCCAAATTCCATAAACTTTAAAACCTTAACGCCCCGGAACCCACTAAACATATTCAACCTCCCGAAACCCATTCACCTCTAAACTCATAACCCAAACATCTTCCCAACAAACCCGCTCTTTCCCCCTATCCCCACTTTCCCTCAACATTTCCCTCCTCGTCCCCTATATACCTACCCAAAATCCTTTTTTTAAGTGGTTGAAACCAACTTCCAAATGCCTTCTCTGAATTTCTCGGATCATCAAGTTGCTAAGCAATTCACAAGTGCTATAAAACGAAGTTGAAACTCTTGTTTTTTACGGATGTCTGAAGCCATTTGGATCAGTGCTAGTTTTCTCAAGATTAACAACGAATCTATTTCCACTCCAAACAATCCTCAGCCCAAAAACATCATTAGCACCTCAGAAGCTACAACAACATCAATTTTGTACATCAGATTCATCATAATCTCCAAGAAACCAAAAATCGACATCATTCATCCTTTGCCTTACCTTCACACTTGTTTTCATTTTTCACACTGCAAGTACTCTTTCTTAATTATCATTTTCCTTATCTATAAATTCCACAAATAATCATGTTAGATATTTTTTACATCATTTCTACATTTTCTAGAAAATCATTCTTTTTACATTTACATGTATCCTCACTTTTTGCTTCCTTTGAATCACCCTGATTCTCCTAAATTTCCAGTGATTCCCCTTAATCCCTACAATTTATTTGGATAGATTTTTTAATCATATCATAGAATTTTGTAAATTTCATCTATATACCTATAACATCGATTTAAATATGCATTGCAGGCCAAAGCATGGCCCCTGCTAATAGATGACTATTCTTCTCGTCAATCACATCTGATCCCAAACATCCTACTATTCCCAATCATCCACAAACAATTTGTGTGTTGGAACCATTTGACAATCCTCCACAAGCTCACCTATGCCCGCTCCGTTGACGCCGGGGTACCGAAGATGACATTTAAATCAGCTCGATTTCCTCATGAAACCAAAGGTAACATATACTATTGTATGATTCCTTAAGCTATCGAGATTGGGGTCATCACTTTAGCCTGGGCCACAATACGAGCATAACAGGATCTAACCCTTTTCACCTTAATTTTAGCTTCTATCTATATTTTCATTTGTTTCAATCTTGTTTATTAGCAATATCTTAATATATTAAAGCGATATGACATCCTCTACCGAAGTCCCTTAGATTTCCTTACTCGGCCCTTTGTTAAGAATATCGTCATCCATTTTATTCTAATATTCTGTGTTTATCTATCTTTGATCGTAGGTATCAGTCACTTGGTGAAGCAAGAGCACTTCTCCACTGTTCACATTTAATATCAATCTTTAAAATTGTGACACCGGTCCACGCAGGTCTACTAAAAACCCTACCATGTTTTGAGTTTTAGGCTCTTTTTTGCATTTCATAATAGCCCATCCTGAAATCTACCTAAATATAAAAAGTTCATAAGCTCCCATAAAATTGATCAGGGTGGCTAATCTTTGGAAGTACTCAATTGATATCCATTTAGCCAGATAAAAGGTTGTTTAGAAAGTTGTAATATGTTCATTACGTAGCAAAAAGGCAAGTTGCCACAAAATCTAAGGTCATATAACATCCTGACTGATCAAGATCACAAAACAAAAAAACCTCATACAAAGAGTTGAAGCTTTTGTAATTATTTTATTACCAATTTGGTTAAACTAATATCAAATTGTGTTTTTGGCATATTTAAATGTGTATTTCAACACTTGATCATTTGGCACAAGAACCGACTGACATGTCTTTAGTATGTTCATTTTATGGTGAATAATCAGAAGTATAAATCAATTTAATTTATATCTTTCTATTTTAGCACTGGTATTTGTCAAGGGGTCATTTGTCCCATATTTTCTATATCTTTTTATAAGTAATGTAAGAATTTTTCAATGATTCAAGGAATGTTATGGGTATTAGCAAAGACTTTTTAAATTTGATCGAAAATATTTTTCTTCTTAATTGTGGAAGAAAGAAGCTTTTATTCGTAAAAAATTTTCTAACATTAAAGGAATAAAGAGATGAATTTCAAAGTTCCAAAACAACCATTTTGAAGGTTAATAATTTTGATATTATGGGTATTGTTCTTATATTAAATTCATTTGTGCGTCCTTATAATTTCATAATTTATTTGCTAAGTATTAGTTAGTTATGTTATTCTCTCGATTTGTGCGGTAGATTAGGATCTGTGTTCCATTCACATCACAATTCCACTTCTAATCCCTCCTCTCCTCCCTCTCTCTATTCTCATTCTAAACACCCTCTTAAACATACGTCCTCGATTGGCTAATTCAGTTATTGGAACAATGAAATCTATCAGGAATATCTCCCACCCTCATGATTATATTTAATGAATATAATTGTAATTAATTTCTTCTTATTCTTAGAGTGAAATAAATAGGGCACCCCCCATTATTCGATGATGGGATTTTAACCACAAATGTTGTGGTGAACAAAATTTAGTCTTTGAAAACATATCCAACCACCAACAAAATCTTATAAGTAGGCATGGATCCTTCAGAGGACGTTTTGCAAATAATGTCTATTAAAGCTGCGCGAGGATAAAAAATAAGGAGGGAAGTATTAAAAAAGGGCCTTGGATAAATCCATAAAATTGAAATAGAGTGATGAGTACTGTTTGGAGTATGTAGAATTGTTTAAGGCGAGGAGAGGAATTGGTAAACAAAACCGACGAAATGATTCAAAGTGACTAGGATAAATATGCGTAGAAGGATTATATCACACTAAGAGAAAAACCTAAAAGGTAATGCCTCTAATTGATGACCCTGGTGGTGTTTGAAAAACTTGAAACTCGATGGATATTTGACGGTACATTGGCGTATAGTACATAATCATGAAATACTCTAACCTCACGTTCCCGAACTCGAAGTCGAAGCAACCAAAACAATAATTTGATGTATCATAGAATAAGTCGTGGAAAGGAACAGGATGCATTGATATCCATGATTTTCATCAGTTTTATATATTTGTAGAAATTCCCAAAGACTATAAAATTGTTGGATTTTTTTTTTCCTTATTGATGTGGATCAAACCAACACCATGTTTTTTCACGATAAAAGAAAGGAATGATAAGGTAATCTAAAGAAGCACAACATCACTACACATTCATAGAAGATGATGGAAGACAATAATATAGTACATGAAAACCTCTACTCCAATCATTTGCATCCCAATGGTAGACTCCACAAGAGGGTGGGTGGAGGCACCACACAAGAAACATTATGTCATTGAGTAATCTTCATTTTTTGTTCTCAATCGTATAAAGTGGATCATGAATCATTTGTTACCATAAAGGATGATCATTGTTGGATTTGAATATTTTACATAGGATTTCCCATTCAATAGCCAATTAGAATAATAGATATAGAATAATGTGAAAAATCTTTACCAACTTTCTATAGAGGTTCCCCACCAACATTATAATCAAAATGGGTAATGGTATTAACCTATTTTTTGAGGTCTACCATATCACCTTGAATAGTTGAGGCGAGAATGATATTTCACTCAAAAATTGTTTTGAGACAATGTAAGAGGGACTTGAAATCAATTAAAATAACAGGCACGAGCTATGATATAGCTTCAACCGGTTACAGGTGGTGTTAAATATCCTTAGACGAATTTGTGACATTATTAGATTTCCTTGGAATGTGGGTTTTCTAGAATCATTGGTCACCGAGATGGAGAAAAGGTGTGAACAAACATCAATAAAACGTTGTATGTGTCACCCCTAAAATCAGATCAAGATATCCTGATGGCAAAATTATAATCCCAATATGGGGGTTTATGAAAGGTAAGTCATATGAAACCAATGTTTCTCGGATGATATGGTAATTAGGTTTCAAGGATCACATAACAGTGGGCATGAACAAATCTTCGGGCCATAGTGAGTGTAGATGATAGAACTAAGAAGCCTTATGAGGGATGTTTTATGACCTCTCGATGGTAATACAGAATTAAAAACTCCCAACCAAAACCCGAGAGAAATCTAATAGATTGCAAACAATTAAGAGATCATAATCCATATAACTAAAACATGTTTGAACAAGTGTTTTTTTAAAAATAATGTACATTTGTGCAAACTTAATTCCAATCCTAGGCCTGCTGGAGGTACCATTAGGATGCTTAGCACAATAGAAGATTGATCCCTTGAAAAGATGGATGAATGTACGATTAGTTAGGTAATTAGGATGGATCTTAGTCAGGGAGGATCTTCATGAATTAATAGTTTCATTTGGTGTCCGTAGATATGAAAAAGATGAAATATACAAAGTCTGTCCTAAGATGATTCCTTGCGGAGAAAAATAAAAAAGCACAATCTATAAAAATAATCATGTGCTAAGATAAAACCCTAAATCACTAGGTTTAAAGACAACATGCATAATACATAAAAATAGAGATCCTAGATTAGGTTAAGGATTTGATAAAATGTATGTTCACCACAAGGTTTATTAACCCTAAATTAATTTTAAGTCAATTTACTCAGGTGTTAAATTAGATTAGAGTTGATTATAATCATCCAAGATGTTATACAGAATAAAAAGTTAGATGGTAATTTAGAGTAGATGGAAATAATCTAACTATATCGAATCAACCTCCATACCACTAACAACTCAAAAAAATGGGTGTATAGGCCTTAACAACGAATGTTAAACGATTCTCGAGATATATGGGACTCATCTACACTAATTGACTTGGTGATATGAACCTAAATGACCTTCCTATTAAATTATGACTTAATCCACCTTGGGTAGGGCCATATCAATGGTAGGCCAACCACCAAACACAACAAATTATACTGTCCTGACCTAACATAATGGTATTGGACATTTCTGATCGATTTATTAACTCTTTTTGGCTCACCTTATGAATTTTATATTTCTTATTAACCCTAGCTTCACACATACTGATGAAGCTCTTTTATGGATTGATCATCTATCAAACCCTAGCCATGGATAATAGTCGTAACAATAAACATAAGAAGAATTTTTGGCACCCCCCCCACACACTCACCAATGTTGGCCCCCACTATCCAAAGAGGCCCAACAAACAGTTCACTTTTCACCATCACTAATCTTTCCGCATGTAATATCTAAATAGATCAATCTATTGGCATTTGTTGTTCCTATAATTTCATTGAATTGGTTGGATCATACTAAAAACTTCGTTAGAGATAAGATTTTAACGTTCTTATGGATAAGAAATACATATGACTTTTCCTTTACCTGTTTGCATCAGCGTCACAGACCTGATGTGGTGTTTCTTCTCTACGAATTTAGATATGAAGTGTAAGATTTAGGGAGCTTTGGATGCCGTTTATAAGTGTATTGAAATGTGGTGATCTATGCATTCCTTTAGGATTATAGGTACAATTAGTGTATTTACTTTCTTATATAGGGTTTTATATTGATTATCTAAGAAATTTCAACCCATGTGGAAGTATAATCCCAACATAAGATATTAAAATTTAAAATGTAGTTGGAGACATGTTGGTTTAGGAATGTACAATTTATTTAGGACCGGAGAAAAATTCCTAACCAAACTATATGACCGTAACAGGGGATAGGAACCTATGCCATGAATTTTTAGATGAAAAAATATGTTTTTTGTATTATTCTCAACTGTTTTCGACATATTCAGTGTGTCGGATACAACTAATAATGGCCTCGAACATGCTAAGTTGAAATGGGAGTTGTCCTTGTATCAATAAGATATGCCTGCCAAAGCAGAGTTGATCAAAGTATACATTAACAATTTGAGTATCTACACCACTAGTATAATTGATGTTTGTCATGAAATTTCAACTAGAGTAAATAAAAATAACTATTAGCATTTCTTCTCTCGAAGATTTCCTTTGACAAGAATGCAGAGACAAGAAATCCATTACGCGTGTCAATGGGAAAAATTTTAAATAGGCCTAAAGGAATGGAGGGAGTAGGTTTTAAAATTGGACATTTAAAAAAGGGGTAAGGGTGAAGTATACACTTAGTGCTAATGTATACCATTCCTATGTCAAATGGACTCAACTTGATACATTGAGCTAACTATGTGGTCTCGTGAGCCTGAAAAATATTTTCTATGAAGATCCTCCTAATAGACCACATAGGGATTGTTACAATGCACTAGATCATCATTAATCATTCATTCATGAGAAGACGGAATGGTACATTCTACGATTTTTTATTCAACCCTTAGAATAGGCTCCCACCTCTTGTGAGGAATCCGGCTCTTGAGTGCACCAAGTTTGGGTTGCTGAAACTTTTAGGCATTAACAGTTGTTGATGTTAGGTAATCATTAAAATTGATTGATTTCAATAAAATTAGATGGAAAGTATGTCTATGGACCTCCATTAACAAAGGATATCCACGTCTTCCTTTAAGAGGATCATTAAATCTCTAAAATCATCTTTAACTGGAGACCAAATACCCCTTGTGGTGGTGTTTACAAATGTGATTGGTTTCAAAAAAACTGGTTATAGTGTGATATTCTTGCATTTAGAAATCTATACCAACGAATTTTTGATAGGATATTGGTCCCTACATCTTCCAAATTATTCAGTCACTCTAGCTAGTCCTTTGCTGGAAATAATACTACAACCCTGACTGCAAGTAAATCATGGAGAATTCAGGATCCCAAATTTCCATTTCATGTGTTTATGATCATGCTGAACACATTAAATCATCTCCTCTTCCATTTCCCATTTTCAATGAAGGTTGAAACCATATGTAATACTTGAACTCGCTTACATCATACATACCCATCACTATCACATATTTTACTATCTATAGAGAAAATATCCTGTGCTTGATACATTTAATAGGTCCATAAGACTACTTTTTCATATGATTCCTAAGAAAAGAAAACACTAGTAATTAGGACAACTATCTAGCCTCTTTTCCTTGTTTCTTATTTTACGAACCCAACCCAAACCCAGTAGATCTTCATTTTCTTATCGTTTCTCAGACTCTTGACACTACTCCGAGGACAAAACCATCATGCCTAGGAACCCTTGCCCTCCTCGGGTGCCCCGACTCTTATATCTTACCACCACCTACTCACCTCGTTTGGGCCGACTTATTTTGGCTCGTTTTTTTTCCTTAGGGGTTATCCGTTTAGTTGTCAATTCCACAATCAACGAACCAGGGAATCATATAGTAAGGAACAAACTCTAACGCTATTATCGCATCAACCTGAGTTTGCATCAAAGGAATTATAAATAATAAAAGGAACCCGTCTATCATTCATTCAAGGGAAAAAAAAAGGATTATATTTATTCCTACATGCATATGAGGGGGAAGTTCATTTGTTCCATCCACAGGTCTACTTACATTGGTATTCGACAAACCAAAACACATCACACTTCACCCCCTTCCACTCCACAATAACCTAACGAACCACATTCTAATGGGTAATCAATTTACCCTAATTTGGTCACTCACACCTCTTTCCTTCCCCCCCCTTTTTTTTTTCCACCCATTCTCACAATAACCCTCATTCACTCACCCGGATTTAATTACCTCAAAATAAGTTAAATCCTCCCTTATCCCTCATTAGAGCCCCCGTCACTCACACCCAACAACCTCACCAGTCCACAGCACCACTTCCCTCTCCCCCCCGACCACCCTCTACTACACGCACTGGCCCTCACCTCACCAGTGACTCTCCACTCACACCATTGCCCATACCTTGCCATACCCTTCTAGAAATCCTAATAGTGGCCATCCACTCATAACCTTCCTTGTCCTATTTATCCACTCTTAGTGGACGGACACAATGTGCTCCAACAACTCACCACAAGTTGGGAAAAGGCAATATCCCTAATTTTTCAAAAAACAATTCCCTGACATAACCGGTGTTGGTTGTAGTCTAACTGATGTTTGGTCAGGTAGGACCGTGCGGGTCCCCCGTAAATAAACCCATCATACAAGCCCAACTCTTTCTCCACGGTTGGTAAAATGGGGCATTTGGTTGGTGAACATTCTCACATTTGGTGCATCATTACAGAGCAGTGCATCCTTGCGGATTTCTTTCTTTTTGCATAAGTCTAGAACTTGACATGCACAAGAAACTAAGAGAGAGAACCAAAGCCCTTGAACTCCCAGCAAACCACCACCATTGGGAGGCGGACTCACCAGAGATCCCTGTGAAGAAATCCATCGAAGGAAAAGGACCCAAACCAACTGAACTGGAGCCATGAGCTCTCCAACAACTCAACCCCTCCTCCACAATCACAAGCGGTCTCAACCACACAACACTCCAACACACACAATCACCTCCAGGTAGTATCCCTATAGCATCCTCCACTCGGGCTCTTTTTGTTTTATTCCTATATTTCCTCCCACGGTAAAAGACGACCCTCCAGAACCCCTATGCTCTGACCCTGGGCCATCCTCACCTAAACCTCACCCCCACCCACTTAGCTCTTTCTCTCCCGCTCTGCCCACCCTGAAGAGCCCAACACGAACCAAAAAAGGCCTGGTCTGACCCCTTGTACTTCCACAGTGAATGATACTACTTACCTTAACTGACCTTGGTCACCCCGACCGGGTCTGTCCTCTGTGTCGGTAACACTTGCAAACAAAACCTACCATTTCACTTAGACTGACCGAAAAACCCTACCCAATCTCACCTTGCCCCCTGTCGTTAACCCGCAGACCATCCCCCCTACCCCAAAACCGCCCCCCAGCATCCCTTTTTACCCCCATTATTTAGTACTTTAATCACGCACTACAGCAGCCTATGCACAAACCCAAATCAGGATGTTCAACACTATATTTTTTTTATTTAATATTTTTTCATTTCATATTAATTTAAATGTAGTGGATTGATATCCTCTAGGGAATGCCATGCGTCCCTGATCTAGCCACACTCTAGGAAATCCACTGCATATGCCTATTTACTCTTTTCTTTTCCTGGGGTCTGTGTTCTTATTACGGGGTAGTCCTTCCCAGCCAAAAAGAAGTTCACATGATCGACTCGGATTAGAAATCTACCCATGTCTTTTCCCAACCAAACAACCTCGGTAAACCTACCTTGAACCCTTATCCTATTTCCTTCTCTACGTGTATGAAAAAGGATTGAAAACATCCCTATCTCAACCCCCCCCCACCCCATAGAACCAACTTCATCGACAGTGGATACTATCTAGGAGGTTCATCCTTCACATCCATCTTTTTCCTCTCATACCAATGACCCATACCCCCCCCCCCACATACCTACCGCTTAACCTTTGCGAACACAGCCTTTAACCTGTACCAAGCAGCTCCAGACCTTCCTCACCATTACCACCACCCACCAGAAGATATCTAAGACAAGCAGAGGCATCTTCACCTGATGATTACTTACCATCCCAACCTGGCCTTGTTTTGGCCCCCCTAAAACTCATATTTGATGAATCACAACACCGATTACACCTACGTTCCACCATACATCCACCAGGAGTTGTAGTACCTTCCCCTCCCCCCACCTCACCTCACATCAAGAGTCATGAACCTTCCCCTTCTTACTCTATCGTTACCTCTTCTTACTCCCCCCCTCCACCACAATGGGGAACTCACCATTCTGGGTACCACACAACAGAACCTATACCCCTCGTCTCACCAAATTAAATGATATTTTTCCCCCCCTCATCGGATGTTATAGAGCTTTCCCTTTTTTCATAGATAACCTTCCATTTAGGATTACCAAAAATCACCACCCTCCTCCTTCTCCTTCCTCGCTTCATCATCGCATTCTGATAGACTTCTAGGAGTATGTTGATCACTCACTTACTCACGGGGACCGCCTCGAATCCTCCGTCCTCCACAAAACTTTATACCTCACCTAAAAACTCACTGCACCCACTATTAAAACACCCACATAGTGGCACATCTATACCTAACCCATACCCACCGAAGTACCGAACACTCCACACTAAGCTACCATTGACCACCACTACCTTCCTTTTCTCCACCTACCTACCACCCATTGTCTGCACCTCTCCCCCTACCTTCCTAATCTACCACCCATCCCCAACCACATCTCTCATATACTGGGGGTGTACCCACCATCTAACCTCACTCACCTCACAATCAAGCTCGATTTAAGAAAATTACCATCCTCTCACCCCTGTACAAAAGCACACCCCCTACTCTAAAACAAAACACCACCACCTGGACACTGCTACTAGATCCATACACCTCTTCATAACGTTCCACAGTACCTCACTCTTGGGGGCCCTCACCATCAACCCTGACGACCCAGTTAACTTACATAGTCTAGCCAAAATTGGTCAACACCCCCTATACCACACCACCTCCACTTCTACACACCAACATCGCAAAGTTTCTTTACTTAGTATGTGATCCACCGACCACCACTACCAGCTATTACCACTACCTCTACACGTGCCAATGCTACTCACCTACTTGCGATAAACCAATCCGCTCCCACCTTTCACTGACCCCTCAACTCACACCACCAGCTCCATTTTGTAACTGCTATTAGTGCAATCCATCCCTAGCCCCCTTAGATGTTATCAGATTTCTAGTTGGAGGTTTTTTGAGTTTTTTTGATCTGGAAACATCCAGTGTGATTGCCACAACATTGAATCTTTTCCCAAAGTGTTGGGACTTGTAAAAAAAGGAAAAGGAATCTCAAGACTGTAGAGGTTAGTTCCTCAAATCCTCTGAATAGATGTTGCTTGCAAATGCAGAGGTAATTCAAAATTCCTATCTAAATTCCAAGGAGGACAAAGATAAAATTGTAAAGAAGTAAAACTAAGAATAACAAGGTGATATTACACCCAAAGGAGTCAATGAACATTTACTTTACAAATGATACAAAATCTAAGAGAATGCAACAAAAATATCATGCCAAACCTGATAAATGTAATGAAAGATCGAAATGACCGATGAAACAACACAAGAAGAGGACTGAAAACTCATTCACAGACCTTCATTGGTCATTTCAATATAAAAAAATTACATGCATTACAATGGAAGAGAGGCAGGGGAAACATGTTGAGTTATGAATGAAAGAGGTCGGAAATTCCAAAAAATCACTTCTAGGGGAAAGAGGGAGTCTTGCAAACACAACAAGTCTAACTTTACAAAATGAGCCAAATCTGGCTTTTAACAAGGAAGGTTTCTGAGCCACCCTAGGAAGAAGAAATGTGGACGGGAAAACATTGAAGGATGCTTAACCACTAACCCAAATTGCATATTAAATAGCATGGATCCCTTCAAGTTCATTCCTTGTTTTTTGGAACATGATAAAGAGAAGGAGCCATAATCATCAAACATGGTGGTTGAGATGTTAGTTGCTATTTCTTTCCCCATGCTAGAGGTGTTTTCACATTTTTCTCTCTCCCTAAAATTTACCAAACCACAATGACCCCGCATCAGTAGATAATATCACCATCTTTCCAATGACACCAAGAAACACGAGAATCTGAGCCTTGGATCAAAATTTATGCCCTTCTTGAAATTTAAGGGAAAAAAACTAGGAGAAAAACAAATTGAATGTATGGGTCGCGAAAATTCAAATTGTCCCTCGTTTCTGACTTTGGGAAAATTTCCCAAAAAAATCTCCACCCCCCAAAGTTACGCGCCACGTAGCAACATTCCTGAGGACACGGGCCATTCACCTGATCATTTTACACCTTTTCGGCCTTTGGAAAATTTTCCAAAATCTCTGCCAGACCGAAGCTCCAATCATTATGATATCATAACTCATGGTTCAAATCCAACAACTATAATTTTTAGAGTTTTCTACCGGGTAACTCAAGTTGACATGGCAAAATTACCTCTCTTACATAAACAATCTTGAATGGGAGTTTACCTGTGGACCTCTAGGAGTTATCCTATCATCGCCACAAGGGTGAATTTCAATTGGTATGCCAAGTCCTATGATTTTCATCAAGAGTCCTCTGATGATCTTAACAAATCTTATTGGTTAGACTCAGGTTGGCAATTACCTTCGAGGTGGTAATATTTTGAGAAAGTGCTCAGATAAATCCATTTTAAACAGCACATGCATTAACCCTTTGACCCTATGTTAATGCTATAAAGTTATTATCTAATATAATAGGGAAAAAAGTATTCCAAATATGGTTACTATTCCTTCATAGAAGTAGAAATGCTAGATTTCATTTGCTTCTTAAAGTGCCACTGCCTAAGGTCCATTTGGGAGTTATGAAGTAATTTTGTGGCTATTGAATCCACTTGTGTCCTTGGCTGCTTGAGGTTGTGGTTAATGACTCCAATGAGTCTCTAAAAACCCATTACATGAATGGCCTGACCAAATGAAATTAGATCAATGGAAGGGTAGCTAATCGTTGTAGCTTGTAGATAATATCACCATCTTTCAAATGACATACAGAATGTGTGAGAATCTGAGCTCAGATCAAAATTTCTGCCCCTTCTGTAGAGATTTAGGGAAAACTAGGGGAAAAAATTGAAGCGGGCGGGTCGAAAATCAAAATTTTCCTATTTTTTGCTTTGGGGAAAATTGCCCCAAAAATCTCAACCCCCAGAGTTCTGAGCAACATAGCAGTCCTGATTGGACACGGCCCTGCC